>CM076608.1:83691490-84291490 GCA_038502775.1 Hippodamia convergens | reverse complement strand
TGAACTGCCTGAGTGTGACGGGGACGCAGATTGTACTTCCTTATATAACCTCGGTCGGGGGGCGTGGCTGCGCTTGACCGGTCCCGTCCCGATAACGAACGCGCGCCGGTGTCCGACCGGTTCACAACCGGTTCCCGATCTGCATTCACTTCATGAACCCGGTTAATATTATAGGGAAGTGGTTTTGTGTTTTTGAGTACTGGCACCCATGTTCTATTGATTTTCAAAGATTCCTCCGATTTATTGAAATTCGTTGGGTGTTTATGAATTTCGATTGCTTCCCTGTAGAGCCTGGGGTAGTATGCGGTAGTGGTACACAACACTTGGGTTTTGTCGAATTCTATTGCATGATTCGTGTTGTTCAGTGTGTGCTCTGCGACGGCGGATTTCTCTGAATGACCCAGTCTACAATTGGCCTTGTGTTCCTTGATCCTCGTATTGATGGATCGCTTCGTTGTACCGATGTATACACTTCCACAGCTGCACGGAATTCGGTATACACCTGGTGTACTGAGTGTATCCCTTCTGTCCTTGGGGGAGTTGAGATGGTCCTTGATCTTCTTCGACGGTTTGAATATTGTCTTAATGTTATGTTTCCGCAGAATTCGTCCGATTCTATCTGTCACCCGTGGGATAAACGGCAAGAATGCTTTTGTTTCCGATTCTTGGCGACGTGATACATTGTCGTTGTTGTGTTCAGGCCTTTGTTTGATGTATCTATCGATGTCGTTTTTCGTGTAGCCGTTAGCCATGAGAGCGCGCTTCAAGTGTTTTAACTCGGTTGCTAGTTGTTCTGGCTCACAAATTCTTCTCGCTCTGTCGACTAGCGTTTTGATTATCCCTTTACGTTGGCATGGATGATGATTTGAGGTGTTGTGTAGATATCTGTCCGTGCGTGTAGGTTTTCGGTATACAGTGTGTCCTAGAGTAGTTTCCTTCCGTGTGACAAGTACATCAAGGAAAGCCAAATTTCTGTTTTGGTCTTCTAATTCCATTGTGAACTGTATACTTGGGTGCATGTTATTTATGTGTGTCAGAAATTCATTGAGCTTTTCTCTTCCATGACTCCATATGACGAATGTGTCATCTACATATCGAAACCATACTTTCGGTTTGAGAGGTGCGGTATTCAAAGTTTTCTCTTCTAATTTCTCCATGAAGTAGTTCGCTACCACTGGGGCCAGTGGATTACCCATTGATATTCCATCGGTTTGTTCGTATATTTCCTGGTTGAAGGTGAAATAGGATGATGTAAGGCATATTTTGAACAGCTCGCTGATGTCCCTTGGAAATTTCTGTTCTATTTCTACCACTGCTTCATTCAGTGGGACTTTTGTGAAGAGTGAAACCACATCGAAACTGACCAGAATATCATTGGTGTCGACTTCGATATTTTTGATCTTCTCTATGAAGTGAGCGGAGTCTCTTATGTACGTGGTTGTTTTTTCCGACGTGTGGCTGTAGGATTGTGACAAGATGTTTTGCTAGGTTGTATGTTGGAGAGCCTATTGTGCTGACAATTGGACGGAGAGGTATGTCTTTTTTGTGGATTTTAGGTAATCCATAAAATCTTGGAAGCGAGGCCTCGCTTCGGCACAATCTTTTCTGTAGTGATTCCTCCAACGAAGATGCTTTTATCAGTTTGTTGACTTTTCTGATGGTTGCCTGTGTTGGATCTTTTTTGAGCTTTCTGTAAACTGGTGGTTCTAAGAGCTCACTGATCTTTTTGTTGTAGTCGCTCTTGTTCATGACTACCGTGGCGTTCCCTTTGTCGGCACCCAATATCAGTATGCTATCGTCCTTGTTGAGTTCTTTGATAGCAAGTGCCTCGTTAGTTGAGATGTTTGGCTTCGGTGGTTTTGCCTTTCTCAAGATTTGGGAACAATCCGTTCGTATTTCTTCGGCTACATGTTCGGGCAAACCCCTGATGGCCGACTCAAGATTTGCTATTATATCTTCTTTTGGAATTACTCTTGGAGCTATGGCAAAGTTTCCTCCCTATTCTGCGGAAACATAACATTAAGACAATATTCAAACCGTCGAAGAAGATCAAGGACCATCTCAACTCCCCCAAGGACAGAAGGGATACACTCAGTACACCAGGTGTATACCGAATTCCGTGCAGCTGTGGAAGTGTATACATCGGTACAACAAAGCGATCCATCAATACGAGGATCAAGGAACACAAGGCCAATTGTAGACTGGGTCATTCAGAGAAATCCGCCGTCGCAGAGCACACACTGAACAACACGAATCATGCAATAGAATTCGACAAAACCCAAGTGTTGTGTACCACTACCGCATACTACCCCAGGCTCTACAGGGAAGCAATCGAAATTCATAAACACCCAACGAATTCCAATAAATCGGAGGAATCTTTGAAAATCAATAGAACATGGGTGCCAGTACTCAAAAACACAAAACCACTTCCCTATAATATTAACCGGGTTCATGAAGTGAATGCAGATCGGGAACCGGTTGTGAACCGGTCGGACACCGGCGCGCGTTCGTTATCGGGACGGGACCGGTCAAGCGCAGCCACGCCCCCCGACCGAGGTTATATAAGGAAGTACAATCTGCGTCCCCGTCACACTCAGGCAGTTCAGTCCAGTGAGAACATCTCCTGAAATATAACTCCTGAAGATGCCAGACACTCGAACTGGCGAAACGTCGAGAACTAATCTACGACGACGGCCTAAATGCTCGAAAGAACATGTCACATTGAACGATGGCCGCGAAAGCCTCAACCAATTCGATTTCTCAATGTCTGAGTGCTAATTTGCACCCCATGAGTTTGCTCAAGCTGATTTTGAAGGAGGCGAGCGGTTGCAAACCGTTGTCTCAACGAAGAAACTCTCAAGTAACGTTCTTGAATGGTGATCAAGAAAAACTATTGATCACTAGAATTGATCGAGAACAATTGATTTCAGAATGGAACCAATACATTCAAAATCTGATAATATCATCTTTTTTTTATTCCTTCTGGGAAAAAAACATTTGTATTGAAGAAAAACGTTGAACATATGCATGAATAATTCTGATAAAAATAATTATCATTGAGAACACCTTCAGTAGTAGAACAAATTTGAGATTTCCATAATGTGCACAGTGCATTTTCAACAAATCCAACACTTTATTTCATATCGAAGGATCTTGAAGGACAACCAGGCGATCTTGAAGGTCATCTTTGAGTTATTCATCTTTAGACATATTCAAAATGCTCCTTTCCCGCTCTGTGGTATTACACACCCCTTCGAGATAGAGTCCTGTACCTATGCTACTATTCTATTTTTTGCGTAATCGTTGACATAATAATTGATTGAATGGTAGCATCCCAGCTGGAGGTACCCATTCAAAACAATTTTTGTAACGTGTTATGTGAAATATTAGTAATGAATTGTTATTTGTCGAAAATTTGCTTCACCCTGTATCTTCGCATCAAAGCGCTCTTTCAAAAATAATAAGGGCATAAATTATCCTTAGAATAGTACCTTAGTTACCTAACACCCTGTATAGGTTGATATCATATTTCGTTTAAAAATAGGTAACCTTCAATTATCTGACATGAGAATAAACCAATATCAGTTGTCACTATTCTGTATGAAGATTATATGATTCATTGTTGTTGATCTGTCGATATTCATTGAATATGAATGATTTCAATCATGTATATGAGGTAATTCAAGAATTATTGTTGAACTAAATGAATGAAAGTGAGAATATGAACTAATGGGGAAATGGGGATAAGTATGTCTTGTCTCATAAACTTTAAAATCATATTTTTTTTTAGTGTACCTTTTATTCTGAAAGATTAAATTGTCCAAGTTTTCTTCAAGAAACTGTATTTGAAGGCTTCCTCTGATAACGATGATTTTGAAATGATAACAAAAATGTCACAAAAATTACTCCATCACATGACGATAAATTTTAGCAGTCCATTTTTCCCATACAGACATGAGATTAAAATGCATATTAATATCTGAATAGAACCAAGGCTGAAGTAAAAAACATTCAGGGGAAATTGAGGTCTCGAAAAACGACATTGAGTAGAAGTATATTTACTCTAATCTCAAATGTCCGAACTCATTTATTTACTTTTTTAAATTCCTATTAGATTTTGTCCTATATTTTGTGTTCAGAAAGATAACTCATTCCATTTTTAGCGAGGAAGTTTCCATAGCACCTCTCGTTTCACAGCGATAAAACATAAAAGTCGGAAAAACAGAATTAGTTTCCGGCAAATCTGTAGGAGATATTGACATTTCTGCCGAAATTTCCCAACTGTTCGGAAATATTCATTTCCTTACAGTAAGAAAATGATGTGTTAGACACATTTTCTTGTGGAAAAGTCATGTCGAGTACCACTCGAGATGTAATTTAAGTAGGTAGAATTTCTCTTCTGACGGCACGTGATTTTCATAAAAATGTCATTCGCAAAATGCCTTGCAACAAACTGCAATCGAGAAATTTTCCCGGAAAAATTTCATCTCTAGTATTATTACATAAATATAAATATTTTTCCGCAATGGAACTTTTTGATTCATAGTCTATTACTAATTCAGTTATGAGGGTTCTGCTGGATGTATAGTGTATAGTCATAATCATTGATTTATGGGAAAATATTCCACTAACGGGTAAAATATGTTTCGAATTGAATCAAAGACTTCGTGTTCCTATCTCTAATTTCATGCTCGATATTGAAAAGATCTCCAAGCTTCGAATATTGCAGACATAAAAATCGATAGGAAATGATGAAATTTTCGAAAATGCATATACAATTTATCATTTCTATATAAATGATATTTGAAAAATGGAATGATATAACGAGAGATGAGTTGTCAATCATTTATTTTTTGTGTCTACCAATTCTCCCCCAAGTAGAAAAAGAATTACTGATTATAGATATACTGATGGAATGAAGAACGAATACAGAAGAATTCCATGTACTGATTAGAAATTTGGCGGGAAACTGCAGTCCCGGAACACAACATTATATAGTTGTATATTATTTACCTTGGTCGTTTATCAGAAGAAGGAAGATACGAGGGCGATCGAACATATGATAGTTCTGGAGCGAACACAACCCCTTTCATTTTCAATAAGTTCATTTATAGTCAATTTTTTGTTTCAATGTGTATTATTATATTATTTGGTTTAATTATATTACTAGCTGACCCCGCAGACTTCGTACTGCCTCAATCGATAAATAAAAAAGCAACTTTAAATTATAATAAACAATTATGGTATAATACCTTGAAAGGGGACATTAAATTGTCCTGTACAAATTGTGTTGCGCCAAATGATGTCGTCTGGAAACAGCTGTTATATTGTTGAATGTTAGCTAAGAAGTGTATAGAAGAATCATTTCCTATCCCAGGAACAAAAGAGCGCAAGGGGTCTGGTGGTGGGACCAATTGTGGCAATTGGCAATTAGATAAGCTATTAGCTGACTCGGCGAACTTTGTTTCGCCTTAGAGATGAATAAAGTCGTACTAACCATTGGTTTTTTTTTTTGAAAAGGAAATATATTAGGTGAAATACACAAAAAATACAAAAGTACAAGATATACAAAAAATTTAATTGCATTGAAATAGGTATGTACAGGTGGGCAAAGTTGGTGATAAGTGAACAACAACTTTTTAACCTTGAGAGATAGAGGAAAAAGAATGACACGTTAAGTTGGTCTTTTTTTGAGAAACTGATAATGCCAAGAACTGCATTCCTTCTTCTATTTTTGTTTTCGAGTTATAGGCCGATATTGGAATTTGGGCGATTTCAACTTTTTCAACTTTGGCCATTATCTCCGTTTCTCTTTGTGCTAGGATGTTGAAATGAAAACATTATACAGGCACTCTTTTCATAGCAATCCAGCAGCTAACTTTGTTGTTTCAAGAGGTTTTCTTGCCGTGCTATAACATAAAGTTGTGTTTTTTCTTAAGGAAACAATGCTTTGAAATGGGTTAGAAAGAATTTCCATTTTTTTTTTGCTGTTTCAGAAATATATCATACATCATACATCGCCCTCAGATTCATTCAGATATCATGAAAAATATGGTTTATATGTGAAATTTGAATTATTGAGTATTAAGTAGGCTGAATCACAGAATAACTTGTCTCTACGCATGGTGTCATTATTGTTTTGCTATTGAGTACTTGATTCAATTCTCCGTGGTTTGTTAGAACAAATGAATTCGAAGTCATTATTGCAGCTAAAATATACATTTCAACATCATATTTCTCGTAGTTTCTGAACATTTCCATATTGCCGGCAATAATGAATTCGAAATCTAATAATTGACAGCTGTTCTGAACAGAGATAAACCACGGAGAATTGAATTAAGTATTCAATTGCAAAAAAATAACGACACCATGCGTAGAAACATATTATTCTGTGATTCAGCATTTAGAGTACTTAATACTCACTAATTCAAATTCAAACTATATTTTTCATGATATCTGAATGAATCTGAGGGCGATGTGTGATGTTTGACATATTTCTGAAACGGGAAAAAATGGTGATTCTTTCTGCGCCTCTTATAACTACTGTTTCCATAAGAAAAATCACAACTTCATGTTATATCTCAGCAAGAAAACCTCTTGAGAAAAAACAAAGTACGCTACTGGATTGCTATGAAAAAGTTCCTTTATAATGTTTTCATGTCACCATCCTAGCACAAACAGAAACGGGGATAATGGCCAAAAAATGAAATCGCCCAAATTTCAATTTTGGCCTATAACTCGAAAACAAAAGAAGATAGAGGAATGCAGTTGACGACATTATCAGTTTTTCTAAAAAATACCACCGTAACATGTCATTCATTTTCCTTAAAGTCTCACGGTTCAAAAATTGTGGTACAGGTATCACCAATTTTGCACACCCTGTTCATTGTTATTCATAAATCAAAAGAATTCTCTTTATTTTAGGGGTAAAGAGGTAACTTTTTTTATATTTTACAATTCCTTCATTGTAGTACCTTGTGATGAACAATAGTCTTAGTTTTTTTCCTGGGTGCGAGAATATATCAGGCATATTGTACATTGTGAATCGGCACCTACTTTTCCGTAAAGACCTTAGAATTCCAAAGCTGAGACGTTCAGGCAACTCAAATTACACAGTAATTGTTTACTAATGGCGAGTAGAAAACTCTATTAACTGTAGCGATATCTATTGGCGTTATTCGCAAGAAAGAAAATTATATCCTATTTTTTTCCATTTCATCAAATTTTTCAGAGTTTTAATGTATTCTATGTTAACCCCGCCGTAGAAGGATCTAACAAAAAATCTTTCATAACAAACAGTTCATCCAATCTTGAGTTATAAATGTTGTAACCAACAACATGGCCGAGTTAGATTTATATATTAAATTAGACTATATTACTATATGTATTATTTCTGACATAAAGGCCATTTGAATAAAAATGAATGGAATACAGGAGAACGCAATTGGGATCATTTCAACGTGAAAAATAATTAATATATTGTAGAAACTACAATTCCGAGACCGTCCTGGACCTATGGAGTATATAAGGGTCCTGGAAGTCAACGTTAATCATATATCATTTCCAAGACTGTCTTGGAAATAACATTATGGTCCTGGAAGTCAACGTTGGTCATATAGGATTTCCAAGACCGTCCCGGAACTATACAAAAGTCCTGGAACTAGCGGTTAGCTGGTCTCAAATGTCTCGGAACTCAACGTCAGTCATATATATATATATATATTTATATATATATATATATATATATATATAATTATGTATTTTGGGTTGAAGACACCGTTTTTAAAAACAGTTTTATTTAGGAACAATGAGATGATACAGCAATGATACAATTATTCTTAAGAGACAGATTATTCTTAACTGACTGATTATTCTTTACTGACAAATTATTCTTGAGAGATATTTTCATATCGCATTAATTTATACCTTCGGTATTACGATGCATTCAGAAATGAGATAAGAGACACGTGTGCTTAGTCAGCTAAAGTCAACATGGTCATATTCAGAAGCTAATGAGAATACAATGTATGGGATATATCAGAATACAGGGGGTGTATTACATAATTCCTCCCTCCTTTAGATAAAGGTATCACCTTGATTAGGTGTAGCTTTACGTATTTTAAAATATTTAAATAACAAGTATAAAATAGACAAAAACATAAATATTCCTATAATAATCATAAAAGTTGATGCTGGATGGGGTTTCCATCTTCGTATGTCTTCTAAGTTAACATCTGGGATATCTTCTCCTCGAAATTCTTCTTTCTCCTCTTCTTGGGATTGATTTTGTGGGATTATCGCCGTCTTGGGTAGAATAATGTATTTTTCTTCATTCTTGATACACTGGCGTCGATACGGGGGGGGTAATGGGGGTAATTACCCCCCCCAGGAAAATATTCACCTTCGAAAAATAGGTTATACAATAATTACATAGAAACATATCATGACAATATACTACATCCTAATTTTTTTTACCCCCCCCCAGAAAAAATCTCTAGCGACGCCCTTGTCTTGATAGAAATTGGAAATATTTCTTTTTGGAAATTACTTATGATGCATTTCGATTGGATTATAGCCATCGGTGAAGTAAAGTAGTATTTAGTTTGCTGAGGACATTTTTCTTGAATTTCTATATTATTAATCGAAAGGATGCTTCCATCTTCTAAAGTTTTCAAATTTGCTATGGGTATAATTTCTTTTCTGGGACAATTTTCTAAGTGTGTCTTCAATACCGTCTTCATACATTCAGGAGGTTTTGTAAGAGAGTCTTGGTCACAAAGGTAATCTTCTTCGACAGCATGACATTCATCGGTTGACCATTTCAATTCTTCTTTTTGAGTGAGCATATAAGGATTGGTATAAGGAAGGGTAAAGTTTTTCTGAGGGATATAGTAAAACTTGTAAAGATTAAAATTTTCTTCATAAACGGTAGGAATTGATATAAGAAATAATAGAACTTTCTCTTTAAACATTACTTTTGTATGACATAATTGATAATAATCCTTTAAATGGTGCATTGGAATGATTGTGTCATTTTTAATTAGTTCTGCAAATTTTGTATATGGTAAAATAGATTCATGTAGGATATGAAGTCTTGCAAAGCTCACTGCTGTTTGAATTTCATCTAATATACTTTTAATATCCTTAATTTCAAATGTAAGAAGATGCATGTGTTCAATATGTCTCAATTGCGGTATTGTTTGTAATAATTTAAAATTATCTGCGAATTGTCGAAATTTATCAATATACTTATTTTTCAAATCATTAATTACTGTAGCAATCTGCTTTTGATTTCTCATAAGAGTGTCCTCGTTTCTTGCTATACTTTCAAAATAATTTTTATAAAGTTCTTCATCATCTGAATCTAATGTTCCAAATAGAATCTTCGAAATTTTACCTCCAATATTAATAAGTCCTCTTTTAACTCTTATTTTTCCATTTACAAGTTCTTCTAAAGTTTTAATATTAATCGTATTCGAATGTTGTAAATATTCATAATGCGGCGTTTGTGTAAATCCCAATAATTGTTTATTTTTCAATTTATCAATTTCTTTCTGATATTTCAAAATAAGATCCTCTACTTGTTCCAAATCAATATGATAAATCAGTTGTATATTCTTCTTTGTTATATAAGCTTTTCCGAGTAAAATAGGGAGTATATTGTTTTCCAAGGGAGTAATTTTAATACAAGTTATTATAATTATCTTGAGTATAATAAGAAGGAAAATGAAGTGTTTCATCTTGAATCTGAAACAAAATATCATTCCTTTCTTTGTTTTAAAATTCTTTTATGATAGACGTGTTTATTTTTGGAATCTAGTACTTCATGACTATCAATTTCGCGAGCATCTATCTTTTTATAAACAGGATCGAGTTTTCTTGTAATGGGGGTTTTGATATAAGTAGGATTTTTATTTAAGGGATGATCTTTCTCGGCTTTACGTTTTTCATTAATTTTTTCTAAACGGTTTACATTTTTCAGATTCTTTGACTCTAAGTGTTTTGATATTTCATTCAAGTTTTCTTGATAATTTTGAATATAATTTTCCACTTTTTCATTATGACTTATTTCAATTGGAAGAGAATAGTTTAAATCTGCTTTGATTATTTGCATTGGAGTCATATCTAGACTCGAGTGATTTGAGTTAGTATAGCTCAATAGGGCCTGGGAAATTCTATTTTGAAATGTGTTAGTTGTTCCAATGGTTCTTAATTGCTCGATTAATGTCGAATGAAAACGTTCTACTAATGCATTTGAATTCGGATTATAATTAGTTATATAATGAATTTCTATTTTATGAGTTTTACAGAAATCTTGTACGACACTGTTTTTGAATTCTAATCCATTGTCGCATGTTATTTTGATTGGGACACCATAATGACTGAAGTAAATTAATAATTTGTCAATAATCTCTGTTCCTGTTTTCTGTAAGAGTGGGTAACATTGTCCTAGTCTCGAAAATGAGTCTACAATGCTAAGACAATAATTTTGATTAAAACGAATTGTATCACAATAGATGTGGGTAAATGGCTTCGAACCAATAGGATTAGGCTTAAATTGCAATTCAATAGGTGTTCTTTCATATTTACTTTTCTGACAAATTTCACATGCATTAATATAACTTTGAATATCTTTGTTCATGTTAGGCCAATAATATTTCTTTTTGAGACTAATTAAATTTTCTCGTAAGCCACGATGTAAAGTTTTAGTTTCATGATACTGTTGGATTCTAAGAAGTTGTTCGTCTTTATCTTCAACGTCTTCTAAAAGAATTCGGGAAATTTTCAAGTCAAGAGTCTTATAATCAAATTTGTTTTGCAAAATTCGAATAAGGGGTTGTTCTAATTCTGGGGACATAAAATAAATAGTATAGGGATGCTTGGGTCGAACATATTCATGTAAGAAATTGTATAAATCTTTTTCTACAGAATTAATCACTACTCGGAATCTCAATTTATCATTAAATAATTTGATTTTTGCTACATTATATGTGGATCCTTGTTTGAAAATAATTTGTGATTGGGAAGAATTAAGACTTCTCTCTGTATAAGGGATCTCTAAAATAGGATTTTCTATATTACTATGTACTGTAACATCACTGTGAATAATTATATTTCCTGATTTTTTGTTTGAATCTTCATTTTTCACAATATTTGGTAAATCTTCATTATCTTCATCAATAATATCATAATTTCCATTATCACTTGGATCTAATAATTCTAGGCATTCATCTAGTTCTTCATTTGTTACATTATTTATAATTGATATAAGATCATCTTCAATAGGATTTATCTCTTCATTTTCAAATAAACTCCATTCATAATCAATATCATCATGAATATCATTTCTTACGTCTAGTAAGTTAATATTATTATATTCAACATTATCATCTTCATAATTATTATTTAAACCATTTGAATTATCTATCAAATTATTATTTCCGATTTCATCATCGGGGTGATATATAACTATTTTCACATTTAAATCGTCAAAAATGTATTGAATCATATCGTATATTTTATTCCATTTCAATTCATCTAGACCACACGAAATTCGTGGTATAGCTAAATGAGTTTCATTATTTAACTTCATTAATTTTTTTAAGTATAAAAGAGAATTAAAAACATTTTCATAAGTTGGTTTATCATAATAGAGTTTTTTAGTAATAAGATAATAAATATTTCGGTTATTTTGTCTCAGAAATGCTACTTCTCCAATTTTTTTATTTTGCGATTTCAATTCATTTACATTTCCAAATTTCATTTTAAAATCTCGAGCTATGCCTTTATTCATGTAAAAATCTTCTGATACACAATGCGCTAATGCAAAATATTCGGGTGCGTTGAATAAGTCATCTCTTAATATTTCAATATTATTAGTATCTTCCAAACTTCCAGATTCATGTTGCTTCAAAAAATCTTCAAATTTCCTATCATTGTCCAAAATTATTCTACTTAATGCGTCCGCATTATTCGACGATCCTTTTTTTTATTTTATTTCGTAATCAAATTCTTTCAATTTAATACGCCAACGCATCAGACGCGAATTCGGTTCTTTGAGTGAAAATAGCCAAACTAAAGGCTTATGATCCGTATAAATTGTGAATTTTCTCCCGTACAAATAAGGCCGGAAATGCTGGCATGACCAAACGATCGCTAATAATTCTTTTTCGATTGTGCTATATCGTATTTCGCTAGAATTCAAAGTTCTGCTAGCGTAGCAGATGGGTAAATCATCTTTACCTTGAGATAAAATGGATCCTATCGCGAATCCGGAGGCGTCTGTAGTTAAGTTGAATTTCTCGTCGAAATTCGGATATCTCAATATGGGAAAATTCAATAAGCTTCGTTTACAAATTTCAAATGCTTCAACGTATTTAGGATCATCAATATTAATCTTAGCATTTTTTTTCAAACATATGGTTAAAGGTTTCGTAATTTTAGCAAAATTTGGAATGAACTTTCTATAATATCCAACTAGACCAAGGAAGGATTTTATTTCTTTCTGAGTTTTTGGGATTGGAAAATTACTTACAGCTTCTAGTTTGTTCAGATTAGGTTTTATTCCTGTTGGAGTAATGATATGACCAAGGAATTCAATTTCTGTTTTGAAAAAATGACATTTGTCTAGTTGTATCTTCAAATTATCTTTTCTGAAAGCCTCTAAGATATTGTGTATGTCAGCTAAATGTTTTTCAATACTGTCTGAAAAAATTATCACGTCGTCCATATAAATATAACAATTTTTTCCAATAAAATCTTTTAAAACATTATTCATTAATCTTTGGAAAGTCGCAGGTGCATTTTTCAATCCGAAAGGCATTCGTAAAAATTCATAGTGTCCGTTTTCAACTGTGAAAGCCGTTTTTTCTATAGATTCTTCATCTAATTCAATTTGGTGAAAACCCGATGCTAGATCGAGGGTCGTAAAATATTTTTTGTTTCCTAACTTGTCTAGAATACTTTCAATTTGAGGCAAGGGATATTTATCATCAACAGTTTTTTCATTTAATTTTCTATAATCAATAGCAATACGCCATTTTATTTTTCCTGATAAATCCTGTTTTTAGGAACAATAACTACAGGAAAGGACCATGGGGAAATACTAGGTCTAATAATTTTTTTCGATAACATATCTTCAATTTGAGTTTGTACTTCTTCTCTATGAATTTCTGGATATCTATAAATTTTGCAATGAACAGGTGTTTCATCAACTGTTCGAATCTTGTGTTTTATTCGATTAGAAAAATTCAAGGGTTGACCAGGTAATTGTAAGGCATCGATATTTGTTTGAAAAATTTTCATTAATTGATTTCTGATATTGGAATCTAAATGGGATAGGTCTACTGGAATGTCGATTGGATTTTGACATACTTTTTGATATTGGAAAGGTATTCTGCAATATTCATTATATAGAAGTTGATTTTTGAAATCTAAGCTAAGTCCATATTTATTTAAGAAATCGGCTCCTATAAGGCCATCATAATTTTTATGGAATTTGTACAGAATAAAAGGGTGCATATCATTAATGCAAAATTCATCAAAAACTGGCAATAATACCCTTTCATTTGAGTTTTCCGTTCTCATACAAGCTGTTAAAGAAGTCTTTTCTTCAAAGATATTATCTGGAAAATTATTATATGCGAATTTAGGATCGATTAAACAAACTGAACAACCACTATCTATTAATAATTTACAATAAGGGTTTCGAAATTGGATATAAGGTAGCTGATTTTTATTATCTAAGGCATGATTCAGGTCAATTCGTTGCTTGGGCCTGCTTTTGGAAAATTTCGACTTGGTTCATTCGAATTAACATTTGTTAGTTCCTCAACAATGAAGTCATTGTTTGGATTATTTTGATAATTCGTACTTCGATAATTATAAAAATTTCTTTGGGGATTTGGATTATATTGAGTTGAATAATTGCTTCTTTTCTGAGGATAATTTCTAGTTTGGATAGACATTTTTTCTGGAGGGGTATTAATTCTCTGATTTGGATTTGGTTTGAAAACATTGGTTGTATTTGATTTATTTGTGGGACTAAACACTTGTCTTGCTGTAGGAAAATGAGGGTTAACATTTCTTTGTTTAAATTGGATTGGTTGCGAAGGGAATTGTTGATTAAAATTTGGTCTTGGATCATAGGAATAGTTAGGTGTTCTGAAATGATTATTTTGATACTGGGAAACATTATTTGAATTTCTAGAAGGGGGATTAGGTTTCTCCATATTTATTCATTTAGTGATTGAATAGTGATAAAACCATCATAAGCATTTGGAAATTTGCAGATCAATTCTTCCTTAGATTGTGTTCAAAATGTTGTTTTTGATGTTTTTCCAAAACCTCCCATTTTTGTGTAGACATTCTTGAATTTGCAAAAACATGGTTGGGTACAAAAGTAACACAGCACTATGGGGGCAATTTTGAAATCTGAAATCGGTAATTATACGAAAGGGGAAGCGAAAGGCAAAGGGAAAGAAAAGAAATCAAAGAAGGCAACTGAAGAAAAAAAAAACATTGAGAAAAATATTTCATCTGATGAGGATAATTGCTTTTGCCTCGTTTGTTTGGAGCCTTTCAGCAACAGTATGCACAACGAGCAGTGGATACAATGTATAGAGTGCAATAATTGGTCACATGCGGCATGCATCAACGTTGATATACATTATATATGCCAAAACTGTGAATCAGAATGAGAATATAATTGTTTTGACTCAAATGAGGAGAGAAGACTTAGTTTCTTTTGTTTTTATTTGAATGTTATTGTTGAAGGTGAATATATGTTTTTGTTAAATTTATATTTGAATAAATGATAATTTGTTTCAACACTGCTTTTAATATTCATTCATTTCACTCCAGACTCTAGATTCTGTTACTTTCGACCCACTCCCTGTTACTTTTGACCTGACGTCGGGGTCGAAAGTAACAATTTTCAATTTTTTTTCAGATTCCTATAACTCATTATTATTGGAAAAAATTGAATAAATTCAAATACATATTGGTAGAGTATAGTTCAAATTAATATGTAGTTAGGTTCATTTCATTCTAAATGTGATAAACACTAAAAAAATTGAGTTAGAGTACAAAATGTTACTTTTGTACCCGGTCTCCCCTATTATCTTATACTTATCGCCTTATATTGTTGATGTTAAAAAAATGTTGAGGTGGAAAACTTAATCATTTTTTACAAATTCTGCGGGCGCTCATGCATGAATATAAAAAACGCCTTATCGTTTTTCGACGATTTTTTTTGCCCCCCCTGAGAAAAAATTCTGCGGGCGCCCATGCTTATTTATCCGTTAAGAAACGTCTCTCGTATTTTTTCATTTTCAATATTAAAAAAAGAAAAGTTATTGAATGCGCCAATTAGAAACGGCAGTTCGAATGTCTTAAATTTTTTCAGAAATAAGAAACAATGTCAGATCGGAGAAGAAAATATTTGAGTGGAACTTGCAAAAGAAAACTTCAGAGAGAAAAAAGATGCATTTTCTACGCGATATTTTAATATCTATTCGATATTTTAATAAGCCAATGCCTCAGTCACAATTAATTATTCAATTATTCAGCACAGTGGCGTATCAGAGGTCCCCGGCACTAAAGGGGCCCCCAAGTCAAACGAAAAGCTTCAAATGGGGCCACAATAATTTCATTCTATTGAACTTGTGGATTCGCTATATTTTTTTCTGGGATGTTATGAACACAACTGAAACAATGGATATACAATTATTATGACTCCCGAAAAATAGAGAAATGTTTGAAATGGTTTGAAAAACATATAAGGTTTTCAATAACTCCATTCGAAATATCACTCAATTAGTTTTTTAATATACTGACAAGCTTTTCGGGACTCGGGACCCTCTTTGGACATCATTGAATGATCGTTTTATTAGGCTCGAGATAATCAAGAATTATCTTAGGAATACAATAACGCAAACACGTCTATAAAACTTTTGAGCCTACTACAGCTTCGAACAAGAAGTAGCCTGAAGCTTGGCCATCGACAAGTTGATAGATATGTTTGAACGAAAAAATTAGTAAAGATTAATGCATTTTTGTTAAATAATTTTTCAACTTTATTATCACATTGATTTCTTTCCAATTATTTTTCTATAAGAATCTATGTTATTTTGTTTACAAATTTTTGTTATTCAATATATTGTATACATACTAATATATAAATTTTTTATCACATTTTCTTAAATATTTTTCTTTGAAAAACGTCAAGGGAAATTTATCAGAATGAACGTAAAATTATGAGGGGGCCCCCGACTAAAATCTTGCGGGGGGGGCCCGAAATTTGCGCTACGCCACTGGTCAAAATTGATCTGACATAATAATATTACAAATTACCAGAGTACCAGATTCCTCATGAACTCATGAATATCATATACTTCATACTTCCTCATGTCTGAATTGAATAATATCAAAAATTCAGCCATACTAAAATAATGCTTTACCAAATTTTTTTTTCCATAAAAAATTGCGTCTGCCAAGTGTAGAGCACCGCTTGAAAGGTCTGGCAATAGAATAAACTTGTTTTATGTCATTTCCAGAACACATTATGCAACAAAATCAAATCGTACTAAAATGATTTTTCGTTCATTTCCCTTGCAGTTCCACGAGGAGCCTTTATAACTTTGAGCCAGTCTGGCACTAGGCACTGATTTAGCACCGGACAAGACGTCTGGAGAATTAATTTTCTCAATTCAGTATCGTAATGAGTTGATTACAGTAGGTACCTACTGTAATTAGTGCTATAATGAATTACTTACAGCATTGTTTTCAATAAAATTTTTCGTTTTGTGGTTGTCAGTACTGACCTCCGATCCTATCAATTTTCAAATTAAATCAATTCAAATTCCGTAATTTGCCAAATTTCATAAGTCACATCAACTGCCAAGATACAATAATAAAGTCGCTAATCTGAATTTTTACTTAAATTTCGAAAGTTGCAGAAGGCAATTTCAACACTCATGCTTTTCGAATTTCGCATTCGTATTGGAATATAAGCTCATTGTGCAACTTGTTTAAGAATATACTATTCCACTCAAATGCGGTTCCAGGGGTGGGGGAACGTTCCCCCCAAAATGGCCCGGGCCACCCCTGAAATTTTGCTTCTCCTCTTATTTTTGGCTTTTGAAGATCGGAAAATTCCTCTCGAAGTTCCCACCCCAAAAAAAAACGGGCCTGGCTCAAAATTTGAAATTTTGTATCGTCGGTAGTTTTTGCGTGATATTAGAAAAACCAACAACAACAAAATATTCGAAATTTCTTAACCGCTATAATATTCGGATACTTCGTTCATTAAGCTTTAATTTCCTCTTTTTAGATCTTGATACGTCCATTTCTCATGGAGATATCGGCCTTCAAATGAATAATGATCCTTTTGTCTTTGACCATCGATATCTCAGCAATCAATGATATCGGTGATGGGTTTCGAGAACCCTGATGAATTCCCTCCAACGGCTTTTCATTGCTTTTTCCAGAATTTTTTTTTCTTTTCCACATGAATTTGAAAATGCAACGGAAAGAGGGCTTCAGGTGTTCGTTTGGAAAATCGAGTGCAGGATCGAACATATTGAGAAAACCAGAAATGTGAAGTGTGCCTTTCACAGTTTAATATGTTGACAAAAACCCTACAATGAGCCAAATCAATCTCCGAAAAGCGAGTGAAAAAAGACGAAATTCAGTCAGGAGTGTATTAACTTTTATTTAAAATTTAATTGACGAAAAATCGGTATAATTAATAAATGCAGCAGAGGAAACGGGTTAGAAAAGATTGGACGTTGGTTTTTTAATTTTCCCAAAATTTTTCCGCAAAAAAAAATAAAAATAAGAACAAAAATTTCGAATTTTAGGCACCACCCGCAAAAAAAAATTGCCGAAAACCTCGAAAAAACTTTTTTTTCTCATTTTTTAAAAGTAATGAGCTTTTCAGAGCAACAAGCATGATTCCTTAATTATTTCACAAATTCTATAGAGCGAAACAAAAAACGGTTGGCTGGATTGATTTGGCTCTCGGTAGAATGTTTATGAATCTATTTGAACTGTGAAATGCACACTTATCATTATTGTTTGTCTCAATATGTTGAATCCAGCGCTTGATTTCCCAAAAGAACACCAGAAGCCCTTTTTTCGTTTCATCTTCAAATTAATATGATAAAAGGAGAAAAAAATTTCGAAAGAGCAATAAATAGGCGTTGAAGGGAAATTATTCAGGTTTTGTTGTCATACAGATACATAATGCACGAATGTACAAGATGTCACGAACAGACCACGTCAAACGAAAACGGAATGTAAATCAAAATGTGCTCTACCTGATGTGAAAAAATTGTTTATATCATAGTTTCACAGTTTTCGAGATATCTGATGTTTTATGAAAATGTTGAATTATTTCACTTCAAATACTTTCTCTCATGGCATAGGCACAATTAAATACTTCTCGCATCAGTTTTTTTCCGTAAATATTGTTGAATGATTGCTTCAAGTTATTCACTGAAAAGCAGCACGAAATCTCATGTAGGGATTCTGAAAGTAATTGTTTAAAATTCACGTTTTCGAGAAACTATTTTTTGTACCAAATTCGATCTGAGGTGGTGTAAAGTAAAAAAGAAGCACTGGACCTTTTCTGCAAGTTACGACCCTCATCCAAAAAAATTTATATTCAAATATGTTTAGCAAAAATGGACCATTTCTGTTAACTGTTTTTGTCACCTTTCCCACAAAATCCCTCAATCGGAAGTTCTGAGGTAACAAAAATAAAAAAACATACAGACGAATTAAGAACAACCTACCTTTCATGAAGTCGGTTAAAAAAAATACTCTCCCTTTCGCTAACTTCACTCGCTTGAACATATTAAGATAGGTACGAAAAAAAATCAAGACTAAAATATCAATGAAAATTTTTATTGCAGAATATAAAAATAAATGTATAAATAATCTGTTTACAAGAGATTCAGTGCAATTTGATTGAACTATTCTGGATTCGGATTTGACAAACCAACAGTTTTTTTGGCCAGATTTTTTGTTTTATAAAGACGTCTCTGCTGTAAAATATTTTTGTTGTGATGCGTTTACGGTTGGTGACTATAAAAGTATGTATGCATATTTTATATGCCGCAACCATTTGAAATAAAAACTTTCAAAAAACACTACAAAAGGCTGGTAGAACTGTAAGATAAAATATTCCGTTCAACCTTCAACATCCCACAACTCACTGCGCATTGGGAAGCCAAAATAGAATTGGTGTCTCTAGCTATACACAAGTGTTTCCATCTGGAAGACATATGTAACAAATACATATTTGAAAAACATTCAGCTAACATTTTTAACCCCGAATGACACATGCGCAATGCAACATTTTTTTATCAAGAAATAGTTTGAAAAATATTGTTATCTGAAATTGAATCAGTTGACAAGGAATCACACGAAGAGGTTAATGGAAAACTATATTTTTTTAGTCCAAGATGACTTTACGTTCTACAAAAAAATATGGAATATTTCGCGAACGATGAGGAATAGAAAGGAAAAATTCGAAGATTCTCTCAACATTAATAATGATTTTATGATGAAAGAAATTGTAGATGAAATCTTTTCAATCTATAATGCTGGCAAAGCAGATCACTCTTCCAGTGAATTGAACGAAGACCCAATTGAAAGTAAGAATATTCGGGAGAATTATTTCCAATCTGATGGCATTTTGAAGACATTGAAAGGGTTTGCTAAGTGAGGAGAAATCTCAAAAGGAATAGCGACAATGTCTGAGTTGGAACCTTATTTCCCAAATCAAGTTTTGTGAACCAATACTCGAGAGACATTATTTGATTTTTTCCAAGCCACTTGAAAAATCTGCATGTTTTCGATTCTTTTAAATGTTATTTCTTGTTTTATAACATCTATATATGTTTAGAGAGTTTTCACTGTATAAACGAGGTTATAACTTCATAAATTAATTTGTCATGCAAAGACAAGGATTAGACTACATCTATTCTATGAGCTAATATAATGATGATCAAGAGTCAAAAAGGTAAAATGCTCAAATATTTGTAAATAAATAAATAACAAGGGCGCAATAAAAGTATATAACAAATTTATTTTTGAGGAAGGACTATCAACTTCTAAATTTCAAGGAAACGAAGGCTTCGTGAACATTGAAATAGTAGAGTAATAAATGCACATACTATCTCTAACAACATTGGATAATTCGAACTCGGAAAATTCATTGATAAGATCTGACGTTTTTCTTCACATTACACTGTCAAAGAGTATATAAGATTGTGAAATTTTTCTCCAGTAATGAAAGTCATGTTTTTACTTCATTATATACTTTAAGCTTTACGACTGAATTGAGAACAAGCAAGATTCTGCAGAAAGTTTGGATCGCCTAATTCATATAATCGATCTAGTGCTGTAATTCTACTTTCAAAAAATTCTTCAATATTCTTTTCAATGAAAGCATCTGTTAAATCAAGAAACTGATTGATAGTCATCATTTCTTCAGGAGTTTTTGTTATTGCAAATTTACATAATGGAGAGTGACTAAGATGCTCTTCCCATGGATTGTCATCTTTTTCCCATCCATCAAGTTGTTTATTGCAGAAAAAGCATTTAACCAGGTCCGGCTCTTTTGTAGATCCGATGAAAATAAAACCTGCTTCAGCCATCTATAAAAAGAATAGGAACCTCATAATTTCTCTTAAACAATAGTTCATTTTGTTGAAACCAATTACAGTCACATGTTTTAGGAGAACCTGATTAAAATGATATCATAACACCTTATACAGGATGTCCCTAAATCAACAACCAACAAAATTTGACAACTAAGCAATTCAAACTTAAAACCCTAGTTACCATATTTTGTTCAAATTAATAAACTTGTTAATTATCACTATTCATTTTTTCAATTACAGGAAATTAACAATCCGTTGATCATTTTTGATCATAAAATGCCAGTTTTTTTATGTTCAACATATTGGCACATCAGAATTTGCTATCCAAATGCAAAGTCGTTCAGTGGTGTGAAAGTTGGGGGTTTAAACCTATGGGCATATTCAATATCCCTGCCACTGTCAAGTCTAATAAACCATAATAAAGTGCATGAAACTAGCTATCATTAGTGACAATATGTGAACAAAAACTCAATTCTGTAATTCAAACAGTTTCTTAGAACTGAAAAAAACATAAATTTTTGACTCCCTGTATTTCGGAAACGAAGACCTGGAGGAAGAATGGAAGGGAAAAAAAAAGATTTTTTTTTGGAAATCTACAGTTGAGCAATGATACACTTATTTAGGAACATCCTGTATACCTATCCAGTTTCTTACCTTTTCTGCACTGCATGCATGTTTGTTTGTAAATATCCAACTTTTGAATGAAGCTAATCTGTTTTTTTCAAGAACAAAGGATAAATTCTCCTTTAGACTCTGCAAATAATTACATTAATTAATAATTTGAACAAAGCAAAATTATACATTAAATTAAGAATAATTGTAACTGATGAACAGAAAACTGTTAATGTGTTAATGCACATCTACATCATCTTCCACAACTCAAAAGTGATTGTAAGTAATTATTCCTGTAGGACGAAACTAGGAGGTAAATATTATCAACAGGCAGGCTGATTATAAATATTACTATATAATATTGAAAGTAGAGCCAGTGTGAGATGTGTGACTAATGAGTTAATCTTAAGATTTATTTAAGAAGCTTCAATATGAGGCTTTGATTCGTCAGAAATTAAATATGACGAGATATCTTACCTTCGCTAGAGACATCTCGAAAATAAATAAAATAATAATATAAGCAAAGAACCTGAGTTATTGTTTGTCTTTGGTATTTACTTTATATTCATTAAAATCCTACAGATCTGCGAAAAAGCCGTTTAAAATTCAAAACAATTCAGACTCCACATTGTCATTTGTCAAGTTTTTCCAACTCTATGAAACATTCATAAAGCGCGTTCGGCAAACACCTACCTGGGACCGTTTTGCCCAGATGGCTCTGAATCTGAATGGCGGCGTTCGGAATCAACGTCGGACGTCGTCCGGTGTGCGCCCAAGCCGTTCGGAATCGACGTCGGGTAAATTTTACCGCCGTTCGGAATCACTTGGGTCGTTCGTCCGGATGTACAACTTTGCAACCAAGAAAATAGGTAGATAACAATTACTCGTCTTGCGCAGATATCGTTTATTTACACATTCGAATTTTAAAAGTTTGTTTTACGGAGGAATTTCTAGTATTTAGTTTCTTAAGGTAGTTTATTATTTTTATTTTTCAAGATGAGTTTAATTTCAAATTTAACACACGTGATAGTCTAGGATATATACTCAATGAAATAATTTATTCACAAGGAAAATGAAGTACACCTCCAAAATATTCAAGGTTTATTAAAAATGAATTATGTATATTTACCATTATCAATACAGGAGAAAAAGGCCAAGAGCTTGTCTGTGGTGAAAAAATATTTTTATATACATTGATAAATACATATGGTGGTGAGTTTATTATTCATCTGTTACAAATCCAAATTCATTGTTGAAGGTAAGTATTTAGAGAAAGCAAGTAAGTATTTTCAAAAACAAGTTACAAATTATTATCAAATGAAATTATTTCTATTCCAGATACCAATCCAGAAGTTCCAGTGCTGGCGTTCTATCCAATTTCTCATCTGTTGCTGAAGTTGGAATGCAATCGAATGTTTCTCAAGTGTTCTGGAAGGCTGTTATAGAGGAGTGGAGTCAGGTATGCAAACGTAAATATCATTGAAAAATGATATGGTGGCCATTATATTCATCATTTCATGAAAGCACTCACGTTCATTTATTTATCCTTAGATGAAGGCTTAATTCTCGCTGATTATGAATAAGTTAAAGAATTATTCAATTTGCCAACTCTTCCATTTGTAAATACAGAAACCGAAGCAGCAAACTTGATCATGGTATGTACAACATGGCTTTTCGAATTCAAATTTTGCAACTTACTTCATTATTTTAGAACAACAAACAGTCTGGAGATAAAAGTTTGCTTGGACCACTTCATTATTTCTTAATTATTTCTCTGATTATTTGAAATTCTGGTTTGTTTGACGGCTATCTAGAAAATATTGATAACCCTGATTGGGTGCCCAGTCAACAAATAATCCAGGAAATAGAAGTTCTCCTGATGCTGAGAAATATGCAAAACATGATAGAAACACTAAACATTAGAATCATGAATGGATTTTATATTTTTACCCTGTTTTTACAGTGAATGAAGCTCTTAAATAAAACAGTGTATATTTTGAAGAACATTTAATAAATATTAATTCAATTTATATATCGTGATGGAAACCGCAGTATGTGGTATCTCAAAAAAAATCAATCACTATTTTATTGCACCACTCTGGCCAACTTGTTAATCTACACAACATGCAATAGGTGTTATGTAATTGAATCATTCATTTTCAAAACAACTCAGAAAAAGTCTTAATCGATGAAAACAGAAAAAATTTGTATACAAAAAGTCATAATTAAATTAATAAATTTGAGTACTTCGGTGTGAAATGGTTTATTTGTCGAAAACCGAGCGCTTTCGGCCTAATTAAAAGGCCATCTTCAGGGTTTTCCTGGAAGGGTATATGTAAGTTGTATAGAGTAAATAATTAAATGAAGAATAGTTACCCGTCCAAGAAACCATCACAAGATACAGGCGGAAACGGTCATCACAGCATTTTACGGACAAGATTCACAAAAGGGTGAATTTAAGACACTGTCAAAATTATCGGTTCCGAATATAAAATCGCGAAAACAACAAAGGTTTACAACCTCGAGACCCCGAGAGAACAAAAAATGAATATCCCAACTATCAACACATTGTTGAATGTGACGACAGCGGGTTCAAATCGAAATGGAAAGTCATGGGCGTAGTGACATAGGGGGACCTCGAAGTCATATCACAAATTAAAATTCTTTTAGACGTCAAACAAGGAAATAAAACAAAATTAAATGAGACGCATACAAAGCAGGAACACTCAGTCAAATCAAGCTCTTAAATAACGGAGTAAAACTATTATTCAAATTTAAGTTCACCTGGGTGTTAACACAATTTTCATTTGAACGTAGTTCCCGAACTATTTCGATATCCTCCAAGAGGTTCATCTTCATATTGTATCTGTTTGTCACAATTCTATGGAGGATCTTGGAGTTGCGGTTGGGGCTGAATGAGTGACCTGTAAACCTGAGGTGATGGCCGAACGCTGATGAATTAGGTCTGTTCAAATGTTCTTTTATTCTGACCTCCAACTTTCTTCTGGTCTGTCCAACGTACGAGGCCTCACAATCGTTACACTCCAACTTATATATTCCACTGCAATGTAAACTATTCACCCTATCTTTCGAGTTACATAGTAAGTTGTTACTCAAGGAGGTAGAGTTGGAATAAGAGATCCTTATATCCTCACAAGAATTCTCAAGAATGCGTAAAACGGCATTAGAAAAATGACCCAAGTAAGGGAGGGAAAAATATCTGAGATTTGAGTCGAGAAGGTTCGAACAATAAGCCAAATCTCGCCTTCTTCTAGACATTATACTAGTTCTAAGCTTTTCCACTAGAATAGGGTTGTATCCGTTGTTGTGAGCAATCTGTTTTATGATATTGAGTTCTTTTTGTCGGTTATTCTCAGAAAGGGGTACATTGAGGGCTCTGTTGATGTAACATCGTAAAGATGCTAATTTATGACTATTAGGGTGATGAGATTGTGCGGGAATTATGTGGTCTGTTTGTGTAGGCTTATTGTTCGAACCTTCTCGACTCAAATCTCAGATATTTTTCCCTCCCTTACTTGGGTCATTTTTCTAATGCCGTTTTACGCATTCTTGAGAATTCTTGTGAGGATATAAGGATCTCTTATTCCAACTCTACCTCCTTGAGTAACAACTTACTATGTAACTCGAAAGATAGGGTGAATAGTTTACATTGCAGTGGAATATATAAGTTGGAGTGTAACGATTGTGAGGCCTCGTACGTTGGACAGACCAGAAGAAAGTTGGAGGTCAGAATAAAAGAACATTTGAACAGACCTAATTCATCAGCGTTCGGCCATCACCTCAGGTTTACAGGTCACTCATTCAGCCCCAACCGCAACTCCAAGATCCTCCATAGAATTGTGACAAACAGATACAATATGAAGATGAACCTCTTGGAGGATATCGAAATAGTTCGGGAACTACGTTCAAATGAAAATTGTGTTAACACCCAGGTGAACTTAAATTTGAATAATAGTTTTACTCCGTTATTTAAGAGCTTGATTTGACTGAGTGTTCCTGCTTTGTATGCGTCTCATTTAATTTTGTTTTATTTCCTTGTTTGACGTCTAAAAGAATTTTAATTTGTGATATGACTTCGAGGTCCCCCTATGTCACTACGCCCATGACTTTCCATTTCGATTTGAACCCGCTGTCGTCACATTCAACAATGTGTTGATAGTTGGGATATTCATTTTTTGTTCTCTCGGGGTCTCGAGGTTGTAAACCTTTGTTGTTTTCGCGATTTTATATTCGGAACCGATAATTTTGACAGTGTCTTAAATTCACCCTTTTGTGAATCTTGTCCGTAAAATGCTGTGATGACCGTTTCCGCCTGTATCTTGTGATGGTTTCTTGGACGGGTAACTATTCTTCATTTAATTATTTACTCTATACAACTTACATATACCCTTCCAGGAAAACCCTGAAGATGGCCTTTTAATTAGGCCGAAAGCGCTCGGTTTTCGACAAATAAACCATTTCACACCGAAGTACTCAAATTTATTAATTTAATTCAATCTCTTGGTGTGCACAACCACCTTCGTAAAAAGTCATAATGTCAACAAGAATCATGACTCAATAAATTTTCGATAAACTATGATATTATCATTCAGAGGTGAAATAAATATCAAGCGTATTGGAAAAATTTGCTGTCTCTCCTGAATACTTGGAATGTTGGACATACGACATATTGCAGTTTCCACTACGATTCATGCATTATTATTATTTCCTCTTCTGAGGATAGCTGCTTCGGCATCAGGCCTGGTCTTGCTCCACAGAATGTTTTACCACAATTAATTTCTGTAACGGGTATGCATCAACCTAATAGTATATTCTAAAACAAGTTGCAGAATGAGCTCCTATTCCAACACGAATGCGAAGTTCGAAAACGAGCGACGAAGGGGCGAGTTTTCGATAGCATGAGTGTTGGAATTGCCTTCTGCAACGAGTATTAGACGGTATTTTCTCTATTTCAGTCAATTTTTGTGAAATACTCTCGAAATTCAAATGAAAATTCAGATTAGTGACTTTTGTTTTGTATCTTGGCAGTTGGTGTGACATACGAAATTTGACAGATCACGGAATTTGAATTGATTTGATTCGAAACTTGATTCGATCGGAGGTCAGTACTGACAACCATAAAACGAAAAATATAACTGAAAACAATGCTGTAATGAGATTCATTACAGCACTACTTTTAGTACTGTAATGAACTCATTACGATACTGAAATAGAGAAAATCATTTTTATTAATGATAATATCTACATCCAATATAAAGGGGAACGCCCCCTATGGGGACGTTCCACTTGGCGATCACAACGCTCACGCTCACGACCGCTCTTTTCCCCATTCCACTTGCTTGCTAGCGCTATTGTTGACTCAAGTGGAACGGATTTTAGGGCGTTTTCGGCTGTCATGAAAGAAATGACAAGATTGAAAAAAGTAGAAGTTAGGGGTTAGGGCAATAAATTTAATTAAAGTGTACAACAGTTAGAAATATATACAATATAATACATATAGTCCGTTTCAAAATCTCGGGCGGCTGTGGAATCTCGAAAATCTGTTGGTAATATCCCATCAGTAACTTTTGAGTTCTAGGATTTTGGTGTTGATTGAATACACTAAGTTTTGACATTTCAGAGTTTGAATTAACCTCCTTTCGAATTTATTTCTGTATGCTTATGTTCTTGATTAAATCGAAAAAATAGTTTTGAATTTGAATATTTCTCAAGTATTACCGAATTGAAAATGGCTGGAATTCATCAAGATACCTCTCGCCTCGCCTAACTACAGGGAAACGTGAAGCAGTTTTCGTCGGTATTGCGAGTTTTTCAACAATTCAGCAGGTTTCTGCCAGTTTTAATCGCGTTTTGCTAGTTATTCAGGTAACAATCATTTACTTGTTCGAGGTGTTTTCGATTTTTTCGAATAAATAAATAAGTCTCAAATTTCAGTTTTCACCTAGAACTTTCAGATGAATTTTGGAGAGAAAGAAGGCAAGACAAGTCATTAACGGTCAGAAGTGAGCAGTGGATGGAAACCTATTCCACATGATTATACCTTCGAAGAGACATTATACGACGTTATTCTTTCTAAAATCAGAAACAATGAATAAATCAGTTTGTACATATTTTTTTAACTGCCTGAAAAGTAACCGAGTTTTAATCAAAATCAACATTTGGTATATTATTTAATGAAACATGAAAAAGACAGTATTAATAAAAATACAAATAATAGTGATCTATTTTATAGCATATCACACTTCCAATGATTCACAATTTGTCAACAAATATTTTCTATTTGTTTCAACAACTTGGCTATGGAATCATAAAGTTATGTCAGCTTCATTATACTTTCTTTTCCTCAATACCCACTCAGAAAAAATGACACAGGGTGAGAACTCGGCTGAATTTTCGATAGTAATCAAGATTCCAAAATTTGCGGAAGAGTCTTCATAGAGAACGAACTTTTAGTTATCCTTGATTATTTAATGAATGATATCTCTACATTGGAGTTCCTCGAAAGCCTCCAAGATTTCATGTTGAAGTATTCCACGCTATTTTTATTATCAATCCTGAATTTCCAATTCCCATGCTTGATCCTTGATCTACAGCGAAATAGTGTGGGTGTGTATATTTTAGTCATCATCTCAGCTTGTTTTTCTTTTGTAATTGAAGCTGAGTTTGAAAATGTGTCCAACAATGACGAAAATAATATTATCCCACAAAAAAATCTTCAAATTTATTTGCCTTGAAAAATATATTCAATCATTTTATAGGTTATATTGATATATTTCAATCTATGATGAACCCACAGAAATTTTTAGTTACTTTTTGGGGCCGTTCCACTTGGCGATCACAACGATCAAAATGCTCCTTTAGCCGTTCCACTTAGGGGGCGTTCCACTTGGCGATCACAACGCTCACGCTCACGGCCGCTCTTATCCCCATTCCACTTGCTTGCTAGCGCTATTATGTTAACTCAAGTGGAACGGATAATTGGGCGTTTTGGGCTGTCATGAAAGAAATGACAAGATTGAAAAAAGTAGAAGTCATTCTAAACAAAAAATTTAATTAAAGTGTACAACAGTTAGAAATATTATAATAAATATATATCTTAACTGTATTCTGAACGTCCATTTTCACTTTCACGCATCTATTGAGATAGGTCGTCACAGAACATCGAAATATGTGGGTCGATTTGAGCTTGGAGTGAGCGATGATTTTGCCGCGCTCACAAAGACCGCGGTCGTTAAGTGGAACGGCTAAAGGAGCATTTTGATCGTTGTGATCGCCAAGTGGAACGGCCCCAATAGCGCTAGCAAGCAAGTGGAATGGGGAAAAGGGCGGTCGTGAGCGTGAGCGTTGTGATCGCCAAGTGGAACGCCCCCTTTGTAACTAGAAATAAAGCCCCGGCTGGAATTCCATGGCTTGCTCAGATGACAATCATTTTGAAACGGACTATATGGGGCCGTTCCACTTGGCGATCACAACGATCAAAATGCTCCTTTAGCCGTTCCACTTAACGACCGCGGTCTTTGTGAGCGCGGCAAAATCATCGCTCATTCCAAGCTTAAATCGACCCACATATTTCGATGTTCTGTGACGACCTATCTCAATAGATGCGTGAAAGTGAAAATGGATGTTCAGAATACAGTTCAGATATATATTTATTATAATATTTCTAACTGTTGTACACTTTAATAAAATTTATTGTTCAGAATGACTTCTACTTTTTTCATTCTTGTCATTTCTTTCATGACAGCCCAAAACGCCCAATAATCCGTTCCACTTGAGTCAACATAATAGCGCTAGCAAGCAAGTGGAATGGGGAAAAGAGCGGTCGTGAGCGTGAGCGTTTTGATCGCCAAGTGGAACGCCCCCTATATCTAAACTGTATTCTGAACGTCCTCTTTCACTTTCACGCATCTATTGAGATAGGTCGTCACAGAACATACCTTTGGTCACAGAACGTCGAAATGTGTGGGTCGATTTGAGCTTGGAGTGAGCAGTGAGCGATGATTTTGCCGCGCTCACAAAGACCGCGGTCGTTAAGTGGAACGGCTAAAGGAGCATTTTGATCGTTGTGATCGGAAAGTGGAACGGCCCCTATAGGTTTAATAGATTTATGGCCAGTTGCACCGTTCAGCTAAACGATGATTAGAATTTTAAACGATGTTTATTTTGCGGTACCTCTTGCACCGTCTGGTAAACGTCGTTTTATGTGGACTAATCGTCAATTCCACTAAACAGCCAAATTTCGTCGTTTACCCACCCGATTAAGGTTAAACAGGGATCCGAGCAAACTCAACGTATTTATATTTATAAATATTTCCAACGAAAACTTAATTATTTTTTTTTTTGAGTACTTGTATTTAAGTTGGTCTCCATAAAATATGGATTCAGGTGACGAATTATTAATTGATGATGATCTTGAAATTGTTGAAATGATTGAATTCGGGTTTCCACGAAAAGTCCACCAGAGGATACAACACTTCAATCAGATGGATAATTATACTTTCTTCAGACGTTTTCGCCTCATTAAAGATACTGTTATGTATTTACTGGAATTGATAGAACATTAATTGGAATTCGATAATAACTTGTATGTAGGTTATTATTTAATATGTGTAATATTTGTATTTAATGATATCCTTGTGCTGCACAAACCTCACTTACGTAACTTTTTGTTCCGATATGTATTGTATTAATTGTGTTATTTTAGCTCCCTGAATCATAAAAATATAAAATATATGTATATTTGTGTTAATATTGTATATGTATATTTTCTAGGAGCATCTCTAATGTCGATTCTTGTACATTAAACAAATTATAACACTACACACTACTCAGTCACTTAATTTCAGAAAAAACGTGGAGTGAATGCAGAGATAACTCTGAGTGGAAGTAAACATACAAAACTTGTAACCATGGCAACCGAATACTGAAACCATTGACCTATTATACATAGACGTCTTTCTAGAGAGAGAAAGTGGACTTCTGAATGAGATGGAGTAATTTAGGGCACTGTCAAACACATAAACATAACCAAGTTATGTTGGATTTGTGTTGATTAAAATTTTTATTCTGAAGGTTGAAGATAATTCTTTCAAAGTTCTTTTAAGAACTATTAATAATAATGCCGGGCCGGATAGTTGTGTTGCATATAACTGCACTGCCAGATATAAAAAAGGAACCAATTTGAAATTTCATGCGTAAGTATAGGAACGCATTCTCTTTTTATATTTCGATTAGTAGCCTCCATGAATTTATTGAAATTACAGGTTCCCAAAACTCGAGAGCTTGAGGAAAAAATGGATTGATGCTGTAGGAAGGGCTGATTACGAACCTTCATCAATATCGAAAATTTGAGTAATCATTTTCGAGAAGAAGATCACTATGTGAACCCCAATGGGACTGTAATTCTCAAAAAAGATGCTGTTACTTCTTTGTTTTGCTTCATATTTCCTACAACATCTGAGAGAAAGGAAAGAAAGAAAGAAAGAAATAATTTCAACAACTGCAGATGGTAGGACAGGTTCATATTTATAGAATTCGTGGAACTTCTTTGTGATAAATTCAGTAGTAATTCGAAGATTAATTATAATGAACAATGTTGTATCATTCAGTTGCTTGTTAATTTTTTCTTGCAGTAGTTCCGTTTTTGGAAAGCCCCAACTTTTTCATGGATAAAGGAGAAAAAGAATCGCTCTGTCTCTCACCAGTAGACATAAAACCTAATTCACACGAGATTCAGGATGTGCAGCCCCAGGTAAAAGAAACCAATATCAGGAAAAGGTGAATGAGAAATTTTGCCTTCATACTAGATAAAAATTTTATAAAAGAATCATTACCTTACATAATTTTTCTCCAACTTCTTTCATTCCTTCTTTAGAAAAAGATCAGTTACTGTGTATGTAGGAGATTTTATAGAAGCTGACCTATAAGACACATATCTGAAAAGTATGTTGAAGTTATCTCTCAACTTTCTTATGACATTTCATTGTCATTATGAATATCTCCAGGGAATAGGACAGCTGAACCATCCCTTGAAGGATAACATTGAGCACCATTAGAGAAGAGGACCAGAGGCAAGAGAGATCAATCCAATTTTCATATACATTCCCGGACGAGAGGAGGTTCTTCTCAGTGGTGAGTGTGAAAGCAGACTGTGAAAAAAGGTTTTTACACATTGACATTGAATTTCGAGAATCTTGGAGAAGTCTTACTGTTTTTTTTTTCAACAGATGTTTATGACAAGAAGAGATGTCCTGCATTGTTGGAATGTAGCAGCTCATTAGTCTGGACAGACACAACATTCTACTGGGGTCTAGGGTTTTTTTTTGCTGAGGTTTTTTCCCTATCTTTTATATAATATTTATAGTACCCCAAACCTCAGCTAACACTTTTTCTAACACATGCTACATGCTGTATTCTTTGGATTATTGTGTTGTATTATTTTGTGTATTATTATTTATATCAAAAGAATGAATATATGTATATTAAAGTGTTTTTTTTTTATCAAGTGATTTATTTTCTAAAATGTGTTATTTATTATAATGTCTATATGTAGATATATCTCTTCGAATAAAGGAAGGATAAACCTCATATTTATTTTTCTAAATTCTATGAAATTAATTTTATGGAATAGTTCAATCCCACAGAGGTAGTTGATTCGAAATTTAAAGATTCAATTTACTAATTTCACAAATATTGACCATGATTAATGATCTCAGCCCTGGAATTTCAAAACCTTCGAATAATATCCAAATGATCAAATTCAATCAATAAAACATGCTGACCAAAGTTGAGGGGGTCGGTCAATCCAATTTACATATACATACTGGATGAGAGAAGGTTCTCCTTAGTGGTGAGTGTGAAAGCTGACTGAGAAATGAATAATTGCAGTGATAAACTACAACACCAAAAGTGTTTTCTTTCATCAAATTCGACAATGGTATAGAATTCCCCTTTTGAATACTTACTCCGAAATCCAACACCATGGAAATTCCTGCATTTACAAATTTCATAAGAAAACCTAGCATGATTATTCTCTTTTCTGACACTAAAACCAATATTTACTCTAACGGATTGGGAACCAGTGAAAAAATCAACATTCCTCACTAAGACTCCTTTGACTTTTAAACATTTCCGAGATCAAACTCAACTTCAGAAATATTTAACGGAATTCGCCCAAACTTTATATTTTTTATGTAGGGTATCTGCTGAAATAGTTTTTGCAAAAAAATAAACTAGTTTCATTCAGTATTAATCACAAAACTATGACAATATCATGGTGTTTATATAACAACATTGTTTTGTTTCCAACACGTACTTTTGACAGTGCCCTAAGTTGGATCCTCTCTGTTCGTTTCATGGGAACTGTATGAGTCTTTCTTTCTCTTATGGAGATTGCCTCGGATTTCTTCTAAAAAGTCACGTGACAAGGAGTCCATGGTATAATAGAGAGTTATTGGGGATTCAATAACGCCAGGCACTAATAAATCCTGGCCGTATTTGACATCTGAGTATGCGCAGAGGAAAAAAAATACGGCCCGGAATTATTAAAGTTACTGCCTGCCACTATTTGTGGCTCCATTATTCCTGGTACAGCCATGCCGTTATTCCTAACCTTGTATGTATATTTTCCTTAGAACATAGAATATTCTATAATTAGGGATATTATCTCTGTTCCTAACCTAGTATTATTTCATGATACAAGGAATCTATTGCTTGAATCATGGTATTATTTCTTGGAGAGCATTGTCCGTATTTATTAATACATTGTCCAGAATCAGAAATTCCATGTAATCATGATCTGCTCCTGCCAATATTGACGCTTCGAAATGCCGATCCATTTCTGAATGTAAAAGTAGCTAGTCAATGTTTTAAGATGTTTGTTTACGGGCACAACGCACAACGTGGCGAATTTAATGTTAGGAATAAATCCTCTCTGAATAACGCAGGCCCAATAACTCTTATTTCTGGCACATTTTTAAGTCAAGCAGTACTTGTCACTATTAATAACGACTGGCGTTAATAGTGGATGGCAGTATTCCAATAACTCCCTAATAGGTCAATGACTGAAACTGACAGAAATTCTTGATTGGCGAATCCAGCTACCGTTGAGGGCGCTGTAAATACTTGTTTTCTAGGTTCGAAATTTAGCCACCAGCTTGAGTGGCGCTAGGGGTTTTTTTTGTGAATTTTTGAATGACAACGGGATATTTATATCATTTTATGAAATAAATGAATAGATTTTCACTTTGATAGTGATTTAAAGGCTTTTTAAGATGGTGTTAATGCATTTCTGATTGTACATAAAGTGTGGCGAATTCAGAAGAACAACTCGTTTTCACCAGGAATGATGAAAAAATTTTATGCAAAAATATTTAAATTACTTGTAAGAACAATTATTTTGGTCAAATGGAATTACTCGAATGATGTAGAATAATATATTTGGAAGTATTTCCTAGATCCATGAGATTCTGCAGAATTCGTAAATGAATGGTACTACCTCGAAATGATATCCAATTGAAGCAGAATTCTTCATGCTGAATTTGGAAACATACGACTTCATTGTTCATTAAAGTTTTCCCAAATCATTTTTGAAAGTGGGAGCTCCCTTTCCTGAAGATTACAAATAAAATTTGATCGAGAACATTTCATTTTATCATTTCTTCAATCATATGTTGCAAAATGAATAAACGATTCTGAAATTTTTTCCAGTCTATATTTGTGTTTTGTTTGTTATTTTAAAATGGAAATTGTATAAATCTTTCATCACACAATATTAAGATAACAATCAATTTTAGATAAGATATTTGTTTACAATGGAAAATTTGCCAGAGATGATACCAAAACGTAAAACGACTAAAACAAAATACTGACATAAATATAGAACAAACCTTTGAAAAATTTTAAAATAATTAAAATTTAAAATTGTTTGAAAACCTATAATCTTCCAAACCAAGTGTTTGCAAATTCAGTCAAGGAGTTCAATTGTTTCTTATTTTTAATGGCGTTAGCAAAATTTCACATCAAATCCAGTGTTCACTTGTCCCATTGTCTTCAGATACTTCCTCTGCATTTTCAAATCTCACAGATTGCATTTTGAATAGCACATGCACAGCAGATTGTTCCTCCTACTCAAAGCAGACAATATTGCAGCATTTTTTATTTGATTCACACACCACTTTCAAAATCATGGAAATGAGTACACTGAGTTGTTGATTGAGAATATATGTTTATCATCAGTATCATTCCTGTATTCTCTCCTCAATTTATGTTGGGCCATACAAGCCCTAATTTCTTCTGGATATAAACTACGTTGCAAGCTCGGTTGCAAGTTTCGAGAAGTCACAGCAGTAGTAGGTTTAAGCTCAGGAGCTTTCATTTGCTGAAATTTTGAACCTGAAAAGATAAATAAACTATTATGAAATATTCACAAAATTCTTTACAACAGACCTAAGGCAATATTATCAATCTGAAAATGAAGAGAGAAAACAAACATTTTTCCCATTTTCAATCTTCTCACGCAAGTTTCTCTTTTTCCAATATATCAAGTATAATATAGGTCAATGATCAAGGGTTATAATTCATTCACTTATAATGAAAATATTATTCCACAACTTAATATCATTCAAATGAATCTTTTTATATCTGCTCAGCTTCAATATAGCTTCTAACCTGAAATTTAACACATGAATTTGAGAATAATCATATGTTAACTAATAATTCTCGGATAAATACCTTTAGATAGTTTCTCAGCATCAATTCTTTTATTCAGAAAACCTAATAATTTCACCAATCTTCGGATATTAAACGAAAATAGCATTGATTCATATTACAAACCATGTATTTTGAACGGAATTATTCCAAAGTATACTTGTTTTCTTAAGGCGATATTTCGCCGCTAGAGGGAGTTTAGATTTTTGGATTCGCCAATACTATTGAAATTTTGCAATGTTGCCAAATATATCTCCCGATTAACTAAACGCCGCTCATTCGTAAACGGTGCCACCAGAGAGAATTATAAACACTGATTAATAGTAAACGTTGATTAGTTAAACAATGATTATTCTGTGAACGGTGCAACTGGCCATTAGAGTAGGAACGCACTCATATACCTATTAAACCCGTGTATGAACGCACTGCATAAATATTCTCTGACCAATTTTAAACTTCTATGGTAGAGTATCGATCACATCTCTGAAACGCAGTGTTGCTAGATCTACCGTTTTAGCGGTAGATCTACCGTTTTAGCGGTAGATCTACCGTTTTAGCGGTAGTTCAGGGTGGTAGGTAAATTTCTTTTTCCGAGCGCAGTCACCATTTTTATTTATATACGTGTTCTATGTTTGGTTATCACGTATTTTATATAATTTACACACAACATTCAAACTATTTTTTAATGCCCAAATGAAATTTAGGTATATCTACCGTTCTATTTTTGAATCAACCGCTTTTTTCGATCATGCCTACCGCTTTTTCAAATTTTCGACTTGGCAACACTGCCGAAACAAGTCTTTCTTCCATCTTGCTCTTTTCAAGCAATTTGTTATTTGTGTGGTGGTAGGTACGTTGCAATGGCACCTACGTAAGTAAGCCCTAAGTTTCTATCTATAAATTCCGATCATCACTGTTTGTAGTATTTTACAACCGTAAATTGTGATTTACAATGATCTTCAATTATATTTTAGCGTTGAAAAAACCAGAAAAGGACTTCCGGTTGTTCCGGAGTCTGTGTTGAAACATCGTAGAAGGCGTGATTTAGCAAGAGCTAAACAGGTGCAGAGTTCGATTAAAAGGAAAGCAGCTCAGGTCAAGAAACATAAGGAAATATTCAAACGTGCTGAAAATTATGTTAAGGAATATAGGCTCAAAGAGAGAGATGAAGTGCGACTTATTCGTCAGGCTAAAAACCGTGGAAATTATTATGTTCCTGGAGAAGCTAAGCTTGCCTTTGTTATTAGAATACGGGGGTGAGTTTTCTGGTTGCATATATTTCAAAGGACATATTCATGACATCTGGTTGAACTAAGCCTCATGTTTTCCTAAATGTCCTAAATTAAAGTTATCCTCTTTTTGAGTCTCTTGAATGTTTTTACTTGAGATTCTATCAGGGGGGCGACAGTTGGTATTATTAGATATTAGAAGTTTATATATATATATATATATATTCTTTTCATTTTCAGTATCAATAAAGTAGCACCCAAAGTTCGTAAAGTCTTGCAACTTTTCCGGTTACGCCAAATTAATAATGGAGTGTTTGTTAAATTGAACAAGGCAACAATAAATATGTTGAGGATATGTGAACCATATATTACATGGGGTTATCCTAACCTTAAATCAGTTCGAGAACTTATATACAAACGTGGATTTGCAAAAATCAAAGGACAGAGGGTTCCCATTACCAGTAACGAATTAATTGAAGAGAAACTCAGCAACTCCAACATCATTTGTGTAGAAGATCTTATTCATGAAATTTTTACTGTGGGTGACAAATTCAAGTTTGCATCAAATTTCTTGTGGCCATTCAAGGTAAGCTTGGTTTATTAGTTGAATATTATTGCTTGATCCTGATATAATTTGGCCATGAAGTCTATAATTGAGTTCCAAAACATTGGATGCTTTTGATATCATTTGTGTTATATGTAAAATGAAGTTGAAACATTCATGTTATTTAGGTGGTGCGAAAGTATCTTTGTTACTTCCAAGTTCAATTGTTAATTCCTACACTTTTTGCTTTTCAACTTCTTTTTGAAACATCGGTATTTCATTTCAATACTTTCTAAGGCCGCACATCGAGGAAACGTGAAACAAGAAACATATTCTCATTTCATTAGTGTTCAGAATGGGAATCTGCAGAAAAATATTTTTCATGTGACACGAGAGAGAGACAAATCATATTGAAACCGGCAACATGACAGATTCTGTTCATGTTTCTGTTTCATGTTTCAAGTACTTGCAATATATAGAAACCTGCAATCAAGTATACCTAATTGCAGACTTCAATATGATTAGCTCAAAAACACTTCTAAAACAAGAATATGTTTCTTGTTTCACATTTATTTGATTCGGGGCCTGCCTTAAGGTAACAGAGCCACTTTATCCCTCCAGTACGATCTACCCAACATTCTTTTCTATGTTTGTTGGGTTGAATATTACTGGTATATTAATGCATGGATATCCTTCCCATTTTGATCACAAAATCAGTGTGGAGTCGGAAACCTATGCCACAATTTTAGAATTTTCAACTCGATTAGAGTTAACTCTCTTCAATCTAATAGAATCAGTACTAATTTGAAGTCAGCTCTCTCGTAAAAGGTTTCAATGTGTATAATTACTTTCTTCAGACATTTGTGGAATCAGTTTTCCTCATTCTGATTAATGATTTTTGGGTTGGTTTCAAGAATAGTCAATTTATGGGTCTTTTACATCCCTTTTGTTTTGTTGTATTTTAGTTTTTTGAGGTTGAATATTGTTATAATTATTTGAGCTATATTTTTCTGGTATGAAGCTGATCTCAGTGATGAAGTAAATTAATGTGGAGACCTCAAGTTTCAGATGATGCAGAATCATTCCAGAATAGAATCCAATATATATCTTTAAAATTTCTTTTGTGTGAATATAAAACTTTTTTCGAACATTAACCACTCAGAAAAAAGTTGCACAATTTTCGAAGTTTTTCTGAAGACAGTCTGACAAAAGTAGAATCTTATTTTAACAAGTAAATTAGTAATTTTATTCTTTTTCAAAATTAGTGTCAAATCTATTAAGGAATTCACAAAAATACTCCAGTTTTTTCAATTGAGAATGAAAAAATTACAATTAGGAAAAGATTCACTAAACAATTTCAATAGTGATATGAGCAGAAATAAGCAACTCTGAGACGAGTGTGGGTATTGACTGATGCTCACCAATTTAGACTCTTACCCCTTGACTTTTTGCCTATCGAAATTTGCTCATTGTGCTATTCGATAGTTCAATTGAATAAGGGTCTTCTATACCCTTATATTTATATACTATATTATTTCATAATAGATAGATAGATAGAATCTTTATTTCAAATTAAGAAATTTTCATACAAAAATACATAAAATGAAATAGTGTCAATACATTCCAACTACAAATTTAAATTAAAGTAATCACCCAAACAATATGGTTCCAGCTCAATCAATAATTTCTTTGTTTTTGCTTTAAATAAGCGTTCATTGGCTTCTTTCAGTTAGAGACAATTCATGCAATGGGAAGGTTATATTCATTGTTCTAGTATTGTATCCTGAGGTTGTGTTGTTTTTAAGGAACTCTTTCTTGTTCCTATGAAGGTACAAGAGACACTCGTGCAGATATAAAGCGTACACTGTAAACACTCCCAGCTCCTTAAACTTCCCCCTACACGACTGCCTGTACCCCATATTCAACAATATTCTCAGAATTCGCTTTTGATTGACAAAAATAGACTGTACAGATGAACTCATTCCCCAAAAAATTATACCATATCTTATTAGTGACTCATAGTTAGCATAGTAAATTATTTTTCTGACATTTTCGTTCAGGTATTCCCTCATTACTCTGAATGCATAACAGACCCTACCAACAGATATATTCCACATGGCTTGTCCAGTTCAAAAGTTCGTCAATTATAATTCCCAGAAATTTGGTACTCTCCACTGTGTCAATTTCCTGATTGCTTATATCTATTATTGATCTTTTTCCTTTGTTGTACTAGCGCGAAATATAATGGCATTTGTTTTACTCTTATTGATAATAAAGTTATTCTGCGAAAACCATTTTTCAACTGATGTAAATAATTTATTGCAATTCTCTTTCAAGCTAATTGTGTCATTTCCTGCTGCTAACATATTAGTATCGTCTGCAAAGCTTGTTATAACAAAGTCACTGACTTCCTCAGTGATAGCACTCAAATCATTAATAACAATTACGAACAGTAATGCTCCCAATATACTACCTTGGGGTACTCCAATTTCAGATTTTAACCAGCTTGAAAAACAAGTTTTATGGTCTTTAGATATTTTGACACATTGCCAACGATCGGATAAGTAAGAAGCAAGCCAACTCAAGGCACTTCCCACAATGCCATATCTTTCTAGTTTTATTATCAGTTCCTCTCTATTGATACAGTCAAATGCTTTTGAAAGATCTATGAATAGTCCTGCAACAAGTTTATTTTCTTCTAAGAACTTTATGATACTGGTAGTGCAGTGAAAAATTGCAGATTGAGTTGACCTACCCTCCAAATATCCATGTTGTCAAGGACTTAATAGGTTGAAGTTGTTAAAGTAAGAGAGAATACGGGAAGCCATTGCAAGTTCGAAAATTTTAGAGAAACTATTTAAAAGTCTTATGGGCCTATAGTTCTCCAATGCCTCTGGATGTCCCGACTTAATAGGTATTATCATTGCCATCTTGAGCTGCTTAGGAAATATACCAAATTTAAGGAAATATTTACAATATTACATAGATCATTTTTGACCACCTCGATGCTAAGTTTGACAATATTAGTTGGAATTTCATCAATGCCACTACTAGTTTTATTTTTCAGTTTATTTCCTAATAATACTACTTTTATTGATCTTCTGTAAATGTAATACAAAAACTCGTGCAGAAACGTAACCCCTCAATTATCCAACTTCAAAATGAGAATGTGGAAAACGCTCAGACCCATCAACTTCTGATTCGAGAGGAATAACTTTTCTGCTTTTTCATCCTTGTTACTTCAACGCCCTAGAGCACAACCAGATTTTGAGTATGGATGAAGGCGATAACTAATTTTGAAAATCGCATCGAGTACTACCACACCCTTATATTTCGCTTCAAAATATCCATCGATCCCTTTTGACGGGAAGTTTCAAGATCAAATAGTACTTGATAAGATCTTCAAAATGAGTTATCGCAACACTCTTCCTCCCTATTCAAAATCAAGGGGTTGTGCTCACACCTGTAAGGGGGTTGCAGTTATGGAGATTTGATTCAGAATAAGAATTTGACGGGTCCGAACAATTTTCCACATTTTCCTTTTAAAACCGGAGAATCCAGGTGTCAAGTTTTTGTTTGACCACACTGTATGTGAAAGTCTAAGAAAAGCCCATACAATCCCTGTAGGCTGCCATGAACGCCATTGAAATGAATCCAAAGTGGATGAGCAACTGCGATTTTTCTGCTGAGATACTGGGTAGTTTATGTATTCACCTACATTATTAGTCTTCTACTTTTTGAACCAGTATAGTTGACTATGTGAAACTCATTTTCATCTCCTTTAATTTCAGTTAAACACGCCTACTGGAGGATGGCGCAGAAAAACTAACCACTATGTTGAAGGGGGAGATTTTGGTAATAGGGAAGATAAAATTAATGATCTATTAAGAAAAATGGTTTAATAAAGAAACAATCAAAATATAATTGTGTTTTGCATTGCAATTCATCCAGAATGCATCCTTCCTCCTCCTCCCCCTGAACCAAAGCAAGCTTAAATTTAAACATTCTGAATCTTTATTTTATTGATAATATATCATCATGAAATTTGCACGAAGTTTTTGACTTATTACTCCATTTTAAGAATCTCGGATTATTCAGGTCCATTATTGTTTGCCTAGGTAGAACATAACCGATATATCATTTTTTATTTGAAATGAATCACTCCCATTTGTATTTTATTGATCGCGGAATTGAATGCCTTGACCTCTTAATAGGACCAAATTCAGCACATGCCTTCATCGAAGTGTTCCAATCCAAGAGAGGTGATTCCAGAAAAAGTTTATTTTTAATTCTGTGCTTATCACAACCTCTTTGAAGTTAACCTCGATGACCATCCTTGAGATCACGTTTATATGCTGAAGAAAGAGTTACAGAATATCAAATCAAGACAAAACTTCATCATAAATTGTGTGTTTTTCATGTGGAACTTTTCATCAGTGGTGGATTAAGTGCTTCTTTTACATTTGGGTGTCTTTCACATATTACTTTTTTGTGAGTTCATATGCTTGGCCTCAACTCTTTACCTTTATATCATCGTCATCTAAGAAAGACCCAATCGTCGGAATAGAAACTCATTATTTTCGTTTTCTTAGGAGGTAAACTGACCAGAGTCACTTTTGTAAAGAACATTACCGTGAATGATTTTGATGACTGGAAGCTTTCTCGGAGATTTCCTAAGAGAAATGCCGTTTCATCTATCGATGTTCTTAATATTTCTAAACAAAGAGTTTTGAAGCGAAACCTTTTCAGCACTATGAAAAGTGTTCCAGAATTACTGAAAAAAATTCAGAAAAGTTAAGTCTCCTTATTCGCCGACTTTTATCAATATTCTCCGGAAAATTAAAGAATTTTCGGAAAAAAAAGCACAATAAATGATAATAATTGATTTTATTTTCACTACTTTGCATTCATACAAATAAATTCATAAAGAATAACTTGGATTTTCAATGTGACAGTCCAGTAAAGCACCAATTAATGTGCATCTGCTGTTTAACTTAAGCTTTGCATTTTAAGAATCCGTTTAAAAAACGGGTGCTATTTTAAAAAGGACCCGCTTTTTAAACGGTTCCGTTTAAAACGGACAGATTGTGATGAATCAGTTTGTCGAACGCATCCCAAGTCTTTCCTTCGGATAGTAGAAACAATATATATTGAAAAAGAAGAGAAATATATACTAGTTTCGTGTTTTGTGCATCAAAATAGTTATAATTGATGTTACCGACTTTTTGTTATCAAATTTGATGAAAAACATTGCGCATATATGTTTTCTTTTATCCACTTCCACTACTCATTTTTCTGGGTAACTACATATCTGTAAATTGATTATTTAAATTGGTTAAAATAAGATAGTAAAATAAATAATAAAATTTTAACGTACCTTATTTTCAAAACCACGTGCTACGAAACGGATTGTCTCACTATGCGGTCCGAATTTTAATGAAGCACGTTGATTAGAATCGGGTGGTGAATCGAACGGTACCGATTTCATTTCGGATCCGCATTTTAAGAATCCGTTTGCTTCCGTATATAAAACGGATCCGTTCAGTTAAATAATGATAATGAAAGCCTATAATTGAATCAATGTGCATTGTAAACAAACGGAATTTAATGAACACGTTGATTAAAATCGGGTGGTGAATCGAACGGTACCGATTTCATTTCGGATCCGTTTTTTTACAATGCACATTGATCAAATCATTATTTAACTGAACGGATCCGTTTTATATACGGAAGCAAACGGATTCTTAAAATGCGTACCTTAAGTCAAATGTAAGGGCCGCTTGCCACTACGCTAAATTCGGAACTAAATCAAGCTCTAAATTCCTTAATCAGATGCGCACGCATAATAAATGCGAGATATTAGGTAGTGCCGAATTTAGTGTAGTGGCAAGCGGCTCTAACACAATTTTCATTACTAATTTTTATGAACAATTGATAAAGTGCTAGGCAAATTATTTATGAACGATATCCTGAAAACCAAACATTATAGGAAGTATGACTTTATAACCTCATTTGCTGTAAACCCGAAGGAGCTGGTTGAAAAATTTCAAAGAACTGGTTGAGTTACTAGAGAAAAAGCGGAGCGGGAATGAAGTCGCTTTCCGAATAACAACAAATTATAATATTTCATTTACTGAGCGTGAAGCGAACCATTCTCAAGTATCAACAAAATCAAATGCGTCTGATTGTTCGCTGTCCATCGAATATAAGCATCATCCATAACAAAATAATAGTTTTGCACCAGCTAACTGACGATGATCTTCAACGAGTTGCACGGTGGGTTTTTTGTCGAACCAAGAACTTTGGTTCGTAGTTCGCTTCAGTTAGCCGTTTTTATGAGTCAAGGGTGTCAACTCTGTATGTTTGTTTAGACTCCCGAAGTCAAGATGTTTACTTGAAGATCTCTAAATCTGCGATATCACAGCCTTCTATCTCTATAGAGTATAGACGGATGTGGCTATATCTTTCTTGAAAACCAGTAGAGGACCCGCAATTGACGATCTTTCGGATGTTAGGAAGTATTGGGGATACTGCCATATGGGGCTCATTGAAAGTGGTGGAACCACAGGCTCCAGAAATTGAATTCGATGAAGGAATAGAGAGACCGAGGAAAGTTGAAACAATTTGGACATTTTGCTACATAGTGCAAATACTACAGGGTGTCCGGGGAATAACTGTACATACTCTTACCAGAGATTGAGTTGGACTAGGTGATTACTGATTGACTATGAAAAATTAATTTTTGGATTTCCCTAGAAAGCTACAGGGTGATTTTCCAACTTCATGGAAATACTTAGACCATAATAAAATCCGAACTTATTGACGGATATTATTGAAACTTGGGAAGTTATTGTCACATGCTAAGGTCGGGTCAGAAAAATATCAATTATTTCATTATTCCAGGGCCGGACTCATAAATCTTCATTTAAAGTGTTCAGGGAAAACAAACACTTTGTATTTCGAATTTCAAATAATTGATTCGCTTTTTAGAAAGAAGCTGAATTATGCTTCAATTTATGGTATCGCTTAAAGTTGTCACATCAATAAGTATTTTTTTATGAATTTTTGAATTTGGAGAAGGTTCGAAAAATTGAATTTATTTTCCTGAACAGGACTTGGTCATCTTGTGAAGGGCGAAAATAAATAATAAATTTTCTCAAAAAAGTTACTGAAGGTGAGGAAGGCTATAATAACTTGATATACTGGGTGGCCAGCCCAGACGCGGATCTCTTTGCGATGGAGTAAATGAAGGTATATTTCGAAAAAAAAATTTGTGAAGTGTATAGGGTATACATAAGCATATTTCAAAATTATTCGTATGTATACCGGGTGTTCGATAACAAAGACATAGACCAAAGTGACACTTATTCCAATGTAAGAACGTCTAACTGAATTAGTAAATCGAGGAGTTCCTCCAGATTTCAACCCGCTAGATTATTTTTTATGGGTAAAATTGAAGGACATGGTATATTCTGAAGAAATCCAGTCAAGAGAACAGGTTATGAACAGAATTATCAACTGTTGCGATGTTCAAGAAATAATGGCGATATGGTTCGCGAGGCTGTTCCAATTTGAACATTCGGCATGAGAAATGTATACAAGCTAATGGTTTTTATTTCAAACTTCTGAAATAACGTTGACTCAGCAATTCATTCGTTTCTATTTTCTTTTTTTCCAACAAATATATACCTACACAGAGTATCCCACCGGGAATGCCCATTAGAAGATTATGTAGAAATAATCATTCGATTACTTCAAATTTTGTGTGAAGATATAGAAGTATTCATTCATGATATATTTTTAAATATCAATGTCTTCTTTTTTCACTGAAAATGGTATCAACTTTCTCATTTCTAATGGAACACCCTGTATATTATGACTTTTTCGGATATATCTTTGGATGCCACATTCATTTTATATTTCATTTCCTTTGGCCATCTAGAACCATTTTCGAGTTATCGACTGTTTTTTAAAGAAAATCACAAATTACTTACAAATACTTCTATCTGAAAGGTTTTATACCGAAACAGATGAAACAAGGAAGGGATTCAATGCTAGGAGACTTCTCCCCGTCATATTCAACTATTAAGCAGTGGGTTTTTGAATTTAAAACGGGTCGTGTGGGCACGTCTGTCGAGTCTTGCTGAGCGCAGTCCGTTGAGGTCACAACTTCAGAAAATATTGAGAAAATCCATCAAATAGTATTGGAAGACCGCAGGTTGAAATTGTATGAGATGGTTGAGATCTGTAGGATATTATCTGAACGTATGCCAAATATTCTGCAAAACCATTTGCGCATGGAAAAGCTGTTTGCTAACGCTCGACCAAAAATTGATTCGAAAAACCATTTCTACCTACAATTTGGCGCTGTATAAGCGTAATCCAGAATTTTTCGTGGAATCATAACTGTAGTGGATGACACTTGAGTTCACCACTACTTTCCTGATAATAAGAAACAGTCAAAACAATGGGTTCGAAAAGGGAAACCAACTCCAATGAAGGCAAAAACAATTTCATCGGCAAATAAGATTATGGCTACTGTTTTTTGGTACATTGATTACTTGAGAAGGGTGATACTATCATTGGTCAATACTACGCAGAGGTATTGCAACGTTTGAAGAACGAGGTGCAAATTAAACATCATTTGGCGAAAAAAAAAATTTTATTTCCTTACAATAACGGAACAGCGCATTTGTCGATTGTTGACAAGTCCAAAATCCAAAAAGAGAAAATTGAATTGATGCTGCGTTTTCCCTTTTCTCCAGACTCACCCCAGCGACTACCACCTGTTTCCTTACCTCAAAAAATGGCTTGTTATAGCCGTTATCGGAGTTATCGAAGCTGTAAATCAGTATTGTATTTTGAGGAGCTTGACGAATCTTCGTTTGAAACTGGTATAACTTAATCAGAAGACTGTTATGAGGAATGTATCAGTGTTGAAGGATATTATGTTGAAAAATAAAGAATAAATTTTTTTGAAAACATCGTTTTTCTTGGTCAGGCCGAATACTTTTCACCCCACCCTCGTAGAAGGCGCAACGGATTTTCTCAGATCTGTTGTTGATATGGCCACTGCCTTCTATAGACGCTTGTGATATGGGTTACCGTTCACCGTAAGTGAAGTCGTTCACTTTATCTAAAATGTACCATTTTCGAGATATTCAGTAGTACCTAATAACTGTTAGCTTTGAGCATAAATATTGTAAGTGAAGTATTGAATATGATCAATGTTCGCCCTTTCATAAGAATCTCTCTGACTTTCTTCATAAATATATATACGCGTATAGGAAACTTTGAAAAAATTCCACTTATGTTTTCCTTACAAATTGACATTTGAGTGAAACAAATTCTGTTTTCATTTGAAAAAATCGAATTTTTGGCTCTTTTTGAATTCCAACTCTAATTTATCTTGTGATTTGAATACCTTTTCGGTAACCCATTTCAAAAATCAGATTTTAGATAATGCATTTCGCTTTCATTGGATCTTCAGTGATCTACAAGACGCAATTTATAATTTTTTTCAAAAAACAGTGAATTACTCGAAAACGGTTCTAGATGACCATAGGAATCAATATAAAATGAATGTGGCATTTGTAGATATATTCAAAAAAGTCATAATATATAGGATGTATTATATACAGGGTGTTTCCTAAACATGCGGCAAAAATTCAGGGAGCTGTTACTTGGACTATTCTAAGAATATTTTGTCCTTTGATGTTTTTGGAAAAACCTCTTTGTTTCGAAGATACAGGGCGAACAACATTTTTCATATTTTTAAAATTGATAATAGTATAAATAAAAATGCGTACCGCACTGTGTTTACTAAGTAGGTACAATTTATTTTTAAATGTGTTTGACAACTATAAAAAACGGCCAGTTTTTTGACTTAAAATTGATAAGTTCAGATGGTAAAGGAATACAGATTAAACACGGTTTTCATTTGAATTCGTTTTGTGATGTATTAGCAATTAACATTTTATCTTTCACTGTCAATGAGGAGAAGATTGGATGCTTGTATGCTGGCTGGAGGTGGTCATTTTCAACAGTTTTTGTAGGTTAAGTTAAATTTTCATGTAATTTTTCATAATAAGAGGTTATTATCTAAAATTTTGTTTGCCCTGTATCTTCGAAACAAAGAGGTTTTTCAAAAATCATCAAAGGACAAAATATTCTTAGAATAGTCCAAGGAACAGCCCCCTGAATTTTTGCCGCGTACCCTAGTCACACCACTCTGCCAAGGTTAGCATCCTTGACAGAGGTATTTTTCAGCTCCCATTACTAGAAGTATGAGAAATCAGGGTGGCGAGGAGTCTCAGACTGGCTCTTCTCGGAACCGTCCAGAGGATCAGTCTGTAGGAGGTACGTGTGGGGCAAGCGGCGCACCCCACCGTAAGGCCACATCCTGTATCTCCTCGTGGAGATAGTCCTGGTAGCTTGAGTGGACATAACGCTCACTCCGCTGTGAGGACGAGAATACGGGATAGGCGCGAACGCTGGTCTAAAGACGATAATTGTATGGTCATGCGGGCGCACTATATTGCGACGGAACTTGCTAGTAGTCTTAACACCACCTATGGAAACCTTCTCCTGGCTATATGGCGAGAGATGTGCCCGAACAGACCGGCATACACTCAGCTACTCTCTAATCGCGTTAGATGGATAATGGGCAAACAAAAATTGTCCAGAACTGAGCTGGAATCTGTCAAAGCAAGTTGTTTTCCCTCTTACATGGAGATACGCACTGTCGAACTGCGGGAAGGCCCTAGGAGATCGTCTACGGCGGTGAGAAGGAGTGGGCTGTTTCGGAGGGAGCAACCAAGCAATGCCGTCGAGAGAGGTATATTTGAAAACTTATTGAAGTACTCTGGCATTGCTGCGGAGAAAAGACCAAAGATCCCGAGAATTCAGTTCTCCAGAGAGCTTCTTGACTTGGTGAGGTCAGTTGACTCTGTCCTGCCACAGCACCTGGAAAACGTTGCTTCATTCGATCGGCTGGTAGATGTTGTATACGCGGGGGCTGCTACGGTCTGTGAGAGCCTTGGCCTACAGTTTGGGCAGCAACGTGGTCAGGGGAACAGCTCCACGCCGCCGTGGAAGATACGCCTGGAGAAAAAAATCGTAAGTTTGAGAAAGAAAATAGGTGTGATGCATGCTTACCTTAGTACGCCGACACCATCGTCGAAAGTCATCAGGACGGTGAGAAAGATAGCATCCTACTTCCAGGTTAAAAGTAAGAGTCCAACCTTCAGAACCGAAATCACCATCATCTGTGATAAGCTGAAACAAAAAATTAAGGTGTTAGGAAACCGCTCCAGGAGATACAACGAAAGAACAAAACGCTTTCACAACAATAGATTATTCTATAACAATCAAAAACAGTTCTTTCGTAACCTTGAGGGGAGTGAGATAAAGAGTGCTGAACATCTGGAACCTGAGGCAGCGTATAGATTCTGGAGTGGAGTGTGGTCGGAGGATATCGTACATGATGATCGGGCATACTGGATCGAAGAGGCGCAGTCTCAGATCCCGAGTGCGCGGATGGGGGACGTAGAAGTGGATGAACGCATAATTAAAGAGGTCTTAAAAAAATGCAACAACTGGGCCTCGCCAGGTGCCGATAAGCTGCACAACTACTGGTGGAAGCACTTCACAAGTGTTCATAAAACTGTGGCGTCGCTGATTCAAAGAGCCTTGTCAGACCCATCCGGTGTGCCAGATTTCTTCACGTTGGGAGTCACGTACCTAATACCCAAAGATGGAGACATGAAGAACCCTAAGAACTACCGTCCCATCACATGTCTGCCAGCAGTGTACAAGATTCTCTCTGCTGTTCTCACTAGATCAGTGACGAGACATCTAAAGGATAACAACTTGATGGCCCAAGAACAAAACGGATGTCGCATGAAAACAAAGGGATGCAAAGAACTATTGGTTATAGATCAAATATTAACCAAACAGGCGCGGAGAAAGCTGAGAAACATATCTGTCGCATGGGTGGACTATGCTAAGGCCTTTGATTCTGTCCCTCATAGTAGGCTTCTGAAGGTGTTACAGATGCATGGTGTGTCGGGGAATGTAATAAATCTTCTCAGGCATCTTATGTAAACCTGGAGGACTTCACTCATTGTGCCTGGGGCAGGCATGTGGTAGAGTCGCAGCAGATCAGGATAAGGCGTGGAATATTCCAGGGTGACACCCTGAGCCCAGTGTGGTTTTGCTTAGCACTTAACCCTCTGAGCATGCTTTTGAACAACACCCGGTATGGGTATGTTATTAGCAAACCACGGAACAAAACCATATCTCATCATCTGTATATGGATGATCTCAAACTGTATGCTGCGAACTCCGACCAAATCCTCAAACAGCTGGAAATCGTGTCGACCTTCAGTGAATCAATAAAGATGAGAATGGGTATTGAGAAGTGTGCTGTCCTTAATGTTAAGAGAGGGAAAATACAGGAGGCGGAACAGATAACGTTGATGAACTGCGTCTCAATACCAGCTTTGAGCAGCCACGAATCTTACAAGTACCTTGGAATCAAGCAGGCATTGGACATCCGAACAACTGAAATGAAACATCAATTCAGAGAAAAACTGCTGGCAAGAATTAGTTTACTCCTCAAGGCCAAATTAAATTCGAAATCCCTTTTCACTGCGATCAATATCTGGGCCATCCCTTCTGTGGCCTACTCCTTCGGTATCCTTACCTGATCAGCGACTGAGCTTCGTGAAATGGACAAAAAAATCAGGACGATGCTAACAAAGTTTGGGGTTCATCACCCTCACGCGTCGAGTGTTCGGCTCTACCTCCCGCGACACCATGGAGGTAGAGGACTGCTAAACCTGGAATCCCTCCATGCAGATAACATCGATATGCTCAGGAAATATTTCTATAAAACCAACTCACCTCTCTTCTCCGCCATACGTGAAGCTGATGAACGTATATCCCCATTGAAACTAGCTGAGCCAGAACATCAGGTAGCTAGAAAATCAGTGAACGAACAGCTAGAGGAATGGAACTCTAAAGCCTTGTATGGTAGATATCCAACTCACCTAGAAAGTGGGGATGTAAATAAGATAGAGTCTACTACTTACCTGCGTGCGGGGTATTTTTTTTCTGAGACAGAAGGTCGGGTTGTGGCAATCCAAGACCAGGTCATGCCGACAAGGATGTATCTAAAGCACATAGCTAAACAAAACATCCCCTCGGACAAATGTAGAAGATGTGGCTAAGCGGCTGAATCCATCCAGCATATAACCTCGTCCTGTTCTATCCTAGCTCCCCGAGAATATCTTGAACGGCATAATGCCATGGGGAAAATTTACCACCAGCAGATTGCACTGAGGCTCGGTTTGCTGCAAAATGAAGTCCAGCAGCATACTTACCAGCCACAACCTCTTCTGCAGAACGAACGTTACAAGTTGTACTGGGACACAACACTTGTGACAGACAGAGGAGTTGCACACAATAGACCGGATGTTGCATTATTCGATAAGGAGCAGAAAACATGTATGCTGCTGGATTTTACAATACCAGCGGACAACAACATAACAAGGGCATATACCGATAAGGTCACCAAGTACACAGACCTGGCATTTCAGTTACGAGAGCTCCATGGGTTGAAGTCGATAAGTGTGTTGCGTTGATCATTTCGGTGAATGGTTTAGTGGAGGACCATCTTCCAGAGAACACGAGGAGACTTTGCTTACAGCGGAATATAATCTCGAGCTGTCAAAAGCAGGTTATTCTCTGGACAGCGAGAATAGTGAGGAAATTTCTACAAGTACCTTAGCGTCGATGCCTGCTTTGAGGTGTCCTCCGGCAGGTGACGATTTTCCCGATTGAGGCGGTGAGTAAAAAAAAAAAATATATATATATATATATATATATATATATATATATACATGTGACTAACGTAGAGTTCCGGGACATTTTGTACATATAATTGTATATAGGTTCATTTCGTCATACATTAGTTTTAGAATCATCTGGTCAAGTCAAATTTGATGTACTTTTTTTATTTCAGTTTTTATATCTTTTTTTGCAAATAACGTCTAGTTCCAAGACCTATCCCAAAAATTTTTTTTTAAGTTTGGAACGCTCCAAAAGTGTTAAAATTAACGAAAATTTTAGGATACAAACATTTCAGAGCTTTTTCAAGTTGACGATGAAGAAAAATAACTGATAGGTCTCAACGAAACATAGTTGCTCTTGTTTCAATCGAACTTCACTTTCATCATTAAATATTTCAATTCATGTCCTAATTCTAATTGTTGTTGGTGGCGTTAGGTTTCAGATTGAAAATTAACTGTTCGAATAGATAAATATGTATATGGATTCAGGTAAATATTGAGTCATGAGAAAAAAATGAAATGGAACATAATTTTTATAACAAGCTTCCGTTACATGTCCGTAATGTTAGAGCCTTCACATTTCCATTTTCGTTTGAGTTTCTGTTTGTAACATCATCTTTAATGAAAAAATGACAATCCTAAATGAGAAGTGACCACCAAAAATTTCGAAAAGGTGGAAATTTTTTCTTTTATGTGTAAGTAACTCGTAAGTGACTATTTGTGATATTGAAATTTCACTTCATAGTCTTAACTTTGATGGAACAATTACGCTTCTGAAATGCGTTATCACCCATATTTTCGAAAATGTTTTTTCAATTCGTTAGTAACGCGTTAGTTACTTTTTGTTACATCAAGAATCCCATTTGTGCACCTCATTTCGTTAGGCATACACGGGTAATTACTTTAAGTTTTCTCCGAAAAACGATAGACAATTGGAAAATCTACCGTTATTTTCAACATATAAATTTTCATTTGTAAGACTTTTCAATTGATTTTGTTTCTCGCGAAAAATTGAAAAGTGTTTGTCCGTCAGCACCACGAGGTATGCGATTTTTTTCTGTCAGTACGAATGAATAATTTGATTATACAATGAAATACTAACAATTAACTAACGGATGCAAAAAAATTGCCCTTCTTAGTTCAATTCAGGCATGTTTACAATTTTTGGTTGGGAAAATTTGGATTATATTTATATTTTTCTAATCTCAACTCTCCGCCTGGACTTTTATATTATGAGAAAATAAAGAATTAACTACTTCTAGCAAGAAACACATCATAGAAATCCACATGAATAATCATGGCAGAAACATTGAAGTCAAATATAGAAAAAACGAATGAATATGTCTTTCGTACTATTGATATTTCGATTGCCTCCTCATTCTCATAGTTCGAGAAAAAAACATATTTTCATAGATCCATTTATAGCTCAATTGTGTCATATACTGCACCAATATTGAGCCGAAATATATCACAAACTCTAATAAATATGTAGGTACCTATAAGGTATTTTCATATCCATCTATCCATCAGTTATTGTTTCGCCCCCGTATTATTTTCTCCGACTAAAAATATACGATCAAAATAAAGAATATATCTACAGATATTTAATGTTGTTTTTCGGGGCTTCAGTTTCCTGGCGAATGCTTTATTACTACATGACATCTCTCCTTTCTCAGTTCTAATCAGACATCTATTGCATTTCTTCATAGGCGAACTTGTGAACCTTTATCCCATTTTTTTTCAAAGAATTCATTTGTAAGAGCTATAAGTAAAAAAATTACTTTTATGTTGATATTATAATTTCATTTTATATGGACAACCTTCAATAATCTAAAATGAAAGTAAAATCGTGTATGTGAATCATTGTTGAGAATCTATTAATTTTTTATTTATCGATGATCTCAATCATGTGAATGGGATATTATACGAGTTTTTGTTGAACTAACTAAATGAAAGTATGAACATTTATTACTGGGGGTTTGTATATCATGACCCATAATCCTTAAGTTTGAATGACATAGTCTTTGTATTGTTGTTTTTGGAAACTTTATGGTCGAGCCAAATGTTCAATTACTACGTGACATAGACATTTTATGTTCTTGTTGTTTCTCTTTTCAATCACAATAATGTATTCCAGTTTCTCATAAGAGATACAAATTTTAGTTTTTACTCATGAAATGGATTTACCTAGTTCATACTTACGGGCCCACAGTTTGGAAATTATACAAGGTGTTAGGTAACTAGGGGTGAGAAGTTCAAGAGGTTATTGTTTGGACTATTCTGAGGATATTTTATCTTTGGATTTTTTTGAAAAATCGCTTTGTTACGAAGATATAGGGAGAAACATACACTGCGCAAAAAAATGAACACACATTCTGAAAATCTCAATTTTAATGTTACATTGACTTTATAACTTATTTTTTATGTTCTCTCGGATAGGTTTCGAACGAAACAAGACACATTCAATGGAAGAAAAATTCAGGATTTCACTGAATCTTATATGAAAGAAGAGAAATGAACTCTTTTCAAAATACTGAAATGCTGATAAGTGATTTTATACTTGGTATTTCCACCCCGTGCGTTAATTACAGCTCGGCAACGACGGTTCATACTCAAAATGAGTGACCTTAAAATGTTCTGATCTAATCCTTCCCAGATTTCTCCGGGTTGGATTCCTAAGTCATTAAGAGTAGCTGGATGATATTCTGAACTTCTCAGCCTTCTATTGAGGTTGTCCCAGACCTGCTCAATCGGATTGAGATCTGGACTTCATGCTGGCCATTTCTTTCGAGAGACTTCAACCTCTTCAAGGTACTCCTGAACAATGCGTCCACGATGGGGTCTAGCATTATCGTTCATAAAAATGATATTTTCACCAATGTATGGGGCAAACGGCACTATATGCTCTTCTAGAATGTTCCTTATATACTTCTCAGCATTCATAGCTCCATTATCAATTGCACTGAGCATATCTTTCATGTAAACGTCTGTATACAAGGGAACGCCGATCACAATGGTGGAGGCAGAATCTAGACTCATCTGTGAAGAGAACTCTTTCCCAATCGGCCTCTTCCCAATGGATAAGCTCTCTCGCAAAATCCAAACGCGCCCTTCGATGAGCTTGGATAAGAGCTGGGCCTCTTGCCGCGACACGAGGCCTTAAATCATATTCTCTGAGGCGATTTCTCATTGTCTGAGTGCTAATTTGCACCCCATGAGATTGCTCGAGCTGATTTTGAAGGAGGCGAGCGGTTGCAAACCGTTGTCTCAACGAAGAAACTTTCAAGTAACGTTCTTGAATGAAAGTTGTTATAATAATAATAATAATAAACATTTATTCACCAAAAATCATTACACATTCAATACAACAAAATTGGGAAACGTCAAAAGAAGGAAAATGAAACAGTACGAAAATTCATCAGCTTAATCTTGAGAAGAACTTTGATATATCATAAGGTTCTTGATGAAGCAATTACCTGTAGATCTCTTTGCGAAACAATTTGAAATCACTTATTTCTCTTATGTATGCTGGTAAGGAATTAAAAAATTTAATACACATATATGTAGGAGATTTTTCAGTAGATGACAGGTAGTGCCGAGGATAAAAGAAAAAATTCTGTCTTGTGTTGTGGGAACCTGTCTTTTTGAAGTTCCTGAAGTATTCCGGTTGCTTGAATATGAACTGCAGGCACTTGTAGATGTACATAGCTGGTAGTGTTAGAATGTTGTTTTCCCTGAATTTGTCTCGACAAGATTGTCGAAACTTAAAGTTGAAAATACATCTCACGGCGAGTTTTTGGATTCGAAACACACGAATGGACTACTGCCCCAGATCAGCAGTCCATAACTCATGATAGCCTGAAAGTTCGAGTAATACACAGTCTTCAGAAATTCTACATTGAACTCTGATTTTAGGACACGCAAGTTGTATAAAACCTTATTCAGCTTCTTACAAAGTTGTTGTATATGGTCAAACCAATTTAGATGTTGGTCAACAATAACTCCTAAAAATGTTGCAGAATATCTCAGTTCTACCTCCCTGTCCAAAAATTGAAAGCCATCAGGAACCTCAGTTTTCCGCAGCCTATGTGAGAAAAGTATGAATTCGGTTTTCTCAGAATTCAATGTTAAACTGTGCGATTCACACCAATGTTTCATTGATGCAGCAGCCGTGTCAAGAACGTTCTGAAGGTTTCTATTATTTTTCGCTCGAAGAAGGATGTTAGTATCATCGGCGTAATTCACACAGGGCCGCCGCCAGGGCCGCCGCCAGGGCCGGCAAACCGGGCAGTCTGCCGGGGCGGCAAATTCTAGGGGCGGCAAAATCAGTTTCGTCATACTAGATTTTTTCCTTCGAAATCCCGCCTGTTATTGAAAGTGAAAGAGAAAACACGACTAAACTCAGGGGCGGCTGTTTGAGCCTGGTCAACCAAATATATCACACGTGTACACAAATAACCAGATAAAAATGCAATTAAACCAATACAAGAGTTATTACTCTTGTATTGCATCTATTGATGCAGCATTCTACTCATAAATAAAAATCCCTGTCAGGTTGTAAATTTCGCCAACGCTTCAGCGGCCTCTCATCCTAGTTACACCCGTTTGTTTACGAGTTTATTATCAAGACGTTCGGTTCCTTTGATGAACATCTGGGACTGTAAAGTTTTTGGGAGGGTTTTTAGGATAATTCAGTAATGATTCTTATTTTCAGTTTGCCAATCGGAAATCTAAATTTTGATATTCGGGAGGGATTTATAATACTCGAGAAATAAGGGCAGCTTTGCTAACCGTACCATAATTATAGTATTTGTACGATATTTGCTACATCAGGTACTATAAAATTTGGAAGTGGATATAATACGCTTTTTGTACTTTAATTTGGGAATATTTATCTGGCATGATTTCAGTAGTGCAAATTCGAATATTTCAGTAATGCAAAGTCGAAAATTTCAGTAATAGCTTTGATTCAAAGTAAATAGTTTCATAAACAAAGTTAATAGAAAACTTAATATAGTTGTCTGGGCATTGTTCAGTACTGCTTTCGAAATATATAGGAATCGAACTGAAAAAAGCATGTGGATGAAAATTATAGAATCAACTATTATTTATCTTCACTTCGCGAGTAGAATCGGGGAATCACAGGACAGAAACGTATTCAATTTTAATATTTTGTTTTTTGTTTACTTTTCAGGATCTTGCATTTGGTTTGAACCAACAAACCAAATGTGCCTGTAATAACATGTTCAATCACGTCAAGAAAAAGTAAAACTGAAATTATTTGTATTCTCCTAGGAGATTCTGCTGCTGAGCTAGAACCCTTGTTTATATAACTTTATAAACAAGGCTAGAACTCGATTTGAAATAATTCCTAATTAATGAATTGTGAGCCCTGAAAGTACTTTTTTTATGAATTTTTCCTCTCTAAATTTTTTTTCATTGAGATATTCAAATGGTAAGAATAAAATCAATTTCCTTGTTTTCAAATTATGGTACTATAATTCTGTCAAATGTACTATATTTGGCCTGGCTGTTGTACTATGATACTCCATCAAGGGTTGGCAACACTGAATAAGGGTATCAACTCGTTAGTCCTCAGTATTCAATATTTTTGCAAAACTATATAGTGCTACATAATAGAAGTATTTTATCTATATCCGGAGTTGTGATTTTCGAACTGAATTACCCTACAAAATTGAAGGTATTTTTTTACCGTCGGATTTCACATTTAAACGATAATAAGTATAAAGCGCTCTCTGCTTATTAACAGTGATGTAGGTGATTTTTTTTGAGTCTTTCATCGATCGCCTCAGATACGCATGTTATTCATAAAGTCATACAGCGTCGTTTCAATAATTCGAAAAGGCGCCTCTAAGTGAGTTGGAAATATGCCTCGCTGAAATTTGAGGCAGATTATTCTTCATTTATTGGATAATGGTCATAGTAGAAGAATATATCAATATTATTATAATAATCATTATTAGAGATAGGTGAATACTCAAGATTTATATTGAACTTTTTTCATTTACTTAATCAGATGTTTGAGTTTAAGAGCACGGCAACAGGTAATAAATGTCATAAGGTCAAATCGCAGAACGAAAACCGTAAGAATAACATGTACCTTATTCTGATCCGGATATCATTGTCCAGAATTTTCCTCACACACGAGAGCTGTGTTGCCTTGGAATGAAGAATTAGTAATAATGAAAATCCAAGGCGCTCAAATTTTTTTCCTTTAACATGAGTTCATTAGTTTCGTACACTAAAAGCAGAGAGAGCGTTTTCATTGTTTCTCGATATTTTGTATGTGAATGCATTTTAGAATTCCGCATTTTTATTTAACATATCTTATACAAATGCATTCGTACTTGAATCGATTAATTTATTTTATTATTATTATGATACCTTACTGCCTGATTGATAATTTTTACATACGCATTTATATTTATCGGTATCGTGTATCGTAAAAACTGCCGTATAATGATTTTATTAAATATGGAAAATACTTTTGGGATACTTTTGGGCGAGAAGCTTTTCAAAGTTGAAAATGAAAAATTTTCTACGACCAACTATGGCCCAAGATAGATTATCTAATTTAGCCATTACATCCATTGAACATGAGATAGTCAATAATCTCGATATATCTCAAACAATTCATGACTTTTGCGAGATGAAAGAGAGAAGGAAGAAATTTATTTGAGTTCGAACATTCGAGTCTGATGGTTCTAGTTCACTTTTATACATGCAATGGCCATTATATATGTTTCCTTTTGTTATTTTTCATTTAATACATTTTTTGTCTGATACATATTTATAGTTATATTTTCTTCGTTTCTGAATTTTTTTTGCCCCTTGATTTTGATTTGTTGTGAAAGAGTTTGTTATGAGTCCCAAACTCAATACAACACAGCAAGTTGGCAAAATATAATTTTTCCGGGGCGGCAAAATTTTATTTTGCCGGAGCGGCAAAATGTCTGGCGGCGGCCCTGAATTCACAAAATTATCTTTGATGGATGGCATGATGTTTGGCATTTCGTTAGTATAGATTAAAAATAATATGGGTCCGAGGTGGCTACCCTGTGGAACACCTTCAACAATCTTAGTTGCTGCCGATATATATTCTTGACCATCGACTGTTATTGAAACATATTGCGTGCGTCCTTGTAAATAGCTCCTCATAAGCTGCAATTGCCTCTAGTTTTTCAACCAGAAGGACGTGGTTAACTGAATCGAACGCCCTAGAGAAGTCCAAAAAGAATCCCAAAAGCATGTCCTCATCCTCCAACCCCTCATATATCATCTTAGTCAACACATAGAGAGCCGTTTCCGTATTCTTTCCCTCTGTGAATCCATGTTGTTGTTCACTGAATATTCTGAACTTCTTAAAAAAGCTCAGAAGTCGATTACACATAATCTTCTCGAATATTTTCGCAAAATTGTTCAATAAACTGATTGGTCGATAGTTGTGTATATCAGACGGATATATGATTGGTCGATAGTTGTGTATATCAGACGGATCTTTTTTTTATGTATTGGTCTTATCATCGCGATCTTCAACATGTTTGGAAAAATTCCGTATTTGAAACTGTTATTTATGATGTGAACTAGTGGCTTGACGATAAAATTAATAGAATTTTTTATCACTTTCATTGGAATATGGTCTTGACCACAACATTTTTTATTGGCCAATTTCTTAACCACCTGAAGAACTTCCTCTTCGGTTACATCAAACATATAGAAAGATTTCTCGTTGCGTATTATCCTACTGAAATATGGTGACGGAACAGGATGATGATGTATTTGCAAGCCCCTTAAATGAATATTAAAATCATCTACCACCGTCTGAGGGGAACCGATCAAACCTGTTTCAGATTTTCTGGATTGTTTTCCAGTTCTTTCTCTTATAATATTCCAAATTTCTTTAGATTTATTTTCTGCATTCATATATCTGGTATAGTAATACTCCTGTCTGGACCTCTTCAGTATGAAATCATATTCCAAAATGCCTTCGATTTATTCTGAATAATCGGTTTCTTTTCTGCTTTTGTCTTTTTTCATTTCAGATTAAGAATTACGAGTCGTTTTGGGAAGAATCTGTGTATCCGAGACCATCGACGGATATCATGAAGATGATCACACTGATGTCTTTCAAGATTTTCCTGATATTTTATGTTGTTTTGTTTACGGGGAGGCAGGTTTTTTCGGCTGAGGTTTTTTCCCCTGGCTGTATGGTATCGTATGATACAAGTGTTGATAGTATCGTATGATTCTATAGTATCATACAAAGAATGTTATGATACCCCGTTCTTTTTTTACCTCAGCTTAGGTACTTTTTGTTTCAACATTTATTGTATTATTTTAGCTCTCTTTTTCATAAGAATATATATATATATATATATATATATATATATATATATATATATATATATATATATATATATATATATATATATATATATATGTTTCCTTGAAGGTGTGATCACAACCAGAAACAATATAAGTGATGTAGAGAAGTTCTTTCAGTCTTTTTAATTTTGGATCTCTACAAGGTGTGTATTTACTTTGGTTAGAAATAGTCATTTTTTTTGTAGGAAAAAAATGTTCAAATTCCTCTTTGTATGTTTCCATGAATTTTTCCCACTGTAAATCCACATTTTCCGGTGAAATGATGTACAATCCTTCCCAAGTGTGCTGTGATAGATGAATGCCAAATTGAAATAAATTCGTTTCGTTGATGGGACGTATATAAAATGATTCTTTTGAAGGGGACGACTTATATTGAAAAGTAACAATCTGTGCAAGATTGTCAATACAAGCTTCGTTACGAGTTGGAGTTTTTATAACTAACGTAGCATTGAAGGACTCAACAATCGATAAAAATGTGGACTTATTAGGGTCATTCGCAGAAGGCTCAGTGTGAATATTAAAGTCTCCTGCAACGAGGTAGGGTAATTTCATATCGGTGAGTGTTTGAAGAAGAATTATCAATTTTTCGAAGAATATATCCACATATATTTTTTTCTAGTGTACTTATTATTCTGAAACATTAAATTGTCCAAGTTTTGTTCAAGAAACTGTATTTCAAGGCCTCCTCTGATAACGATGATTTTGAAATGATAACACAAATGTCACAAAAATTACTCCATCACATGACGATAAATTTTCGCAGTCCATTTTTCCCATACAGACATGAGATTAAAATGCATATTAATATCTGTATAGAACCAAGGATGAAGTAAAAAACATTTAGGGGAAATTGAGATCTCGAAAAACGACATTGAGTAGAAGTATATTTACTCTAATCTCAAATGTTCGAACTCATTTATTTACTTTTTTAAATTCCTATTAGATTTTGTCCTATATTTTGTGTTCAGAAAGATAACTCATTCCATTTTTAGTGAGGAAGTTTCCATAGCACCTCTCGTTTCACAGCGATAAAACATAAAAGCCGGAAAAACAAAATTAGTTTCCGGCAAATTTGTAGGAAATATTGACATTCCTGACGAAATTTCCCAACTGTTTGGAAATATTCATTTTCTCACAGTAAGAAAATGATGTGATAGACACATTTTCTTGTGAAGAAGTCATGTCGAGTACCACTCGAGATGTAATTTAAGTAGGTAGAATTTCTCTTCTGACGGCACGTGATTTTCATAAAAATGTCATTCGACAACTTAAGATGTAGGTTACGGACGCATAGCGCTTCAACCCTTGCTACTACAACCCTCACCCCCAATTTTTGAATAGGGAAGATGGGGTGAGTGATACCTCATTTGAAAGGTATTTTTATACTGATTTCAGCACAGTAATTGTTTTTTCATTTTATGCATTAGTTCTCGAAATACAGGGTAGCCATTTGAAAACGAAACAGACGAGATTACAGACGAAATAAATTTTTTCGATAGAAATGCTCGGACAGGTCGATTTCTGTTTCGAGGGGGACAACGTAAGATGTAGGTTACGGACGCATAGCGCTTCAACCCTTGCTACTACAACCCTCACCCCCAATTTTTGAATAGGGAAGATGGGGTGAGTGATACCTCATTTGAAAGGTTTTTCACAAAAAAAACACTACAAGTGCCATGAAAACACCACTTCATTTTCAAATGCTTAGTCAAGAATATTTCGAGAACTAATGCATAAAATGAAAAAACAATTACTGTGCTGAAATCAGTATAAAAATACCTTTAAAATGAGGTATCACTCACCCCATCTTCCCTATTCAAAAATTGGGGGTGAGGGTTGTAGTAGCAAGGGTTGAAGCGCTATGCGTCCGTAACCTACATCTTAAGTTGTCCCCCTCGAAACAGAAATCGACCTGCCCGAGCATTTCTATCGAAAAAATTTATTTCGTCTGTAATCTCGTCTGTTTCGTTTTCAAATGGCCACCCTGTAGATATCCTGATGGAATGAAGAACGAATATAGAAGAATTCCATGTACTGATTAGAAATTTGGCGGGAAACTGCAGTCCCCAAACACAACATTATATAGATGTATATTATTTACCTTGGTCGTTTATCAGAAGAAGGAATATACGAGGGCGATCGAACATATGATAGTTCTGGAGCGAACACGACCCCTTTCATTTTCAATAAGTTCATTTATAGTCACTTTTTTGTTTCAATGTGTATTATTATATTATTTGGTTTTATTATATTACTAGCTGACCCGGCAGACTCCGTACTACCTCAATCGATAAATAAAAAGCAACTTTAAATTATGATAAACAATTATGGTATAATACCTTGAAAGGGGACATTAAATTGTCCTGTACAAATTGTGTTGCGCCAAATGATGTCGTCTGGAAACAGCTGTTATATTGTTGAATGTTAGCCAAGAAGTGTATAGAAGAATCATTTCCTATCCCAGAAAGAAGAAAGGGCAAGGGGTCTGGTGGTGGGACCAATTGTGGCAATTAGATAAGCTATTAGCTGACTCGGTGAACTTTGTTTCGCCTTAGAGATGAATAAAGTCGTACTAACCATTGGTTTTTTTGAGAAGGAAATATATTAGGTGAAATACACAAAAAATACGAAAGTACAAGATATACAAAAAATTTAATAGCATTGAAATAGGTATGTACAGGTGGGCAAAGTTGGTGATAAGTGAACAAAAACTTTTTAACCTTGAGAGAGAGGAAAAAGAATGACACGTTAAGTTGGTCTTTTTCAGAGAAACTGATAATGCCAAGAACTGCATTTCTTTTTCTATTTTTGTTTTCGAGTTAAAGGCCGATATTGGAATTTGGGCGATTTCATCTTTGGCCATTATCTCCGTTTCTCTTTGTGCTAGGATGTTGAAATGAAAACATTATACAGGTACTCTTTTCATAGCAATCCAGCAGCTAACTTTGTTGTTCGAAGAGGTTTTCTTGCCGTGCTATAACATAAAGTTGTGTTTTTTCTTAAGGAAACAATGAAATGAGTTAGAATCATACATCGCCCTCAGATTCATTCAGATATCATGAAAAATATAGTTTGTATGTGAAATTTGAATTATTGAGTATTAAGTAGGCTGAATAACAGAATAACTTGTCTCTACGCATGGTGTCATTATTGTTTTGCGATTGAGTACTTGATTCAATTCTCCGTGGTTTGATCTCTGTTAGAACAAATGAATTCGAAGTCATTATTGCCGCTAAAATAAAACATTTCAACATCATATTTCTCGTAGTTTCTGAACATTTCCATATTGCCGGCAATAATGAATTCGAAATCTAATAATTGACAGCTGTTCTGAATAGAGATAAACCACGGAGAATTGAATTAAGTATTCAATTGCAAAATAATAACGACACCATGCGTAGAAACATATTATTCTGTGATTCAGCATTCAGACTACTCAATACTCAATAATTCAAATTCAAACTATATTTTTCATCTAATATTCATCTATTATTAGATATTTTCTTTGACGGATTATGAACGTCGTTAAACTATTTTCATCATCATATATTTTTCATGATATCTGAATGAATCTGAGGGCGATGTGTGATGTTTGACATATTTCTGAAACGGAAAAAAATGGTGATTCTTTCTGCGCCTCTTATAACTACTGTTTCTATAAGAAAAATCACAACTTTATGTTATATCTCAGCAAGGAAACCTCTTGAGAAAAAACCAAAGTACGCTACTGGATTGCTAAGAAAAAGTTCCTGTATAATGTTTTCATGTCACCATCCTAGCACAAACAGAAACGGGGATAATGGCCAAAAAATGAAATCGCCCAAATTTCAATTTTGACCTATAACTCGAAAACAAAAGAAGATGATGCAGTTGACGACATTACCACCGTAACATGTCATTCATTTTCCTAAATCTCTCACGGTTCAAAAATTGTGGTACAGGTATCACCAATTTTGCACACCCTGCACACTGTTATTCATACATCAAAAGAATTCTCTTTATTTTAGGGGTAAAGAGGTAACTTTTTTTATATTTTACAATTCCTTCATTGTAGTACCTTGTGATGAACAACAATTTTAGTTTTTTTCCCGGGTGCGAGAATATATCGGGCAGATTGTACATTGTGAATCAGCACCTACTTCTCCGTAAAGACCTTAGAATTCCAAGGCTGAGACGTTTAGGCAACTCAAAATACACAGTAATTGTTTACTAATGGCGAGTAGAAAACTCTATTAACTGTAGCGATATCTACTATCGTTATTCGCAAGAAAGAAAATTATTTCCTATTTTTTTCCATTTCATCAAATTTTTCAGAGTTTTAATGTATTCTATGTTAACCCCGCTGTAGAAGGATCTAACAAAAAACGTGGTCGACAACAGACAACAGACTTGCAAGAAATGGATAGGGCTCTGAGTGGTATGCTCACGAAACATGGAGTTCACCATCCTCATTCATCGACGGCGAGACTATACATCCCACGTCATCAGGGAGGAAGAGGGCTACTGAACTTGGAGAGAACACATCAGGAGAACATCATTAGGTTAAGAAATTACTTTCAAGGTAAAAACTCACCTTTCTTCCGGGCAGTCCGAGAAGCGGATCAAGATATCTCGATCTTGCGACTCTCGCGGACGAATACACAGCGATCTGGTTCCACAGTCGAGGAACTCATTGAGGAGTGGAGCTCCAAAGCCTTGCATGGAAGATATCCGAGCTGTCTAAAAAAAGAGAATATCAATTAAAAAAAAATCGTTAACTTACCTGACAGCAGGGTATCTCTATCCGGAGACGGAGGGTCGATTACTGGCAATACAGGACCAAGTGGTGCCCACGAGAATGACCAGAAAAATATCGCCAAACTCAACATACCATCCGATCGTTGTCGCAAGTGTTCCCAGGCACCTGAAACATTGCAACATATGACATCATCCTGTCCTATCATGGCTCCGAGAGATTACCTGGAAAGGCACAATTCCATGGCGAAGATCTACCACCAACGGATCGCACTGAAGTTGGGTTTGCTCCGAGAAGAACAACCAAATCACCTATATACCCCAAAGACGCTGCTGCAGAATACACGCTACAAACTATATTGGGACTTCGCTTTAGTCACGGATAGAGCAGTGATGCATAACAGACCGGACATCACGCTTTTCGATGCTGAATCAAAAATATGTATGCTCATAGAATTCACGATCCCGGCGGACGATAACATCACGAAAGCTTATACGGAGATAATGACAAAGTATGGCGACCTTGCATTCCAACTACGCGAGTTGTATGAGCTCAAGACAGCCAGCATTCTCCCGATGATCATGTCGGTGAACGGTTTGGTGGAAACACACCTACTGGAGAATACCAAGAGATTGTGCCTTGAACCTGATATCATCTCTACGTCCCAGAAGCAGGTCATCCTGTATACAACGCGAATCGTGAGAAAATTCCTGCAAGGCTTCTGAACGCTATTTTGATTTTGATAATTTGTTGTCCGATCAAAATTAGACCGAACCCGAATGAATGGTGAAGGAGGAAAAAGTAAATATATATATATATATATATATATATATATATATATATATATATATATATATGTACAGCGGGACATATGGGAACCGATTCGGAGATCCAGAGGTATATATGGGGACCTTTGGTACTTTTTGGACCGGACCCAATAGTTTTATAGACTCTGTGGTATATGCGAGGACCGGTCCCAATTTGTTTCCATTGGTGTATAGGTAGATATGGGTACCGTTTCCGAAATAGATAAAACGGTAATTATTGGGACCAGTGTACATATCAAATACGGAATTTCTTGGTCAAGTACAAATCTACTTGGGAATAATATTTTCATTCTTTCTTAAATTTTGATCTATAATGATGCATTGATAGTTTTTTGAATATTCCAATCATTTTCAATTTTCCGCTCGTATGGATATTCATAAACACAGAAATACAAAATAACATCATAACCTAAGTTATATCCATTGAATTTCTCAAGGATCGAATTGTATTCGAGTTACTCGAATATACACCATTTTATTGAAGATTCGAGAACGAAACAAATCAATCTGATGAAATTGTCTCTTGTAATGGATACCGTTTCCAGAATACTTAGATAAAATGGTTGTTATTGGGACCAGTGTACATTTAAAACAAGTAATTTCACGTGAAATACAGATATTCCTGCCTGGAAATAATATTTTCATTCTTTGAGGAATTTAATTTTCTAATGCGTGTACCGTTTGTTGGAGATTCCATTCATTTTCAATATTCTGCTAGTTTCGATAGTTATAAACACAAAAAATGAAATAATAACCTGACTTATGCCTATGATCTTCCTTAAATAACAAACTGTATTCGGGTTACTGAAACATACAACATTTTATTGTGGTCTTACTCAAGATTTATCGTCCAAAAGAATAATTGAAGATTCGAGCACGAAACGAATCAATCTGATGAAAGTATCTCTTGACACACCTACGGTAGTTCTAGCTCAGGTTACCGTATATTAATTCACCAATGAAATAACCTGTATAGAGTACATCCCAAATCGCTTGATTTTGGCTGTTTTTGGTACTTCTAGACTAGATTTCGGAATTAGGCCATAACTTTTTCATTCTCAAAAACATCTTAAAACGATGGAAACCTTTAAGAACCATTTTTTCACTAGGATTATGACATCATGTTCAGTTTTTTCAATTTCTAATTTATTGCGTTCGTATTTGAAAAGAAAAATTTGTTATTTTATACTATATGAAAAAATGGAATTAATTGCTTTATTTCCAGGGAAAAATTGCCTGTACTACCTTTTAATCGTTTTCAGATATTTTCGTTAATGAAAAGGTAGTGGCATATTTTAGAAATCGATGACCATGATGGAACCTCAATCACACCCTTTCCTGACATCAAGCTCAACTTCAACCTTCAGCAAAAACGCAAGTTCTAAAAGTTTTGGTCGCATATGACTAATGTCGATTACAGAGAAACATTTTGAAAGCCAAAAAGTTGATATATACGAGTTACTCTCAGGGCCGTTTTTAACCTCTTGGAGGCCCTAGGCACATTAGGATAATGGGGCACCTACGAAGAATACCACATACAAAATAGAAATACAGAGGAATTCCCTACCGACGCTAATGCCGTGATGTGATTTAATTATCAAGTCGACGGAATTTTGCCGATTTACAGAATTTCGCGCTGAAATTTCTTGCAGTGGCGTGACGCAAAATTCGGCCTCCCCCCATCTGGGGTGTCCTCTATAGATTTATTATTCATGATAAGTTTTACCTGAAGTTTTTCATAGAGAAATAATGAGAACAATGTAATAAAAATAATTTATATATTGTATAACAAAAATTTCTAAACGAAATAATGTAAATTCTGATATAAAAGTAACTAGAAACTACACATTCAGATTTGTCAATTAAATTTCAGAAAATATCAAATGAAATTCAATTGAGTGATCCGAAATACATTCAACGTTTTCTGAAATTCAATTTACTAATCTGAAATTCAATTGATACATTCTGAAATTAAAGTGACTAATCTGAAATACACTTGACGGTTTTTGAATAACACTTGAAAATGGTGTAGAAACTAGAAACATATCAATGTGGTAAGAATTTGAAAACATTTTTATAAGAAAATTGGATCACCCTTTTTAATTTTTTTGTACAAACATCAACTTGTCGATAACCAAGCTTTTGGCCACTTCTTGTCCAAAGCTGAGTAAGCTCAAAAGTCTGATAGACATGTTTGCGACATGTTTAAGGAGAGTACCGAAAAGCTTGACGGTATATTGAGAAACCCCTCAATAAAATGAAATTATTGGGGCATCATTTCATGCTTTTAGTTTGGCTTGGGGGCCCCTTTGGTGCCGAACCTACAAGCATCGCGAGTTCTGTGGAGCCCTCTGATACGCCACTGATTTCTTGTCTTGTAACGCTGTCTGAAATTATGTGGTTAAATGGGGATTTCTTCGGAAGCTTCCCAATGAATACAATAATGTAAGAATGTGATCAATAACACGGTTCGAACAGATGTTTTATGGCTAACCACCCCAACAAATAACACAAGCTAATAATTGCCCTTATCTAGTGTATGCCAGTATGAGCAAGGGTCATAAAAATTGCAACCTTCGAGAACTTGTTGATAGAAAACTGGGAATTCCAATCCATTTGGACTTGTGAATTTTTACCTGAAGGTAATTTTAGTACGCAAAAGGGAATTTTAAAAGAAAGAACCGTTTAGGTCTTTTCGAAAAAATCAGTTTTATAATAATATGAGGGAATTTTCTATGAAATGGAAAATTTCCAAACATTATTGAGGAAATCTTCTTTCCTCTCGGTTCAGAACAATTGATCTGAGCGGGGCCCCTATCGATCGCGGGGCCTGGCACTTGCCGAAAGTGCCCTAGGCGGAAGAGTGGCCTGATTACTCTGATATGTTCTGAGTATCGCTCCGTGAGTTTAGCAAAATACTCAAATCCAATCGCTCTGGGCGAGTTGTACCAAATATCAAAATCCTGTCTGATCGCAAAAGCGACTCTTTAATTCCTAATCGCTATTCTGGAGTGCAAACTTCGAAAAAATGCAATCAGAATGGGGGTTGTTCCTTTGTTTCGAGAAAAAAATCAAACGTTTCCCACTCATTTTACATTTCCAATAAAAAAAATTATTGAAGAAAATTTTCCATATTAGTTCTACCAAATTTTACTCTTCGCTGATCGGAAAAACCCGAACACTTTTATTTCATTCCTATTTTAAGGTTAGGTTCGCATCAGACACTTCACAAACTCCAACCTTTTGTTAATGAAAAACGAAATTAATCTGACAGCATATGACGCTATCCCAATGCAAGCAATATTGATTATTTCTTTCAACATTTTTCTTGAACTCAAAACAAGGCATTTCTCAAACACTATGTTGTTTGGTATGCCTTGTTTTATTATAGTCATGAACATAATTTCGTCTTCGTCAACTCGAACGTAATGAAGATAGCAACTGAGAAAAGAAAGCAAATACAGAAATGCTTCGCTAATTGGTCAAAATGCACACTACGACAATGGAGAAGGCTGTTTTATTCATTAGAATTTTCCGCTCTACATACATATTCTCATTCTCGTTTTCGAGAATATTTCAAAGGAATTGTTTGTTCCTACTCTCATGACATATCAAAAATGCAGATCATTCCGGAAAAAATTGATTTCAGGCCTTCGTTAACTGAACAAACAGGCATAACCCGAACAGAATTCAAGAAAGAACAAAGTTTTCCGTAAATCAAAAAGTTTTGGACGAACTTCAACAGATCAGAGGATCACAAATTTCACGAAATTGATTCTTTATAACTTCAAATGCTTTTCAAATGAAAAATTTATTCGAATATTATTCATGCCTTTCAACTGTATCTAAGTCAGGAAAAATTTGATAACGATAATTTCATAATGAAATAACAACCATTACATGAATTAAAAAAGTGTTGCCGGCAACATCGAATACCCCAGCTCCTCAAGTCGGAAGCTTCGACTTTTACGATCTATCATTATGATCAAGCGGTGACCGATACGACAGAACAGCTGCATTGCTAAACGTAAACACAAACAAAGACAGAAGATAATGTTAGATGTAACAACCAAGAATTCGCCCGAGGACGATAACATTGGATTAGATCTGGAAATCTCTTTTCATGCGTAGTTTGATACTTTTTATTCGGGAGATTTTGATACGAGATTCAAACCATTTCTGTAGGAAGGATATCCAGAATGCATGTGCAAAATAAAAAATTTCGTGATAATCGAATTATACCATGATGTTTCTTTGTTTTTGAGTTAAGGTTACAGACCGAAATTGACAGTTGGGTAATTTCAATAACTACTAGTTGGTCATTACAATTTCTTGTTTTTCCATTTGTTCGTTTCCTTTAAAAAAACTTCACAGTCCTTGATCGAACCACCTATGAATAGTTTCATAAATTTTAACGGGCAGCGTGTGGAAACTGCTAGTTGTATTGATACGATATTCAATATTCAGATTGACTGGAACTCATTGAAATTTTCACTCCAAGAGTCTGCAATTTTGTTTCAAAACTGAAAACTATTCCTCTTATCATTATATTGAGGAAAATTAAGTCTTAGTAAGTACCTATCCTCATGGCATTTCAGAAGATCTTTCCTCCTAAGGCGGCTCTCATAATATTCTCGTAAAACGCTGTTTCTGTATATCTTGTTGGTCCTTAAATGTAAGGTACCGGAATATATAGGAAATGTAAAAATCGAATGTATTCATTTACAATGAACAAAAGCAATAGAATCTTTATGTATACTTAAAAATGCAAATAATCCAGAATGCAACATCCATAAAATAAATTCACATTTGGTCTGCACATATCTGACTTTGAAATGATGTAACTTCTTCGGCTATTTCATCAACCCTTCCGTTAACTCATATGTTCCTATTTCAAAAGCTTCCAGAAACATGGTCTCAACGAACTATATCATTTATGGTTTTCGACGAATGTTATCTTGTATGTTCTATTATGAAAATATTGCGATATTTCTAGTCGAAAAGTGCTTGTTGAAAGTTTTGAAACTCTTTCAGATATTTTCGAAAATGAAAAAGTTATCTTCGAAATCGATAAAATATTAAAATTTTGTTACATCTTCGAAACAAATGAAGATATTATCTTGAAACGGTTTTCACGAAAATCGAGCCCAGAACTACTCAAAACATTTTTACCTATCTAGTCTGAAAGGTCTGGGATACCCACTATATATTGTATGGATCGTATATACTGATACACATTTACATTTTCTAATATACATAACCATTCATTTAATTATGTTTATTGCAGAAATAAAATTATATCGACTTTTTCATTTCATATATATTCCGGTACATAAAGGGTACCATCAAGAACAGATATAATGGTAAATATGGGACATCTTGAAAGTTACATTGCCACGAGGATACTTACCTTTTGAGATATCGAGTCTGGAATATTTTCGAATGCTAGCGATATTATTTATTTTCCCTTCAATGAAGGTTAGTCAAGTTGTGGCTACCGATGATATGTGTTAGTTTCAAGCCTTTTCATATTTCACTCAAACTAGGGAATAATTTTATAGTTTTTTATTTCTGTTTATGAAAATGCACAGGGTTTAAACAAGGAACATTCTCGCGTTCGAAAAAATATTGAATTCAAGAAACTTTGAACAATCCGACTCAGGATTATAATCGGACAATATATCCCATTCCCTGTCACGATAGCAGTCTTTCTAGGGTGGCAAGTTCAGAGGGTTCCATTCCTACCAACTTTCGTAAATGAATAGCCCGAACGTAAAAACTCTTTGTATATGATGAATAAGTACTTTTTTTTTTCAAATCTGCTATATTTTATATGAATATAGAGGGAAGTTAAACTTGATAGCAGTTGGTTTATGCTGAGATTTTCACATGTGTATGTTGCGTTATAAATGTTAAAAAAATTAGAATTAATCAGATTTTTTTTCTGTATGTTCTTCACTGAATCTTCGAATGTTGATTGAAATAGAAGATTATCTTAGAATTTAACTAACATACCTACCTACAATACTGAAATCAAATTTTCTATGAAATTCCAGAGTGAATGAAAAAACCATCGAATTAATCGGCACTCGTCATATTAGGGATCAAAATTGGATCATGAAAAAATTCACAATCATGATATACTCAGAGTGCCTTTTCAAAGTTGAGTATATTTTTGGTCTTTCCCCAAGCATTCATTTTGTATCAGTCAAATTCAAACCCATGTGAAAGGTGAAATCAAGTATTTCATATCGAAACAGAAACGATTTGGATAACTTAGAGAAACGCAAGAATGTTTCTTAATTTAAAAAAAACCTTCATATTTACATAGACAAAAAGAAAAAATGATTTTCTTGATTCGAGTAAAATATGAAATCCCTGAAACTAACACATATTATCGATACCCTATTTTCAACTAATAAAACAAATATCTTTCTTAATTTTATTAGCTATGGTGTCAGTAAGTATCTTCGTGGCAATATACATTTCGAAACAATCTAATGCGGTCCCAATAATTACCACTGTATCCATTTTTGGTGGTACCCATATGTACCGGAATATATAAGAAATGAAAAAATCGATATAAATCAGTTTCTGCAATATACATAATTAAATGAATGGTTATGTATACGTCCAAATGCAAATGTATATCAATGTATGCGATCCATACGATATGTACATTCGGTCCCCATATGTCCCGCTGTATCAAATATATATATATATATATATATATATATATATAGTTGATACCATTACCGGTGAAGGCAGAAGTCTTTGATATTTAAAAATATATCATGAATGAATATAAACTTGGCTTATATCTTCACACAAAATTTGGAAGTGATCGAAATATTATTTGTCTCCATAAACTTTCAATGGACATGTGAGATGATATTTCAATTTCATCGAGCCAATTTGATTTATAAGTTGCAAAATAAAAAAAAGGTAGAAGAATTGCCACTGAAAATACGCTTTGCCACCCCAAAATGATATGCTTATGTTTGATATGAAAAAATGTACTCAAACCATTCGGTCAGTATTCTTGATATTAGTGTAATATTTTCAACATTTTGGTGATATGTGAAAAAAGTCGCTTGTTGAAAATGTTTAATTCTTTTTCTTGTTTTCTATTAAATTTTTTGTTGACCATAATAAGTATTATTTATTTGTTAGTCTCATTTCATATGAATGGATAAAAAAGTTTGAAATGATTGAGGTGTTCTGGGGGGGGTAATATAAACATTTTTTAAGACTTTAGCGCAACTATTGGCAACAATGTAATGAAATTTTACACGAATATGTTTTGAAAGCTGATACATCTAAAGAGTGTGTTTTGATGTCTAACTCTCATAAAGGGCGCTAGTTGAACGATTCGTTCCAAGTTGTTTCGAACATAATTTTTTTGATATTAGATTTATTAAGCTAAATTTTGAGCGATCTTGAACATCATTCAATTTCACGACAAGAAGGTACTCTTGACTGAACTCGATACTGTGCACCGTTTTCGGAATAATTTGATTTGAAAATGATAACATGTTGGAGAGCGGGTTGATGACCTTTATGGATGTCCTTAAACATTCCGCATCGACAGGGGTAACTGAAGCCGGTTGCTCTGAGTCTTCATCATGTGCTGGTTCAGCGGAGTTACTGGAACGTGTAAGACGAGCTAATAATCTCATTGTTCGAAATGTTCCTGAGTCTGCAGATGTTGAAGCGGATAAGGCCACAGTTCATGACATCATTTCAAAAATCAGGGAAGGCTCGGCGGGCGATGTCGTATCGATCAGAAGGCTTGGAAAGCTGCGACAGAGGGCACACAGACCGATTAAGGTAGAGTTTTCGAACTTGGCAGTACCTGCTTATATTCTACGTCATAGACGGATTCTTGCCAGCTCTGATGACTTCCGGACCATCTCTATAGATGATGATAGGACGCCGCTTCAGATTAAACATCTGCATGATCTTCGTAAGGAACTTGACACTAGACGTTCTTCTGGGGAAGCTGACCTGACTATTAAATACAAAAGGGGAATTCCTTCAATAGTTAAGCTGCCGTCGTCAAAAAACTGATATCTAACTTCCTTACGTGGCCACTTATTTATACGAATCTTGCTTCACTGAACTCAAAATTTGATGAATTGACTGTCCTTGTTTGTGATCGTAAACCCACGTTCGTTTTTCTTGCTGAGTCATGGCTCCATCCTAGAATATCTGATCAACAATTCGCGTTACCAGGTTATACAATTTATCGTTGCGACAGTGTAACAACGCCTGGATATGCTGGTGTTTGTGTATATATTCGTTGCGATGTGGTTGATTCTGTCACTATTTCTCATTATTCAATCAATACACCTGGAATTGACAACCTATTTTTCGATGTGAAGTCAGATATTTTGGATCTGTCTTTGGGCTGTTTATATCGTCCTACAAGTTGTGTTCATGACCAAGATCTATTTAATCACCTAGAGCACTTATCGAATTCAAGAAAGAACTTGTTGATCGTTGGCGATTTCAACTTTGGAGATATCCGTGTCTGGCCTCTGAGTCAGATGCCATCAAATAGTTCACCTTCCCTTCCTTTCGTTGAGATGTTACAGAGGTCCAGTTTAACTCAGGTCGTGGACCAGCCCACTCGGTTCAGGATAAATCAGCAGCCAACAACGCCGGACCTTCTTCTCACCAATGACGAGGATCTCATCTCAGATGTTGAGTATCTTCCTCCTTTGGGAAGGTCAGATCATGCGGTGTTGAGTACAAGCATTCAGGTGCTATCGTCAGAGCGCCCAAAGAGTGTTAGGAAGGTGATAAGATCCATTGATTACGAAAGGATGGGTACTTTTCTCTCTGCGGTCGACTGGAACGCGGTTCTGGATGAATATGATGTTGAGGAGGCATGGCATCGATTTTCTGACACTTTGACGTGGATTCTACAAGCTAACACTAGAACGAGGATGGTTAAACAGAGTCCTACGAAACCGTGGATAACAAACAGCTTGTTTAATGATATCCGCACGAAGAAGAGTCTCTGGCAAAGATTTCGTAGGAGTCGTTCATCACAAGACTTTTGGCGCCATAGAAAATTCTCCGAGTATCTTTCAGCTGCAATCAAACTAGCCAGAAAAAATTATGAGCAGAATCTGACCAGGCCTGAGAATAGAGCTAAGTTCTTCAAGTATATGTGATCTAAGCTCGACAGCAAAGTCTCCGTACCTGTGGTTATCGATGAACATGGTGCCATGGCGGAAAATGAGGCTGAGTCAGCTAGGATTCTTGCCAATTTCTTCTATTCCTCCTTCACTGCGGAACCCGATGGTCCAATGCCGGTTATCTGCTGTCCCCGAAGTGTCGAGACACTGGAGCACATCACGGTTACCGACTCCATGGTCGAGGAGCATCTTCTGGGATTAGACGTTTCTTCTGCCCCGGGTCCTGATGGATTCTCGCCAGCCTTACTCAAAGCCTGTTCAGCCTCTCTTAGTGGGCCATTATGTAAGATTATGAGTCGTGTGCTGTCTACGGGTTTTGTTCCTTCTGCATGGCGTCAGTCAACAGTTACACAGATATTTAAGAAGGGAGATAAACGGATCGCTGAAAACTATAGACCCATATGTCTCACTTCATTATGTGTCTTCATCGCGAGTGAACGTGTTCGAGTTTCTTTGTTGAGATTAATCGAGTTGGTAGTGCATAGTTCTTTTTTTTTTGACAGTGATTGAGGCTGTGACTAAAGGTCCAATAAGTCTTCAAAGACTGAATTAGTTTTTCATTTGTTTGGTATAGTAATTATTTTTCTCTTGGGTTTATTGTTTCGGATACGTATTCCCGGTAGTGTTTATATTTCACTGTGAGTATCTCGCATGTGAGGGAATTACCACACGTGCCGGACTTCTTTCAATTTATCAGGTGATAGATAATATCGATTCCACTAAATACGGGGGTCGTTCATTTTTGAATTAACACGCAGTTTAATCAGTGTTGTATGATACTATTGTTCTCAATCCCTTAGTACTGGTGTGCTCCTTTCTATCCTATATTGTGTTTTCCTGCGGCCCTCTTGTGTGTCTGTTAGTCAACGGCTATCGGCCCGGCCGTTGTGAAGTGTGACCCAGTCTCTTTCCTTTGCATAGTCAGTACACATCAGAGTTCGTTCAGAAACGTCAAGGAATATGTTTTGCTTCAAATGTAATTTAGAAGTAAAGGAAGGCTCTGATAAGTTTCTTCGGTTTGACGGGTGCAGTCGGCCACTGCATGTTTCATCTTCAGAGCTTACTGCAGCAGAGTTGAAATGCTTTGAATTGCGTCCAAATACAAAGCGTAAGATCAAGTATATTTGTATTGAATGTGAACAGGGACTACATCAGATTCCGAAAATACTTAAGCTCATAAATGAGTTGAGAGAAGAAGTGCGTGAGCTAAAACAGATTAGAGCTAGTGAGTCCAATGTTGTTCGTGCTCCTGTCGAAGCTTCGGTGCAGATGATAGCTAATGAACAAATCATATGCGAAATGTTTGAGAGATCTAAACGATCTCAGAATGTTATCATTCACGGCAGTGCTGAAGCTGGGATAAGTAAGCGAGATCAAATTGAGCAAGACACAGTCTTGGTAAAGGATATTTTGGAGGAATGTGATATCCCTAATACGGACGTGAAGCCAAGTAGGCTGGGAAAATTCGACCCTACAAAAGGACGTCCGCGTCCTATTAAGGTGTGTTTGTCATCATCTGATCATATTCCTCTCGCTCTGCGTAGGTTCAAAAAAATCAAATCCCAAGGAAAATTTCTGACTGTCTTTGTTTCCCCCGATAGAACTCCACAACAGATGGCTCTTTACAAGTATGTGAGAATAAGACACATCAATGGGGTTCCTACAATAGTTGATAATACATCGGAAAACTAAATCGTACCAACAGGTCTATTCCGTCGGGTGTTTCTGTTGAAGATAAATGTGTGTGTATTATCAGAATACAGTATCGTATGATACTAGTGTTGATAGTATCGTATGATTCTATAGTATCATACAAAGAATGTTATGATTCCCCGTTCTTTTTTTACCTCAGCTTAGGTACTTTTTGTTTCAACATTTAATGTATTATTTTAGCTCTCTTTTTCATAAGAATATATATATATATATATATATATATATATATATATCAGAATACTAGAGGACTCAATACTAAACTACCGCTATTTTTCAAGTCAATGTGTGAGCATAACTTTGACATAGTCTGCATAAAGTGAGACCTGGCTCGGTGAGTCTGTTCTTGATGCCGAGATTGGACCGGCTGGTTATAGTATTGTGCGTTGCGACAGAAGTTTTCTAGAGGTTAACAGATCACGTGGTGGTGGTGTTTTGATTGCTTTTTCTGAGTGTGTGCGTTTCAGGATTCTTGATAATGCGTTTCTGAGGGATCTCGTTCCTTTGATTGATGTTGTTTTGTGAAAATGTTCTGCGCCCACTCAGTTCGTTATTTCTGTGGTCTATGTACCGCCTGACGTATCCAACCTTGAGCTTGAGTTGTTCACATCTGCCCTGGAGCTCAAATTTTTGAATGAGACTGTAGTCATTGTGGGTGACTTCAATGTACCCAGTTTCAGGGAGGGAGAGCCTGGTTGTCCCAGGGCAATGATTTTAGAACAATTTTGTAATGTTCTCAAGTTGCGACAACATAATGCAGTGTATAACTCTAATAACAGATTGCTTGACTTGGTACTGGTTGGCGGGATATCTGATGTTGATGTTACAGGTTGTGACTGTCCCTTCGTCCCTGAGGATGCGCATCATCCTGCATTGAATATTGAGTTGAGACCATCATCTGGGAGGCAATATATTAGTTTTCCTAGAGCAAGCTACATGTTTTTTAATTTCAAGAGGGTCAACTTCGACGAATTGTTTTCATCAATTGATGATTTCAACTGGGATCAGTTACGGTCTTTTGATCGCGTTGATGATGCACTGGAGTATTTTTATGAGAAGTTATATGAAATACTGAAGAGAAATGTACCATGTAGACCTTACACTGCTCATTAGTCATTGGTGTTCGGATAATAAATTGAGACTGAATATGGAGAAGTGCTTCAAGGTAACTTACTCTAGAAGGTTACAACCGTTGAACCATAGTTATCACATTTCACGTCAATTCATCGTCAGTAGAGACCAAATTAGTGACCTTGCAGTTTTGTTTGACTCAGCCTTCAGCTTCGTTCCTCATATAGAGAATATGTGCGCATCAGCTGGCAGAACTTTGGGATTTGTGTTCAGAACCACAAGAGAGTTCAGTGATCTTTCAGTTCTCAGAAGTTTATATTTCGCTCTTGTAATGAGTAAAATAGAATATGCTAGTTTGATTTGGTTTCCCATATATCTGTGTCATCTTAAACCACTAGAACAAATCCATAGAAAATTTTTCAAATATATTTTGTTTAAGCAAACTGGAAGGTATCCTGAACGTGGAGCCGATTTATCCAACATCATGCATGATATGAAGATATCGTCATTACCAGTGAGACACGAGGTGCAGTGCGCCAGATTTGCTCAGAGGCTCTTGATTGGGAAAATAAGTTCACCTTATTTATTATCTAGGATGAGTTTAAGTGTCCCGCGGTTGGCTGCAAGAAGAGCGTTTACTTTTCATTTGCCAACACCAAATACGAACATGCTTGAGAAGTCACCGGTTTATCGCATATCTAAGAGTGCTAATAGACTGGACATAAATGTTTTCAATGAAATTAAGAATGTCTAAATATATTTTTTTCCTTTGTGAACCAATGTTTTATGGGATTCCTTAGTATGTAATTTTATATTATTTCAGATGTATACATGTGTAACACTTCGCTATTTCAATTATATTACTCTGTAATTGGGATATTCCTGTTGGGTAAATAAAGAACTATTATTATTATTATTATTATTTCTGTAGTAGTAAAGGTTCTCGAGAGGATAATATCAAAACAGGTGCTCCAGTTCGCATTGCAGCGGTCCATAATTCCAGCGCAGCAGCATGGCTTCGTTCCAGGAAGATCGATTATTACTAATCTTCTGACATGCCTGAATGATTGGACTAAATCGTTGGATGCTAAGATACCAATAGATGTACTGTATCTGGACTTTGCAAGAGCATTTGACCGAGAGCCTAGGAGGAGACTACTTCATAAGTTGGAGCATTTCGGCATTCGAGGATCTCTACTTGGGTTCATCAATTCGTTCCTGTCGGGTCGTTCTTTTTCTGTTAGGGTCGGAAATGTGGCGTCCCCTTTGAGGCCTGTGCTGAGTGGTGTACCGCAGGGTTCTGTTCTCGAACCCCTTCTCTTCATTCTGTATGTGTCCGATCTTCAACTGGTATTGAGCTCTTCTTCCGCATCTTACGCAGATGACATCAAACTGTACAACAGGTCGGACTGTCATCGGTCGCTTCAGAGTGATCTGAATTTGTTGGTGAGGTGGTGCTCTGACTGGTTGCTACCTTTGAATGTCTCCAAGTGTCGTGTCCTGTATATGGGCAACAATAATCCGAGACAATCTTATTTTATTGATGGTGTTGCCCTGGATGGCTGTATGAACCATGTCGATCTGGGTGTCCTTATCAACAGTGATTTATCTTGGAGTCCACACATCATAAATATCTGCAATAAAGCAAAACAACGGCTTTACATGATCCAGCAGTGTTTTAAGGGTAGCCATCCAGATACTGTAGCTGCACTGTACAAGATATACATCCGCCCAATTCTGGAGTTTGCTGGACCTGTTTGGCATCCTTGGCTTCAGCGGGATGCTCAGATGCTCGAGTCTCTGCAGCGACGGGTCACACGTTTGCCATATGGGGTGAGAAGGCCCTCATATCATCGCTTGGATATCATGCGTCTCGACACATTTGCGGATCGGAAGCTTCGCGGAGACATAATTGTGACGTTTCGAGCATTAAGAGGATTTTTCGGCTTCGATCTTGCTCATCTCTTTGAGTTGAGCGCCAACCATCTCAGGGGGCATGATTTGAAACTCGTGCGGGAGAGATTCCATTCGAGAACCCGTCAACACTTTCTCAGCAATCGGGTATTTGCTTGTTGGAATCAGCTTACATCTCATGTTGTTGGAGCTCCGTCAGTCAACGTCTTCAAGAATCGGTTCGACATCTGGAGGACAAGTGTTCTTCGGTAGTTTTTCATATGCTGGATTTTTTTTTCTTTGTTTGTTCATTGCTTGTGTGTTTTTTCTCATTAAGGTTTCAATTATATTTTTTCAAGAGTTTTATAGTCACACCTGTACTCAACTCTGTATCTGTTTAATAATAATAATAATAATAATAATAATAATAATAATAATAATAATAATAATAATAATAATAATAATAATAATAATAATAATAATAATAATAATAATAATAATAATAACCCTCTTTCTTGAATAGAGAACACTTGATGGCGGTGATCTTCGACTTGGAGAAAGCATATGATACGACTTGGAGATATGCTATCCTCAAACAACTATATCAGTGGGGTCTCCGGGGTCGACTACCGCTTGTTATTCGGAGTTTCCTTGAACATCGCTCCTTCCGGATTCGATTGGGGAATGACCAATCCACCGTGAGAATCTTAGAAAATGGTATACCCCAGGGTTCAGTTTTGAGTGTCACATTGTTCGCTGTTGCCATAGAGTCTATAATAAATGGTCTCCCAGAGAACATAAGTAAAATCCTATATGTGGATGACTTAACTATTTACATGAAACATAAAGATATTGAATACCTCAAAAACTGTTTACAGGAAGCAACCGATCTAGTGAATGGCATAGCAAAGTCTAGAGGTTTCAAGTTTTCTATAACTAAGACTAACCTAATTCATTTTAGCCGTCTCCGCTCTGAACATCCCACCCCAAAAATATACATGAACAACCAAGAGATAAGCGTGAAGGAATCTACAAAACTTCTGGGTGTAATCTTTGATAAGGGTCTCTATTGGAAAGAACATATAAATTATGTAAATTTAAAATGTCAAAAAGCCATGAATACTATCAGATGTGTTGCTAATATAAGGTGGGGTGCCGATAGGGAAGTCCTGTTGAAGATTTATGTAAGCCTAATTCAATCTCGAATAGACTAAACTCCAAATTTTAGATAGATTGCAGTCATCTGCCCTGAGACTAGTTACTGGAGCCTTTCGAACCAGCCCAATTGCAGCCTTACAAGTGGACACAAATGTAATGCCACTGAAATTACGCAGAGAGATGCAGAATGTATCCTACTTTTGTAAAATAGCATCAATCGCAAGACACCCTAATCACACACTTCTCAACACCGACGATGAATTTCAGATGAGACCCTCCACAGCTAAACCATCCAGGTCGCGTTGTATAGACGCACTCCGAAAATGCAGCCTTGAGGAAAAATTCAATGTTCTCTGTGAATTACCATCTGTTCCACCATGGCTGATCACCGAACCTACAGTGAATAAGAAACTTTCACATTGGAAAAAAGACGACACGGCGGCCTCCACTTACCAAACACTCTTCCTTGACGAACTCAATTCATATGAGGGTTGGGAAAAGATATACACTGACGGTTCTAAATCAGAAGGCGGTGTGGGTGCCGCATTTGTCCACCAGTCGACTTCACACTCCTGGTCTCTCGACGAAGCTTGCAGCATTTTCTACGCTGAGTTATATGCAATTTGGCAGGCACTGCTCTATGTAATGTTTTCTTCCTTCAAAAAAACTGTAATCTGTTCAGACTCCCCCAGTGCCATTACTTCTCTGGAGAACTCATTCACCAACACAACTCAGATTAAGCGTATATTAGAGCTGAACAATCACCTCAATGCATGTGGAAAGATAGTACACTTTTTATGGACTCCTGGACATGTTGGAATCACTGGCAACGAGACTGCCGATGAATGTGCTAAAACCGCTGCGTCAAGACCACCAGATGCCAACATATACATACCTCAAGAGGATATGAAAAAGAAAATAAAAACACAAATTAATAACCTATGGCAAATCGAGTGGGACAACAATGGCGGTCATCTGAAATCTTACAAACCGAAGGTGGAGAAATGGACTTACCCGCACAATTTATCACGAAAAGAACAAGTGGTCCTCTGTCGTTTACGTTTGGGACATACTCATATCACGCACTCTTACTTGTTAATCGGGGGTTCTCGACCTAGATGCCAGTCGTGTCATGATAGACCTCGTGATAGACTCACAATCCAACATTTGTTTACCTGTAACGCTTATGCCAATTCAAGACACCGATTCCAATTAGACAACGTGAACCCACTACAAAATAACTTGAACTATATTCATTCCATATTAGAATTCATAAAAGAAATCAACTTTTTCGGGAAAATATAGAGCAGAAATATTGAATGATGGATTGTGATGATGATAATGGCTGAATGACCGTAGTAGTCGATGCCATAAACACAAAAAAAAAAAAAAATAATAACCCTGATGGGTGTGATAGTCAATCAGCTCCTGTAACGAGAAGTCAAACTCAGGGCGGGAGGGGGCGGACGGCTGGCCCCCTTCGGACCCGTCCAGAGGTTCAGCCGGATAGGGATGGTGGAGCAAGTGGCACCAATCCCCGTAATGGATCCACAAGGCCATGGAAAGGAACAAGGAATAATTCTCAACGGGCCCAAAACTTGGCAGTTCAGACGAATATGCCCGTTGTAAGAGTTGAAACCGTCAGGCGTATGCGATGGACTAAGCAACTCAATGTTGAACTGATTAAAGCATACTATTTAGCCACAAACTGTGAGGAAGATCTCATGAACTACCGAGAAAGGTTACATACTATCTGGACAGAAAGAAAGCCTGACATACCGAAGGAACCTCAACAGCTCTCTGATCAAGTCCGATCAGTTCTGAGAACGAAAGCAATCCCTGAAGCAGAACTCCAATCCATTAAAGAACAAATTCGAGGTCAAGCTGATAATAGCACACCAATATCTGGAACACAACAGCACGAGAGGAGACCCAGTAGAAGATCTAGTATTCGGAATATCCCAGTGGAATTGTCACTGAATGAACTGGAGACTATATACCAAGGTATGATTTCAAGTTACGAAGGAATTCCGCTTAAGAACCGACCGCTTCTACCGAAAATCACCTACAGTCTCAATGCAAAAACAACTGTTTCAAATATGAATGATATAATTGAACAAAATATAAATGAACATGATACACTTGAGGAAATCTGCCATAAGGTATACTGCGCGGCTGCGGCGGTCTGTCGGTCCACAGGCGCCCTCCTCCGAGAGAGAACCACAATACGAGCTGGAGTGGAGCTGGAATCTGTGCCCCCATGGAAGAAACGCCTAGAAAAGAAAATAAACAGTTTAAGAAGGGATATAGGAAAACTTCATACCTACCTTGGACAGGAAAATCCTTCTGCTAGACTGAGGAAGGAGATCCAAACGATATCTTCTCGCGCCAAAATTAGATCATCACCGGCATATTCTCTTGAGTTGAGGAAACATATGGATATACTGAAACAGAAAGCAGCGGCGTTAGGGCAGAGAATTCGAAGGTATAATGAAAGAATCAATAGGTATAAGCAGAATAAAGAATTCAATATGAATGCAAAAAAATTCTACAGGGATATATCAGGAGCTGGCATCGACAGAAATGCCAAACCACCGGTAAAGAGTGATATGGAGGCGTTCTGGAAAAACATCTGGTCATCACCTGCAAATCATCGTGACGAAGCCTATTGGATATCACAAGAGGAAGAACGAGTTTCGGAAATACCTGACATGGAACCAATTCAAGTAAATCAAATTGACATAAGGACTGCCATGACTAGGCAGAGTAACTGGAAGGCCGCTGGGGTCGACGGAGTCCAGGCTTACTGGTGGAAGCAGTTCCATTCCGCGCATGAGATATTATCGAAGAAGAACGAAGAAATCATTAAAGATCCATCAAAAATGCCCAGCTTTCTAACAGGAGGTATAACCTACATGTTGCCTAAGAACAAAAATACGGACAACCCAAAAAATTTCAGACCTATAACATGTTTACTTGTTATTTATAAGATCATTACTAGTATAATCGAAGGAAAGATCTCTGAACACGTGGTAAACAATAGCATATTAGATAGAAGGATAGAAAGGATCCTCAGACTATACAAAGTCGACCCAACTACAATCAATTTTATTACGGCGAGCATGAGATCTTGGAGAACTTCGCTGAACGTCTGCGTGAATCGTGAATGTTATGTAACAGACACCATAACCATCACCAAAGGTAAAAAATCGTGGATATGTCATAAGTAGATCAGCCAAAATGAAGTTGACGCACCTCTTCTACATGGATGACTTAAAGCTTTACGCCGCAAACGAACTCGAACTGCAGAATCAACTAGAGATCGTAAAGGAGTTCAGTAAGGATATAGGAATGGAATTTGGATTGGAAAAATGCGCCTACATTCATGCGAGGAGAGGAACCGTCCAAGAAACAACGAATATAACACTTTCGGATGGGTCGGAATTCACCTGTCTCCAACAAGGATGCACATACAAATATTTAGGTCTGCAACAGATTCTTACCACAGATCAAAAAAGGACAAAAACGATGGTTGAAGAGAACTTTATCGGAAGACTGAAAACAACAATGAAGACCAAGTTGTATTCCAAAAGTCTCATATCTGCCATCAACGCTTGGGTGATTCCTGTCATCTCACACACATTTGGAGTCATTAGATGGACGCAAACAGACCTTGAACGCCTGGACCGAACAGTGAGAACAGTTATGACGAAATATAGGAATCACCACCCAATCTCATCGAGTAACCGTATGTACCTTCCAAGAGACCGCGGGGGACGAGGCCTACTAAATCTGGAAATGCTTCATACTAACCAACTAAAGAGGCTATATACTTACTTCCAGGCATCTGATGACCCACTTCATAGAGCTCTCAGTTTGGCTGATGTTAATCTCTCTCCACTCAACCTGGCTGGTAGCATCCTCCCTGAAAAACAAAAAAGTATAAATTCAATGGAGCAGGAATGGAAAAATAGGGCCATCCATGGAAGGTATGCTGCCGCACTACACAGTCAAGATATTGACTGGCAGTTGTCCACCACTTACCTTAGACAGGGATTCCTCATGCCGGAGACTGAGGGATTCATTCATGCAATCCAGGACCAGGTCATTTCTACCAGAAGCTACCGCAAACACATCCTGAAACAAGAAATAGGCAATGACAGATGTAGACTTTGCAACACCACACAAGAAACAATACAACACCTTACCTCAGCTTGTACTTACCTGGCGCCGAAAGATTATTTGGACCGACACAACAAAGTAACTGGAATCTTACACCAAGAAATATGTAGAAAAGAAGAACTCCTGAAAGAAACCCAGCCCTTTTACAAATATAAAGCAGCAGATTTCTTAGAAAATGATAGAGTCAAGGTGTATTGGGACATGGGGGTGATAACAGACAAAGAAATCAGGCATAACAAGCCTGACATCCTGATCAGAAATAAAAAGGACAACACTGCATTCATTATAGACATCAGTATACCACTCGATGAAAACATAAGAAAGGCTAGGGTCGAGAAGATCAGTAAGTATACTGATTTGGCCAATGAACTGAAGGACATTTACCAACTGAAGAATGTTCATATTGTGCCAATAATTATTTCTGCTAATGGCCTGGTAGATAGAGAGCTGGCAGGGGCCTTGAAAATGTTGGGTATAAGGGAACACCAAAAAATTATTAGCCTTATGCAAAAGGCAGTAATATTGTCAACATGCTCGACCATCAGAAGAATACTGGCTAGGGATTGAATCGTTGGTGGTCGACACCCCGGTTCTATCTGCTACAACCATGAATTGTGAAGAGAAAAAAAAAAATAATAATAATAATAATAATAATAATAATAATAATTAACTTCAGTGTAACATAATTGATAATAATCTTTTAGATGATGTAGGGGTATAAAAGTATTGTTTTTAATTAATTCCGAAAATTTGGAATAAGGTAAAATGGACTCATGTAATAGATTAAACCTTGCGAAGCTTACTGCTGTTTGAATTTCATCAACGGTATTTTTGATCTCTCTGAGTTGAAAAGTAAATAAATGCATTTGTTGTACTTCTTGGAGTAATGGTACAACTTGGAGTGATTTGAAGTTTTCCCACATTTTATTGAATTTATCAATGTATTTATTAACAATATTAACAATAGTTGCAATTTTCTTCTGGTTTTTCATCAGAATATCCTCATTTTTGGAAATACTATCAAAGTAGTTCTTGTATAATTCTTCATCATCAGAATCTAGTGTTCCAAATAGAATCTTAGAAATTTTTCCTCCTATATTAATCAATCCTCTTTTGATCCTAATTTTTTCATTCAATAATTCCTCCAAAGTATTAAAATTTATATCATTTGAATGTTTCAAATATTTATAGTTGGCCGTTTGGGCGAATCCCAATTGAAAATTTGAAAATTTACTTATTTCTTTTTGATATTTCATCACTAGGTCTGCTATTATGTTCAAATCGATATGATAAATAAATTGTAAATTTCTATCATTAACACATGCCTTTCCAAAAGATATCGGTAATACATTATTTTCTACTGGTATAATTTCCATAGAATAGTTGCAATTCATTATGATGCACAAAACTAATGATTTCTTAAAAAAGATCCATTTTCGATCTGAAACAAAATGATATTATTTATTTCTTTGTTTTAAAATTCTCTTAAGATAGACGTGTTTATTTTTGGAATCTTGTATTTTATGATTATCAATTTCGCGAGCATCTATCTTTTTATAAGCAGGATCGAGTTTTCTTGTAATGTTGGGTTTTTATTTAGAGGGTGATTTTCTTCTGCTTCACGTTTTCTATTAGTTTTTTCCAAACGGTTAATATGTTCTTTATTTTTCGTTTCCAGGTGCTCTGATATTTCTTTAAGATTTTCCTTGTAATTCTGAATATAGTTCTCTACAATTTCATTTTGGCTTGCTTCGATCGGAAGAGAATAATTTAAGTCGGCTTTAACAATTTGCATTGGAGTCATATTTAAACTTGAGTGATTTGAATTATTATAACTTAATAAAGCCTGAGAAATTCTATTCTGAAAGGTATTTTTCGTACCAATAGTTTTTAACTGTTCGATTATGGTAGAGTGGAATCTTTCCACTAATGCGTTCGAATTTGGATTGTAATTTGTAATATAATGCAATTCAATTTTATGAGTCTTAGAAAAATCTTGAACGACACTGTTTTTGAATTCTAGACCGTTGTCACAAGTTATTTTGTTAGGAATTCCGTAATGACTAAAATAAATTAATAATTTATCTACAATTTCCGTTCCAGTTTTCTGCAAAAGAGGGTAACATTGTCCTAATCTTGAAAATGAATCTACTATACTTAGGCAGTAGGTTTGATTGAATCTTATTGTATGGCAATAAATATGAGTGAAGGGTTTATTACCAATAGGGTTAGGTTTAAATTTTAATTGAATTGGAGTGCGTTCATATTTGTTCTTTTGACAAATTTCACAAGCATTGATATAATTTAGAACGTCTTTGTGCATGTTCGGCCAATAATACTTCTTTTTATTACTTATCAAATTTTCTCGTAAGCCTCGATGGATAGTTTTCGTTTCATGGTATTGTTGAATTCGAAGAAGTTGTTCTTCTTTGTCTTCAACATCTTCTAACAATATTCGAGAGATTTTCAAATCTAAAGTCTTATAATCAAATTTGTTTTGCAAAATTCGAATAAGAGGTTTTTCTAATTCTGGGGACATAAAATAAATAGTATAGGGATGCTTAGGTCGAACATACTCATGTAAGAAATTGTATAAATCTTTTTCCACAGAATTTATTACTACTCGGAATCTCAATTTATCATTAAATAATTTTATTTTTGCTACGTTATTAGTGGATCCTTGTTTAAAAATAATTTGTGATTGAGAAGAATTAGGACTTCTCTCCGTATAAGGGATCTCTAGAATAGGATTTTCTATATTACTATGTACTGTAACATCACTGTGAATAATTATATTTCCTGATTTTTTGTTTGAATCTTCATTTTTCATTATATTTGGTAAATCTTCATTATCTTCATCATCAATAATATCATAATTTCCATTATCACTTGGATCTAATAATTCTAGGCATTCATCTAATTCTTCATTTGTTACATTATTTATAATTGATATAAGATCATCTTCAATAGGATTTATCTCATCATTTTCAAATAAACTCGATTCATAATCAATATCATCATGAATATAATTTCTTATGTCTAGTAAGTTAATATTATTATATTCAACATTATCATCCTCATAATTATTACTTAAACCATTTGAATTATTTATCAAATTGTTATTTCCGATTTCATCATCGGGGTGATATATAACTATTTTTATATTTAAATAATCAAAAATGTATCGAATCATATCATATATTTTATTCCATTTCAATTTATCTAGACCACACGCAATTCGTGGTATGTTAAATGAGTTTCATTATTTAACTTCATTATAAAAAAGAATTAAAAACATTTTCATACGTTGGTTTATCATAATGGAATTTTTTAGTAATAAGATAATAAATATTTCGGTTATTTTGTCTCAGAAATGCTACTTCTCCAACTTTTTTATTTTGCGCTTTCAATTCATTTACATTTCCAAATTTATCTTTAAAATCTCGGGCAATGCCTTTATTCATAAATAAATCTTCTGATACACAATGAGCTAATGCAAAATTTCTGGGTGCATTGAATAAATCATCATTTAAGGTTTCAATATAATTTTGGATTTTGGAGTAGGAAAATGAGTATTTACATTTCTTTGTTTAAATTGGACTGGTTGCGAAGGGAATTGTTGATTAAAATTTGGTCTTATATCATAGGAATAGTAAGGTGTTCTGAAATGATTATTTTGATACTGGGAAACATTATTTGAATTTCTAGATAGGGAATTAGTTTTCGATTTATTAATATTATAATTATTCGTGGGCGGATTTCTCTACGTCCGCATCATTTCTATTTGCGATTTTTGTGAAATATAACGCAGGTTTTTTCGGCTGAGGTTTTTTCCCCTGGCTGTACAGTATCGTATGATACAAGTGTTGATAGTATCGTATGATTCTATAGTATCATACAAAGAATGTTATGATACCCCGTTCTTTTTTTACCTCAGATTAGGTACTTTTTGTTTCAACATTTATTGTATTATTTCAGCTCTCTTTTTCATAAGAATATATATATATATATATATATTATATATATATATATATATATATATATATGTCAACCCTTGGCAAGATTCCTCCTGAAAATAATTTCTCCACTCAGAGGGTCAAAAATACTGATCATTTCTTAGAAACCATACGTGAAGAACAAATCTCGGACCAGGACATCCTGGTCACTTTCAACATCAAGAGCCTGTTCACTAATGTCCCTACAAAACGAACCCACGAAATTGTCAAAACTAATCTCTGGAAAGACACAACATTGGCTGAAAGAACCACCTTGAGCGTTAGAGCAATCATGGAAATGCTTGAAACTTCCTACTTCCACCTACTTCCAGGTGAACAACAACTTTTAAAAACAAGAATTTGGTCTGGCAATGGGCTCACCGTTGTCTCCGGCTCTGGCTGATATATACAGGGCCGCCGCCAGGGCCGGCAAACCGGGCAGTCTGCCGGGGCGGCAAATTCTAGGGGCGGCCAGGCCCCTCTTTACCCTAGGGCACTTTGGGCACTTGCCCAGGGCCCCGCGATCAATAGGGGCCCCGCTCAGATCAAGTGTTCCGAACCGAAAGGATCGAAGATTTCCTCAATGACGTTTGGAAATTCCCTATTTCATAAAATTTCCCTTATATGTATTTTCATCGAACAGATTTTTTCGAAAAGACCTAAACGCTTTCTTCTTTCGAAATTCCCTTTCGCGTACTAAAATTCCCTTCAGGTAAAAAAGCGAAAGTTTCCATTTACAATAATACCAAATGGATTGGAATTCCCAGTTTCTCATCTACAAGTTCTCGAAGGTTGCAATTTTTATGACCCTTGCCGCATACTGGCATAAGACTAGATAAGAGCAATTATTAGCTTGTGTTATTTGTTAGGGTGGTCGTGGTCGGCCATAAAACATCTGTTCGAATCGTGTTGTTGATCACATTCTTGCATTATTGTATTCATTCGGAATCTTCAAAGGAAATCTCCAGTCAACTACATAATTTCAGACAGCGCTACATGACAAGAAATCAGTGGCGTATCAGAGGGCCCGCAGAACTCTCGGTAAAGGGGGGCCCGCCACCAAAGGGGAGATGAACTAAAAGCTTCAAATGGGGCCCCAATAATTTCAGTCTATTGAACAAAACTTATACAAAGAAGGTACAATTATTATTCCTAAAAAATAGAGAAATACTCCTAAATTATGAAAAAAAAAACATGATATGAGGTTTCCAGTAGTTCCAGTAATTCCATTTGAAATTTGAGGTATCAATCAATTACTCCATGTGCTACTCTGTTTTACCCTCCTTAAAAGCGTCGCAAATACGTCTATCAAACTTTTGAGCTTACTCAGCTATGAACAAGAAGTGCCCAGATGCTTGGACATCGACAAGTTGATAGAAATGTTTCCACTATTAAAAAAGACGAATGCATTTTAGTTAAATAATTTCTCAACTTTTAAATCACATTATGTGTTTCTAGTTATTTTCATATCAGAATTTACATTATTTTGTTTAGAATTTTTTGTTATTCAATATATAAATTATTTTTATAACATATTTTCATTGTCTTTCTTTGAAAAATTTCTGAGGAAACTCATCATGAATAACATAAATCAATAGAGGGGGGCCCCGACTAAAATCTTGACGAGGGGCACGAATTTTGCGCTACGCCACTGCGAGAAATTTCAGACGATTTCAGACAAAAAAATCCCTACTTCTTTTTGAGTACCAAAATTCCCTAAATCGTCAAAATTCCCTCGAGTTGGCATTAGCATACTGTGTCTGTGTATCGTGAATAAACCTACTCGGCGGTAGGGAATTCCCCTGTATTTCTTGTGTTTTGTATGTGATATTGTGGCTTTTTTGTGTCTAGTTGTTATTGATTGTGTTCCGTGGTATTATTTAATTAAATCATCTTTTACTTATTTCTTTTTGTGGAAGCTGCTATTTTCGGTGTAAAAATAAATATCAGCTGAATTATAATATAATGTAATTATTTACTTTCTTTGCCTTTTCTAACAAAATAGTGTTCACTGGCGGGTACAAAAAAAAACTCAAGAGGGAGGTGCGAAAGAGATCTTGAAGTATTTTTACTCTTATCGTAATAAAAATGTAATAAATTCCTCAATGTGGGATCAGCAAGATGGTCGCGCGTCCCCTGCGCCCCCATATGCCTCCGCCACTGGTTATTTCTAAGTCATAGGGGCCCCATCATCCGAATGTGCCCAGGGCCTCCAAGAGGTTAAAGACGGCCCTGGGGGCGGCAAAAACAGTTTCGTCATACTAGATTTTTTTTCCTTTGAAATCGAAAACCCGCCTGTTATTGAAAGTGAAAAGCACGACCAGACTCAGGGGCGGCTTTTTGAGCCTGGTCAACCAAATATATCACACTTGTACACAAATAACCAGATAAAAATGCAATTAAACCAATACAAGAGTAATACGATCGAAGATGCAGCATTCTACTCATAAATAAATATCCCTGTCAGGTTGTAAATTTCGCCAATGCCTCTACTCCTAGTTACACTCCCTTGTTTACGAGTTTATTACCAAGACGGTCGGTCCCTTTGATGAACATCTGGGACTAAAGTTTTTGGGATAATTCAGCAATGATTCTTATTTTCAGTTTGCCAATCGGAATTCTAAATTTTAATATTCGGGAGGGGTCTATAATACTCGAGAAATAAGTATATCAACTCGTTAGTCCTCAGTGTCGTCACAATATTCAATATTTTTGCAACACCTTATAGTGCTACATAATAAAAATCTTTCATCTGTCTTCAGAGTTATGATTTTCGAACTGAATTACCCTACAAAATTGAATGTGAGTTCTATAATTCCGTATTTTTTTACCGTCGGATTTCACATTTAAACGATAATAAGTATAAGGCGCTCCCTGCTTATTAACAGTGATGTAGGTGATTTTATTTTAGTCTTTCAACGATCGCCCCAGATACGCATATTAATCATAAAGCGTCGTTTCAATAATTCGAAAAGGCGCCTTTAAATGAGTTGAAAATATGCCTCCCTGAAATTTGAGGCAGATTAGTGTTCTTGATTTATTGAATAATGGTCATAGTAGAAGAATATATCAATATTATTATAATAATCATCATAAGATACAGGTGAATATTTAAGATTTATATTGACCTCTTTTCATTTACTTAATCAGATGCCAGAGTTTAAGAACATCGCAACAGGTAACAAATGTAATAGGGTCATGTAGGTACCTTATTCTGTCCCGAATATCATTGTCCAGAATTTTTCTTACATACGAGAGCTGTGCTACCTTGGAACTAAGAATAATCAAAAACCAAAACCTGTATTTTTTTTTTCCTTTAACATGAGATCATTTAGCTTCGTACACTCAAAGCAGAGAGCGTTTTCATTGTTTCGATATTTTGTATGTGAATGAATTTTAAAATTCTGAATTTTTTATTTGACATATCTTATACAAATGCATTTGTACTTGAATCGATTGATTTATTTTATTATTATTATGATACCTTACCGCCTGATTGAGAATTTTTACATACGCATTTATATTTATCGGTATCATGTATCGTAGAAACTGTCGTATAATGATTTTATTAAATATGGAAAATACTTTTGGGATACTTTTGGCGAGAGAAGCTTTTCAGAGTTGAAACTAATACAAAATTTCCTACTATCAACAATGGCCCAAGATAGATTATGTGATCTAGTCATTATATCCATTGAATATGAGAGAGTCAATTATCTCGATATATTTCAAACAATTCATGACTTTGCGAGATGAAGGTGAAAAGGAACAAATTTATTTCGAATATTCTAGTCTGATGGTTCTAGTTCACTTTTATACATACGATAGCCGGTATATATCTTCTTTTTGTAATTTTTTATTTAATATATTTTTGTATGATACATATTTATAGTTATATTTTCTATTTACACTTTCCAGTTCCTGAAATGATATGTTGAGTTTTATTTATGTTTCAGCAAGTTCATGTGATTATACAAGAGAAGTCATCTTCAATAAAAATTATTCACAATTTGATCAAGGGGAAAAAAATTCAGAAACGAACGAAATATATATATATATATATATATCATTCGTTTCTGAATTTTTCCCCCTTGATTAAATTGTAAAAGGGTTTGTTATGAAGCCCCAACTCAAAATAGCAAAGCAAGGTGGCAATATATAATTTTCCCGGGGCGGCGAAATTTTATTTTGCCGGGGCGGCAAAATGTCTGGCGGCGGCCCTGGATATATACATGGAAGATTTCGAGAAGAGAGCATTGGAACAATTCGTATTCAAACCGAAACTATGGCGCAGATATGTAGACGACACTTTCGTAATCTGGCAACATGGAAGTGAAAACCTGTACAGTTTCCTAGAACACCTGAACAACATAGAGGAATCGATTAAATTCACCATGGAAATCGAAACAAATAACCAACTACCTTTTCTTGATGTACTAGTTCACAAGCAGAATGGAACTCCCAGGATCACAGTCTACAAAAAACCAACAAACACGGACGAATATCTCCACTTAAATTCTAACCATAATTTGAACACCAAATTGGGTGTAGCCAGATGCTTATATGACAGAGAAACCAAGATATGCTCTAATCCAGAAGATCGTGATGAGGAGTTCAACAACATAACAGAAACCCACAAGAGGAACGGCTACCCTAAGAAGATACTTCAGAAAGCCAGAGAACCAAGAGAAGTGGCAACAGAGCAACAACCAACAGACAATGAGCCGACCGAAACGATAACTTCTTTCATACCATATGTGAAGGGGTTATCCGAGAAAATAAGAAGAATTGGTAACAGTTACAACGTTAGAACAGCATTCAAGACCAATGATACTGTCAGGGGAAAACTCACGAAGGTGAAACCTGACAACGAGAATCAAAGAACCAAAAATTGCATCTACGAAAACCATGTGAATGTGGAAGAAACCACATTGGTGAAACTAAACGCCCTCTGAAAGTCAGAATCACCAGTCAGAGCACCAAAGACTAGCTCAACTAGGAGAAACAGAGAAATCCAGGCTATCCCAACATGCTTGGAACGAGGACCACAACGTCAAATGGGACGAAGCTTCCATAATATCAAAGGAAGAAGAATGGAGAAGAAGGAAATTGAAAGAAGCAGCTTTCATGGCGATAACTCCCAACCCAATCAGTCACCTTCTCTGGAAATGAAGAATATCTGGGTTCCCAAGATCTGAATTGAGGAGGACGAACGCGGCCCAAGAAAGCAATTAGTCCTGACATGAACCAGTCCTGACCTAACCTAACCTACTGTGCAAACCAACTACGCTCAAATCAAAAAGAAACATTATTAGAAGACTTTCGACTTGGTCACACTAAGATGATACACGAATACCATTTGTTGAGATGAACTGAAACCACCGGGGTGATGTTAGCTCCCGGCCCGCCAGCTCCAAGCAGCCGAACTGCTCCAAGCGGCCGGCCAATTCCACCACGGTCAATACCGAATTGACCATCTCTCGACAGAAATTGGTTCGTTTAAGTTGAACTCAGTGATATTTTCATTGCTAGTACACTTCGCGAAACAATTAAGATAACAGAAAGAATTTTTAACTTTTTATTTTCAACAGGCTGTATTTCAGTGAAAAATGTTCATATAGAAAAAAAAAACCAACTTCTGCAGTTTGAAGAATCTAGTTTCAGAAATTATTGATAAACAAAAATTTTTCAGAGTACCGGTGGTCATGCAATCATAGGACAAAGCAAGAGGAAAAAATTTTGAAAAGTTTTCGAATTTTTATTTTTTTGCTGTAGAGCGTAGGCTCACGGAGAATTTCTTCTTGCTAGACCGATGAAAATGTCGCATAACCTGTTCATTCAGCTCTAATTTGCTTTTTACGACTTTCGAAATATTCAGTTTTGAATGCAAAAGCATCCTTTTTCACCCAACTGCCGATTAACTGGTCGCCTAGCGAGCCGAAAGGCTATCTCTTTTTCTACAGAACATTTTCTACGAAAATCTGTCTGGTTCATCTGTCTGTCATAATCTTGGAAAAATAGCACACAAATATCATTTTGCCATTTTTTGGTTAATGGACTATATCATCTTCAATATTGGGGGAAAGCTTAGGTTATAAAAAATTTTGGCAGCCTGATGTTCCCCAAAGTTACCCTAAATGGATCGGTTCAGCGGTTTTTTCGGACCTATTGATTGAACATTTGAAAAAATTAAGAGAACGAGGTTTTTTTTCCTTAAACTTGACAAAAACCTTGATCCCTTAGTTTTTCAAAATTTCAATCAATCGGTTCAAGAAAATTGCTGAACCGATCGATCTGCAGATTCAGGGGGGACTTCGGGGAACATCAGACTGTAAAATTTTTTCATAAACTAAGCTTTTCCGCCAATATTGACGAAGATAGAGTCCATCAAACAAAAAATTGTAAAATGGCATTTTATTGCTCTTTTTCCACTTTTATGTGACAGGTGAAAAAAATTTCTTGTAAATTGAAAAAAAAACAGATTTTTGTAGTTCCGGAGATATCGGCAGTTGAGTGCAAAAGGATGATTTTGCATTCAAAACAGGATATCTTGAAGACAAATGGTTATATCTGGAAGTCATGAAAAAGAAATTAGAGCTGAATAAATAGGTTATGTGACATTTGCATCGATCAAGCTCGACATTGTTTTATATTGACACCCCATGTAAATTTTGATGGGACACATTTTATTCATGTTATATACCTGTGTCTTTTGCGTGAATAACGAATTTGAATTTGAATTTGAAAATTTTTCCATGAGCGTAGATGAAAATTGAATATTTTTTTTCGTGCTCTATCCGATGATTGCATTACTAGCGGTGCTCAGAAAAATTGTGAACCAATAAATTCTGAAACAAGAGTCTTCAGTAGTTAGTTTTTTTGTATAAGACCAGTTTTTCACCTTTTTTTCAGGTTTTCGATACTCATGGGGGGGGGGGGAAATTACCCCCATTATCCCACCCGTAAATCCGCCCTTGTCTTGAGGTAGTTCATGTGTATTGCGATTAGACCGGGCGGTCACAGATGAATAGGAATTGTTGCCATTTCGGTTAGATGTTACATTTTTTTCAATGTTATGATTGGGAAATGGAAGATCGCGTTTTGAGGATTCGATAATCGACTTTTGTAGACTTACAGTATAATCGAAATTGTATTGACTTTAGTAGTAGGTCCTTTTCTCGATTCAAACAATCGATTTCCTTCAATAGAATATCACTGGAATTATTTTCTGATTTATCCACTAACATAATATGACCATTGTGTAGGTAATTTCTCAATGCATGAGTTGCAAAACTCATAACTCATAACTCATAACCATTTCAAATTTGGACTTTCAGCTAATATTTTAATCCAATTATCTTTAAGAGATGCACAATTTGTATGAAATTTCAACTCGCAAATATCACATTTAATAGTTTTCGTATTCACAATGAAGTTGTCGGAGCAGAGCTGGCATACGTTCATTCCGCCAGACATCTTGACACCATAGCATGAATTGTATTTCAAACAAATTATTAAACTAGAGGTTACTGAAAAAAACGTGAAAAATTTACCTTTTACGATTTCCAGAACGTCTCAACCGCTCGCCTAGTGTCACTGGTGATCATTGAGAGGCGGCGCGTGTGTAAAAAGTGATATTATTCATTTGTTGTTATTTTGCTAACGATTTTAAATTCCGGGGAATCGGCGTTGTTTCAACTCACCCCTGTTTCAGAACTCCTCGGTCTCCCCTAGAATCAAAGGACACTTAATGATTCTAATAATAATCTAATATTGCACAAATAGATGGCATCCAAACGCACACAGGAAGAGAAAGAGCAGAACAAGAAATATTGCTACACAGCGTTTAACTCAATCTATGGAGCTGAATGAAAAACTATAACCTGCTGCGCAAGAAAATAATGATGACGAAAAATAAATACTATCAACAGAACCTATAGTTTCAGAACAATTCAGATTTTCTGCCAGATGAGTTTTATTTCGTTTATTTCATTTTAGGTGTTACTATAGATTCATATTTGAATTGGAATGAACAGTTAGCGTGTCTCAAACAAAAACTAGTTTCGGTCGTGTATTCTTTGAGAGTCATGGCGAGACAAGTGGATCTCAATGTACAGGGTGATTCACTTATCTTGGTAACCCCAATTGTCTCGAAAACGTATGAATTTTTTTTCATTCAGTGAATGGCGTTTTGAACAAGTCAATGTAGTCTTGAGATGCGCATAAAAATCTGCGGAATAAATAAAGACGCCATACGTCGCGGCGCAATCAAAAATTTTTTCTCCAAGGACATACCTTTTTTATCATGTCATTCGAAAGATAATTTTATTCTGAACTTTTTTTCGAATACAATTTTTATTCATTTCTAACCGTCAGCGATCTGCAGGGTGTTTTATGTCAATTCTATTCCATTTATTTTTTCTGTATTGTGGAAGTATGCCTTTATTTGGAGACATAGATATGATTTTGTGCCTTGAATTCAAGAAGGCTAGTTTTCTAGTCAATGTGCCCCTTCAAATAAGATGAAATATGTGGTTACAGTAAGATAGGGCTCCATGTAACAACGCTGCCATTGTGAAGAGATATTTAGATCAAGAATTCGAAAATAAATGAATAGGAACCAATGGACCCATCAGATATCGCCAGACCTAACGCTCATGGATTACTTTCTGAGGGGCGAGGGGTACCCTGAAAAATATACCAAACTGATTCTAATAACTTGGATCATTTGAAAATAAAAATAAGAAACGCATGTGCCCAAGTAGACCTTTATATTTTGACCAAAGTAACTTATAATTAAATAGGGGAATGATATAACTTATACTTGGATCATAATGACCGGTATATAGAACATATAATTCGAAATGTTTCGTTTGTTATTGAAAAAAATGTTTATTGTTATGAGATATAATATTTAAAGAATATAATAATAGAGAAATAATTTGTTACTAAGCCTCCGTCATTTTACGAAAAAAATCATATCTAGGTCATTTTGCCATTATGATCCATACATAAGTTATATCTTTTCCCTATTTCATTATAAGTTACTTTGGTCAAAATATAAGGGTCCATTTATTTTCGAATTCTTTATCTCAATATCTCTTCACAATGGCAGCGTTGTGACATGAAGCCCCATCTTGCTGTATCCACATATTTAATCATATTTGAAAAGGCAGATTGTTTAGAAAACTTGCCTTCTTGAATTCAAGGCACAAAAATCATACCTATGTCTCCAAGTAAAGGCATACTACCACAATACAGAAAAAAATAAATGGAATAGAATTAACATAAAACACGCTGCAGATAGCTGACAGTTAGAAATGGATAAAAATTTTATTCGAAAAAAAAGTTCAGAATGAAATTATCTTTCGAATAACATGATAAAAAAGGTATGTCCCCGCGATAGCGCCGCGACGCCTAGCGTCTTTATCTATTCCGCAGATTTTAATGCGCATCTCAAGTCGACTTGTTCAAAACGCTATTCGCAGAATGAAAAAATATTCGGACGTTTTCGAGAAAATTTGGGTTACCAAGATAAGTGAATCACCCTGTACTAGAGATACTTTACTATGCTAATTTCCAAGCACTTCTATCTTACGGAATAATTGCTTGGGGAGGGTGTACTGGTGTTGATCAAATTTTCATTATTCTGAAATCGGCTATTCGAGCAATTTATGGTCTATCGTACAGGCAGTCTTGTCGTGGTTATTTTAAAAAGAACAAAATTTTAACACTAACTGGTCTTTTTATCTACAGGTGTCTCTTATTTTTCCATAAAAATAGAGAAATTTATTTTAGCCCATATGAAATCATTAATAAAAACAGGCGCATGTCCCCTTTGCATTTTCCCGAACATAATCTCACGCTAACTGAGAAAAATGCAGAGTATAGCTTTTTCAATAAAATTCCTAATATCATACAAAGCATAAAAACTCTTTCAAATCTGACTTGAAAAAATTTCTGATAGAAAGAGAACCCTACAGCATTCAGGAGTTCCTCTCATCTTAGATGAGTGATTCTCTGGAAACTGTGTCTTTTGAGCGATACTTTTGATTTCAACAAAAAAGTTTACAAACTTTATTCCAATGAGGATTTTTGTTATAATCGAAACCAAACTGTTCAACAAAAATTGAATAACACCTAAAATTCCTGCATTTTAGCTATTTTCAGAAAAATGTTTGGTCAAGGAATGATCAATGTTCCACGGGAATGATCTAAATCTAAATAATGCTATCAGGATTCTGGATAGGAAGTGATTCGAAACTTTTATGAGATTTCAACAGAATATATTTCCACTTTCAATATAGTATACATATAATATATATATAAAAAAAACACAGTAGGTATTCTAGAAACCATAATATACAGGTGTTTGTTCTCGGACGAGCTACCTCGTTATTTTCTTATCCCATAGTGATAGGAAAAATCACTAAATGATTTTGTTCGGGGGGATATCTTTCGACGAATATTGGAAGCTTGAAGGAGAAACCCCCTGAGAGGGGGCGCTTCAACCCCTCAAAATTGAAAAGGGGACAGGGGTTAAGTGATACTTCATTTGCAAGGTCTTTTAACATCGGTGTTTTGATGAACCATTCTTGCTAAAAATCAATTTACTACCTCAAACTTTTGTGACTCAGCCTGCAAATTTGAACGAACTACGCCAACGAATTGTGAATGTGTCTCATCAAATAACTCCAATTATGCTGAATTATGTTAAAGACGGTTTTCAGTCGAAATTATTTTTGGAAGTCAATGGAGAATAATTTTATTTAAAAACGCAGATATAATTTTTTTTATTGTAAGCATGATAAAACAGAATCGACGTGTTTCGGGAACTTTTCCCAATCGCCATGGGATAAAAAATATACAAGGTGGCTTCAGGCGATTTAGTTGTGCGGAAAATTTTCTTCATTCTATGGCACTTCTGCCTATATTTATTTCTTCTTTTCTTTGTGTCTTCCTACTCTTCTTCTGTTCGACATTCTTTGGCGTTGAATAATTTTCCGACAATTTCAAAATCAATCATCAGAACTTTCTGGAGGAGTATTTTCAGCTAAATTTTTCTCTATATCTATTTGAAGCTTTTTGCTGTTCTATAAACTTTTGTATTAATTCTCCATTTCTTTTTTTGCAACCTTTGTTGCCTTGGAGTCATTTCATGTAAGACTTTCTTCATATTTCCTTCGTTGTGCTTCATATATTTTTCCTGCCTTTTAACTAATTCTTTCAAGACGACATCTTTCTTTTTTCCCTTTATCCTCAGTTTTTCTCAAGTTCGCTTCGAGGACGAGCAATATTTCTGTTGAAAAAACTATGTTTATCATTATCCAGTCATCATACTCATTCCCGTGGTACGTGGTAGTGCAATCATTCCCGCGTCATGAATTCCACACGGGAATGACATCCACTTGAATGACAAAAGTGATATTTTACTCTCGTATTTCCAGAAAAACATATTTCATTTCTGAGAAAACAAAATATTTTATGAATGTTAGGTATAAAGAAATGGTAATGCAATAAATTTTCACAAAATTTTAATTTTTACCTGAAAAATTTTCCACCACGGGAATGACTGCTACACACCGATTTCAACACTTTCGCTAATTAGCAGAACTCTTCTGTTCAATCATATAAACACAACTGACTTTATAAACAATCGGAAATTACTTTTAGGCTATTTTCAAACTTCCGGGTCGGGGTTAACGCGGTAAATTCGGATCATTTGATGAAATTCATGACCTGACCCGGGAATGATCATTTTCGCCTGTGACAAATTTCTTTTTTCAAATACAAGAAAAATTTTCACTATTTCGTACGAACTAATGTGGCAGACTATAATACATGGTACAATATTCCAGTGAATGTATCTCAACTGGTTTACTTGTATGTTAGTATTTGTTACTTTTTCTTCTGACGTTATCTCTTTACATAATGTATGGTGTTTATGAGAATGAATGAATCCATCTATCTATCTATTTATCTATTTTATTAGATATCTTCTTAATAAAGAGTTTAAGGCTTTCACGACCGGATATACTGGTATTTAAAGAGTCTTCCGGGCTTATTGGCCGTGGTCCATTAGGAAAAATTTCACCTAACGTTTCGACTATAACTTCGGTAGGCATCTTCAGAGGATTCTCGATCTAAGGTTATACCTCGAACGCTGAATTTCTGACACTGTCAGAAATTCAGCGTTCGAGGTATAACCTTCGTTTATATCAATTTTCAGACCACTAGCATCAAAATTGGCAGAAGCCTCATACAAACTTATACATCCCCTGGTTCTGAGGGTTGGGGAGTGAAAGTTTCAAGTTTGAGAATTTTTCGTTGTTTGTGCTGATACTAGATCACATACCAAATTTCAACTTCATAGGACATCGGGAAGTACCCTTACAGTTTTTATGATCATCATTCAGTGAGTGAGTGACGAAATCGAGGGTTTATGGATTTTTATAAAATCTAAAGTGTACAAGCTATGCACTGGAAACTTTGCAAGTTTGATAAGTTCACTACTGGCATTACATCCTGAGAATTTTTTCATCTGCTATATTCCAAACTCAAGTTATGAGGGTTCAAAAATAGGACGAAACACTTCGAGAAAAGGTAGGAAGTGCCCCGACGCGGCGCTTCTCATGGCTTATCATGGCGGCGGCACTACCGTGCTCCCAGATTTGTCAAAGATATTCATGTGAAAACTCAGTTTTTTCAAATTGCAACTTCACATCCGACAGTCTCGATCCAGATGAAATCCGCGATTCAACGGAATCTGTACAGAAACATGTTGAAAAATGTCTCGAGTTGAATGGTGGTCCTTAAGAACTCTCATATTATCAATGTTGAATGTAGATTTCATAAATACCATAAGAATGAATTCCCCAATTTCTCTCAAGAAATTCCAGATTCGAGTTTAATAATTTAACCGGTCATATTCGTTATACACCCTGTATAATAGTTAGCGCACGCTGAAGTTTTGCATTATCATGATATACATAGTCCCGATATCTTTGACTTCCTGGCTTATTTTGTAAAATAAATCCCACCATTTTCAGGTAGTCCCTGAAATGACAATGAAAAATAAAAGTCTACACCACTGGCTAGTGAAACACAAAATAAATGTTTTGAAAAAAATGTGGCTTTGTCACATAACTCATAGGTGTCTTTGTGTAATGGGGTGTTTATAAGTTCAGAGGTATATAACGAATTCATAAAAGTCACTTTTTTTAAACCTTAACAATCCTGCGTATCATGTAATCTTCAAACTAAAAAGTGTCGGTAGCACTCGATTTTAGCAATGGCGGCTGAAATTTTCAAGCTACCTCGCCATTCTCAAGAAGCCCCGTTTCACAGTAATCGCATCATTCGACCTATCTTTTTTATAAAAATTGATGTGTACAATTATACTTGAAAATAATCCGAACCTAGGTAGCCCCAATTATTCGAAGAATAAAATGTGAGAAAACCCAAACGAATTTCCGAGGAGCGTACCTGTTGAAGTAAGAACTGCTGGCCAAAGTAAATTTGGGACCAGTCCACTTCTATAAAACAACCTGATGACAACTAATGTATTATGTTTGGCCTTGTGCGCATGCGCAACAAAAGCATGCTCAGGTACTAGTTTCTATGGACGCCAATTCTGTCAGGTACGTGTGAATAGATAAAGGGGTCCTAGAGACAGTAGTTGAGTATTGCTATTCCTTGATTGTGTGTTGATTTATTGTAAAGTGTGAACTGTTTTTAAATATCCATATAATAGACTTTGTTAAAATCTGTGCACAAGCCATATTGATATCCACCCTCACATGGTAGCAGAGCTTGTGAAGACATTATAAGTGAAAGTATTTCAATAACCGTTTCGTCGACCACGTGTTACAAGAAGACCACGTGTTACAAGAAGACCACGTGTTACAAGAAGACCACGTGTTACAAGAAGACAACGTGCTTTTACCAAAAACGATGTCAATTAATTCCAACAACGAAGAAATGGATCAATCCAACCTTAGTGAGTCGGCAATGGATGTTCCACAACATATTTTCGCCATGCTAACAAACCCAAGTTTCGTGCAAATGTTGGCAGAAAAAATTGGAAACATCCGATCTCCATCAACGAGTGTGATATCAGATCTACCTACAGAGAAAGTAAATCTACCAGCTTTCATGATACCACATTTTGAAAGTGGTGATAAACTAAAAGGACACTCGAATTTCCGCTCCTGGAAGCAAAGAGTAGAACGAGACATGCGAGCTCTAGGACGTTCGCAATTCCTACATTTTGATTTAGGCGGACCAGAATGTACAATGACTATCGAAGAGAAAAATATGTATAACGCTCAAGTGCTGCAATATCTAGAGGCGTCACTGCAGCATGCCCCTAGAACCATGATAGAAAATCAAGAGTCGGCAGCGGAAGCTTTCCAAAAACTAGTACAGATGTTTGGGAAAAACGATGTGCAGAAGATGGTGGAAGTTTTGGACAACTTCGGGAAAACAGTGTTCTACCCAAAAATGAACCCGGTGAATTTCGTCTCCCAATTCGAGAAGGGGGTGCAGGACTTCAAGGAGCTAGGATGCCCTCTGGAACCAAAAATAGTGGTGGGCTATTTTCTACACAAGGTGAAGGATGCAAGAGGGTTCATGGCTTTCTTTACAACGATGGCGACCCTACCGGAAGAAACTAGGACGTATGAGTTTGTGAAAAATGCCTTTTTAGAGGTGGCAAATAGTCAGTATTACAGAGAGGTCGAAAACAGTATGTATGAAAATGATTTTAATGATTGTTCTGATATTTGTTTTGAATGTTTTGATATACCAGGTAAAAATCTCAACACTGAGATCAATGAAGTACCCACCGTATGTTCATCTTGTATTGACTATCCAATTGGAGAATGTATCGTTACCAATTGTCATTCCATTTCAGTACTCTGCATTAAATGTGAAAAGAATGATGATAATAATATATGTGATTTCTGTTTAGAGAGTAGATCAGATAGATCACTCAAGGAGGCCAATTCCAATAAAGAAAAATTCCCTTCAAAGCGAACTCCTTATTTTAAGGATAAAAGAGCAGAAAACAGCCCATACACAGTGGACCAATTAGAAAGAATCAAGCAAATGACACCAGCTGAGAAGCGTGATTCAAGTTGCAGAAAGTGTGGTTTGCTGTTCCATAAGGCTAACACATGCATGAACTCAGAGAGATTCTGTTATTTCTGCCATAAGAAGGGTCATGAAAAAAAGGACTGCAGAAGAATGAAAGAAAATAAATCTAGTAAGTCACTGTTTGATTTGAGCAATTTTGGTATGTTTGCAACATTTCTGGTTGATTCTGGTGCATCTCACCATGTAGTGAATGTACAAAAAATTCTGTTGAACTATCAGGCTTATAAAGAGCCCATATCTGTTGTGCTGGCATCGGAAACTGAGTGCATAATGTCAATGGGTCAGGGAACTCTTCCATTACTTGTACAGTTTGGAAAAAGTTCGCACATTGTACATCTAGCTAATGTTCAGTATGTCCCAGTAGTAAGGGATAATATTCTCAGTGTCCGTGCATTTAACGTTCAGTTTGGGACAATCTTGTGCTAAATGCTAATAATGGGTTTATTTTATCTAGAAAATTAAGAAGAAAAATCTCCCTGCTTTATGTATCGGATGGCGTGTATAGATTATCGGCAAGAGTAAATTCTAGTAGTACAAGGAAAATCTGCGAAGAAGTAAATGTAGATAAATACAAGTTAATAAATGAAAAGTTAAATTTGAAAGAAAATTTTTTGTGTGAAATGAAACTCTCGGTTATCAAAACCAATAAAATAGTTAGTAATACTAGGAGGGAAGCTCGAAAATTACGTAAAAGATTAACTCGTAATCAATTGAAACAGTTGGCTCAAGAAGGTAGTATGTGGCATCTTAGAATGGGTCATATATCATCCTCTTATTTAGGAAAATTACCTAATGTTGTTCAAGGAGTTGAAGAACTCACATATAATCTAAGTACTGGTAATTGTACAATTTGTTCGAAAGCAAAGATGACCAAAAAAACATGTGCAAAAGAAAGAGATCGAGCCACCAGAGCTTGTGAAATTCTTCATTCAGATCTGTTAGTTATCAATCCGCCAACACATTTCACTAAGAAAAAGTATGTTTTAGTTGTTCTTGATGATTATTCAAGGTATGCACAAATTTTCCTGTTGAAACAAAAATCTGAAACTTTCAAATTTTTAAAGAAAGCATTGAACGTTCTTCAGTCATTATTTCCTAATCCTGGTCAATTCAGTAAGTTACATTGTGACAATGGAACAGAGTTCATCAGCGAATCGTGTCAACAAGTTCTCGATCAGTTTGGTATTCAAATTCAGTTAGCAGAACCTTATCAACACGAACATAATGGAACTGCTGAAAGGTTTAATAGAACACTCCAAGAAAGAGCTAGAGCCTTGTTATTTGAATCAGGCTTTCCAATTACTTTCTGGGGTTTTGCATTTTTGACCGCTTGCTATCTATACAATCGTACGCCTCATTCATCAGTAGATGTTCTGACTCCATATGAAAAACTATATGGAAAACAAGCCGATCTGCAAAATATAAGAATTTTTGGCTCACAGGCCGAAGTTAAGAACGAAAATGTTCCAAAAGGCAGAAAGTTGAACGCAAGATCTAGCACAATGTATTTAGTAGGGTATACCGATACTGGCTATCTGTTGTATGATCCTAAAACCTGTAAAACGATTACATCCATGTTTTAATAAATGAAAAGTTGACCTACAAGTCATGTGAATCAAAGTTATCAGTCTCTAGTGATGAATTTATAGTTTCATCCGAATCTGTTGAGTCCAGTGAAGACATTTCTGTAACGCCCGCTGTTGGCAATTCTGTTGCGTCCATAACGGACATATCTGTTGAGTCACCTGTTGACAATTCTGTTTTATCAGTTGCAAACAAACCTATTGAAATGAAATCAGTTAATGAAAAGTCTGGTTCTGTAAAAACTGGAAGTCCAGTACAGAGTAGCTCAAATAATTCTGTTAATGAAACAAGTGGTACAAATATGTTAGAAAATGTTTCAGTTAACTCTCAGATAAACAATGAGATAGAATATGAAGAAATATCCCAGTTAGATGATTTTGATGGTGATGAAACCAATGGCTGTGATATACCACAAATTTCAGTTAATGCTACAATTTTAAATGCATTTGGTTTTGTATATGATACAAAAATATACGAAACAAGTAAAACACCTCAAACGTATCTGGAAGCAACAACATGTTCAGAAAGCAGTAAGTGGATAACAGCAATTCAGTCAGAACTTGAAGCGATAAACCAACATAACGTTTGGGAAATCGTGGAAAGAAAACAAGGTATGAAAAGTATTCCTCTAAAATGGGTATTTACAACGAAAGACAATGGTGTATGTAAGGCTCGTTTAGTTGTTGTAGGATGCAAAGATACTGAAAAGTATACTTCTGAGGAAACTGCATCTCCTACACCAACTCTATCAGTTGTTAAACTTTTGTTTGCATTATCAGTTTCTAGGAAATGGCATATTGAACAGTTGGATATCAAAACAGCATTTCTGCATGGAGAAATTGATAGACCAAAATATGTGAGTGTACCTAAGGAATCAATCTTGATAAAACAAAGGTAATATTGAAGTTACGAAAAGCTCTCTATGGATTATCTATAGCACCAAAATGTTGGTTTATGACACTTGATAAATTTCTGAAGGATTCTAATTTTGAATCAAATTTACGTGAACCATGTTTATATAAGAAAGAAGAAGATGGTAAGATCATTTTGATTTTAGTATATGTTGACGATCTATTAATTACGGGTAGTTGTGAAAAACTTATTCAAGAAAAGGTGAATTTGTTGAAGTCACGTTTTAATGTCAAACAGTTTGGCTTTCCAACTAAGATCCTTGGTTTGGAAATCACTAGATCAGAAAATCAGTTGTTTCTTCATCAAACCCAGTTTGTGCAGGAAATGTTAAAGGAATTTCGAATGGAAAACTCAAATTCAGTTGATACTCCATAAGTTCCTCAAGGAAATCATAAAGTTCCAGAAGTTACTAATGAAGCAGATTTTCCGTACAAGAAAGCCATAGGCTCTCTGTTGTATTTATGTTTATTTACAAGACCTGATATATCTTTTGCTGTAGGTTTGTGGTAAACCATGGGAATTATTGAATTTTCGTTTCACATAGTTGAGAATGAACGTAAATACAATGTTGCTCACGGGATTATCAGAGAGTTGTTATTCGATCCTCAATGACTTAGACGTCTGGAGATAAACGAATAATTTCCTTTCGCAGTCTGTGAAATGAAATATTCACCAGACCTTTTATCAGTTATTATAAATATCCGGACGAACTGGGCTCCACTTTGGGATCTCAGCAGAAAAATCGTGAGAAGGAAAATCTTTGCTGAATTGCAAAATTGAGTATTTGCCATTGAGTCATTGCCAGGGCACGCCTAATTTGGAGAAGGAGAGGAAATTTTTTTGATACCTGATTGGTAATACTCAAAAAGGTTAGGTGAGGGGGAACCACCCACCAGAGGTGGAGGCACATTAGTTTCCAAAGGGAAAAGTCAGTAGACCTGGGGACGACGGTTCCGTGAGGTTTTTCAGGTTGCTCCGCGGAAGATCGGAAAAGGGCATCTAGGGACTCCGGTCGCGAAAGATATCCTTAGATTACTCGGAAGACGTCGGGAATCGGTGAAGTTCAAATTTCGGTACTTTAGAAATATTAGGTCGTTTCGAAGGGTGAAAAGGTACGAGTAGGTACGTTAAGGGAACAAGGTACAGGTTTATTTCGTAATTGACGGAACTAGGTAGCTTCGAGAAAGGGAGACCGAAGTAGTAGTTGTTTGAAAAAAAAGGGGAATTTTACGTTTTTATTCAGTTAGGATATTTGAGTTGGGAAACGCGATCGGGAATTAGGCTAAAGTTTCGCAAAGACGGGAGTGAACATTTTGCGAGTGATTTATTTCAGGAACCTTGGATTATATACCAGCGCGGGAGATAAAAAGGTCAGAATTTTCTAATTTTATTTGATGAGAATAGTCCAAAAGTCTTGCCATCTTTCCATCTCCTATCAGCTCACAGGGTAATTTCGTAGTATTATGTTATGTTGAAATCTGGGTAATTAAGCAACTTAGAGAATAGAAAAACTTATACTTTCTTTATGAAAATTTTATTTATATAGTCTGAGGTGCAGACATAGGAATTAATTTGTGACTCCAGTAAATTTTTGTAGGTATTTTGGGGAAAATAGATATTTTTGTTAAGCTATTTCAGTGGTTTTAATAATTCCTAATACTCAGAATTCTCTCTAAGAAGAAAAATAACACCAAGACCTTCTCATTTCTGCAGAAGGCCGAACCCATCCTCTCTCCGAAGTGGAGAGAGCCTAAATTTTGTTGTTAGGTTGACAATGAAGCCGCTCTCATTCGTCAGCCCTCTTAACATCTAGACACTCCCTTATGAACAACGTCTCTTTTTCACAAAAAGGACAAATGATCATATAGGGGTGCGTAGTACAACTGGTGACAGCGGTGGGATTGTGTTTATTTTTCTTTAAGGGAGAGTTTTTGTTTTGGAATTTTTGAAACTTTTTTTTCCGAAAAAAAAAAAATTTTTTTTGGAAGAAATTTATTTTTTTTGGGGTTCTTTTTTTTTGTGATCGAAGATTTTCAAGAAATTTGAAGATGTTTCATTTTATAAATAGGAAAGTGAAAAAATAGAGTTCAGGAAAAAGTATTGTTGTGAGGTGATAGGCAGTATAGAGTGCCAAGTTTGATTTTGAGGTGTGGGAGATTTTTGGACGAAGGACCATCGTTTTATGATTGAACGGAATATTTTATTCGAAATAATTATATCTATTGGTGCTATTTTGGCAAAACGAATTTTATTGAGAGTAGAGTGAGGATTGTGAATTTTGAGAAGTAGAAATAATTGCGGCGTTTAAGTGTTGAGAATAGATTAATTATCAGGATTAGATTCTTTTAAGTTTTCGAGAAAAATCAAACTAAAGCTAAGTAAAGCTTACGGTAAAGCTGAGTTCATTTGCAGGAAGTATTGATTTTCTCAAAATTCGATCCAGAGCGAAAGATAGTATACTTTCTCTTTCAGGGCTCTAAAAATATTTTTGGGGATTCATATTGAAAATATTATTGAATTTTTTTTCAGGACTATTTTTTTTTTGGGAATTATTTTTTTCAGGAACTGATTTTTTCGAACTATTTTTTTGAAACAATTTTTTTCAGGAACCATTTTTTTTTCAGGAACGTTTTCTTGTTTCTCTTTCAGGAAATATTCTGTTTTTGAGGTATATTTTTTCAGGCTTATTTGATTTGATTTTCTGTTATCATTGGGTTTATAGGAACTTATTTCGTCAAAAATTCAAGAAATATATATCTGCGCGAATTTGATTAATTTGATTAGATTTTCTGAGTCATATTTCAGAGAATTGTCGAAGTTTTAAGAAGCAGGTCATTTAGTTGATTTTTTTTCTGTCTGATATTTATTTTTTCTCGTATTTTCAAAAAAATTTCGTAACCATGGCACAAAATCCGTTTGTATATCCGTTAGGAATGTTAGCGACTACACTTGACAGTTTCTCGGGAAAGGATGCAAATCGATATTTCGAAAATTTAGAATTACGGGCGAAATTAGACGGGTGGAGTGAGGATCAAACCCTCACTTTACTCAAACTAAAACTAATAGGGGATGCTTACAATTTTTATAAATCAGACCTGACGTTTGGTACTTTAACGTACAAAGATCTGAAAGCGAAATTTTTACAAAAATTTTCAGCGATAAGGTTGCCGGGGGAATTTCAGTGGGATTTGAGCCGTTGTTTTCAAAGGCAGGATGAAAGCGTTTCTTCGTTCTGCACGCGACTTCGTACTCTAGGAGCGAGTTTATTGAATGAAGATCTTTCTGGAGCCACCCAAGGGGAGGAAGCTGGTATTAGAAAAAAAAATCGAGACCTGATTCTAAACCAATTTAAAATAGGACTTAGGAAGGAGATTTTAAGAGAAACAGGAATACTTTTATTGAAAGAAGAAAATCTGGACCTAGAAAAAGCGGAAGAACTGGTGAAATTGCAGGAAATGAATATGAGAATGCTGCAAGGGAGGATGACGAATATGCGGATATCGACAGTTGAGGTTGATCAGACTTGTCAACTGTGCGATAGACGAGGACATTCCGCTAAGGAATGTAGGATTGTCCGGCAGAACAGAAGGAATACGGGACAAAACACTGTATCAAGGTGTTTTTCGTGTGGCCAGGGGGGCCACTTTGCCATAGAATGTCGGAAAAGACAAAATTCTAGGCAGGGAATGCAAGGGGCATGCCACACTTGTGGAAAAGGGGGACATTGGGCCAAGGATTGTCCCCAGAACTCACACGGACAAGGAAGACAGCGATTTAGGAACGGCGAAAACAGGAACATCAAAGATGAGTCGAAAATAAATGCGAGAACTTGGACGGCTGAAAGTGCGAACCAAGCAAATACGTATCACAGGGAAGAGCAGAATGCATCGGGTACGAACCTAGCTACAGGGGCGATTCCAAAAGCATCGCGTTCTATTCCGGTTTTCAGAATGGAAAAATTTAAACTTCCAAGGCCAAACCCTTTCTGCCAAGGCGGAGGCCAGGAACACCTGGAGAGGCAGAATATTTTTGGATCACCGGGAAGAGAAGAAAAAGCAAAACCCCTGAAGGAACTTCCAGTCATGGTAGTTCCAGAAATCAACTCCATAGGAGCGACATATGTACCCCATATTATTAAATTGAAAATCAACGGAAGGATAGGATCCTGTCTGATAGATACTGGAGCGGCAGTTACCCTTATTAGGAAGGGGTTGATCTCGAAAGAAGAAATCAACGAGAAGGAACTCAACTGCCAGCTTACAAGCGTATCCGGTCATAGGTTACGTACCTGGGGTACGTCCACAATTTTGGTGGGGCCGGTAGAGGGAAAATTAGGAGTAAATTGGTCAGCCATACTGTGCGATGATGCAACGTTAGGAAACGTTCAGGTGATTTTAGGAAGGGATTTCCTAAGGGCTAATGAAGCAATTATAGATTATGGGGAACAGCCGTCGGTAACTATGTGGGGAAGAAGATTTCAATTTTCGGACATAGAAGACTTGGAGGAGCCACCTACAGTAAGAACGGAGGATCGGAATTGCGGGGTTCGGGAGAACCGGGAGCTCATTGAAGGGAGCTCAGGGACTAAGACACTGAAGGACACCAGCGTCCATACTGAGAATTGGGAAGAGGTAAAAGAGACCAAAGAATCTGGAAAAGTGAGGAGCAGAATCGTTGAATGGGCGGATGAAGCCTCAGGGAATTGGAAAACTACTGCGGAAATGCAGAAAGGAGGCAGTGATTTGTCAAGGACAAATAGGACATCTTCACAACAGGAGATGATCCCGGAAAAGAGTCAAGGAGACAGGGAGTATAAGAACGAAACTGTCGTTTTTGAAGAGGAGGACAATCGGTGGGAAACAGATCTCATACTGACAACAGGGGTTACTATCCCTGCACGATCGGAAGCGATAATAGAAGCAAGGTTGAAAAAGAAAATTCAAGGGCAAAATATAGTCTGTGAACCATTGGAAGTAGGGAGAGGCCAAATTCATGTTGCAAATTGTTCGTTGTCAAATACGGAAACGCTATGGATTCGAACAATTAATTTATCAAACAGGGAAGTGAGACTACAGAAAAACCACAAGATAGCCAGAGCCGTGGCTTGCGAAAAGGAGGACGAGAGAGAAAGGTTTCCAATGATCGGAAAAATAGCCTTGGGAGACAAAAATTGGAAAACTGGTGGATTTAATTTAGGAAAACAAGACCAAGAGAATGAAGGATTAGTATGGAAAATTCCTCAACGTCGATCTGGTAGATCATGGCGTCTACCAGAACGACGGGGATACTCGTAAATTAAAGGTAAAAGCTTGGGTACGAGGGGATGAGTCCTTAGATGAGTCCCTCAGGAGAATTGAATCGACTTCCTGCCCGTTTCGTAGATTCCAGGGGCTTCCTGACCCGGAGAGCCACCACCTGAAAAGGGTCCCTGTTCTGGGTAACGAACATGCACCGGTTAAGGGTTTCTTTATTTCTGTTTTTTTTCTTTAAGGGTTCGTTTAAGCATCTGTCAATTTAGTTTCACTATCGAAATTTTGAAAGCATTTGCGCTCTACGTTTTGGGTACGAGGGGATGAGTCTTTAGACGAGTCTCTCAGGAGAATTGAATCGACTTCCTGCCCGTTTCGTAGATTCCAGGAACCCACTGACGCGGAGAGTTCTTGTTCGGAGAAATGAACATGCCTAGTAAAGTAAAGGTTGTTTTTTTTTTTTTTTGGTCAGGCAAATTCAATTTTGAATGATAGTTGAAAGAGAGAAGCATTGTGGTCGCTAAAGATAGCAGACGATGATTGTGTATAGCTTTTCAATGGCGAGCACAAGGTTAATTTTCACCAGTGGCGTGGTCGCACACTTGTGAACGATTTTTTTTGTTAGTTTTTTTTCTATGATATGAGAATGGGAATGATAAGTACTGCAAACTTACTTCTGTTAATATAGAAGGGTTTTGAATATATAATGAGGTATTCAACATTTTTGAGAAAAAGTAATTATGAGTTGATGGTACAGAAGTAAGAGTGTACTGCTGTATAATTTTAATATGGTATAGAAGTACGAGTGTACTGCTTTTATAATTTTAATTTTGTTGGTTAATTTAAATGATCATGGTTATTGTATATTAGTTGATCGTTTTCTTATGTCACTGAGTCATAGTTAACGAAGATAGAAGATGGATACCAGTAGTCCAGAGGTATGGAGATGGGTCTGATTCTAGCTGATGGGATAAACTTAATGAGATACATAAGTGTCGAAACGCTAATAGCATCTGATTTTGAACTTAAAAACAATTATGTGATCGTGGTATTCATACGTGATGTCGTGAAATTCGTACACGAAAGAGACCTTATAAAAGTGAACGAGTGACGAGAAGTTTTTACTAATGGACGAGATGAATTGAAGAGACTTGATCTGAATAGTGAAAGTAACTTAATTAAAAAACGGGGGTGTATTTAACTAAATATGAGAACTTTAAAGCGGTAAAATGTCGGTCTACAAACTTCTTTTCGAAGGATAAGATGGGAAAAACCAATCGCAAGTAGGAGCATTGAGTATCACCCAGCTGCGTGGATATGGTTATGGAAATGATTTATTCTTCAATGAGTTGAGCAATGGATTTTGTACCATGCTTAGAATGGTGAAATATGGACAAGGTGCAATACTATATGGGAAACACCTTCACTAGATGTAGAGCTACGGAATCACCCTCGTTGACAGTTTGTGAAATACTTCAGCATTGAGGCTAATGGATCGACATCAAACCAACTAGGGGAGCATTGGAGAAGAAACAGGGAATTACCAGAGTACCAGAAAACACCGTACGCCTAGGTGTATTGGAATTTGCGTACTCAAGTCGTACCGAAATAGTGGAACGTAAACAGTGTCGTAGGTCACGAACCTGGTGCGAAGTCGGTATCAGCGCGACCGTAGGGACGTTTGGTAAATAAACACTACCTAGCGATGTTATCAAGTGCGCGTGCTAATTGCCATAGAAGAGTTCGACACCGGCACGTATCTCAAAAGGTTATCCCGAAGCGAAAGTCAGTTCTCGAAAAAGAAGCTTATCTTGGTAATGGAGATCTGAAGCTGGGGCGAGACACCATGTAGTGATTTCGCGAGTGATTTTTGAAAATCGATGAGTGAACAGTAAAAGACTCCATTTAGGAGGAGTGGTGATAAATTTCTTTTTTTTGGAACTTCTTTAATAAACCCTACCTATATTTGTTTTGAAGCCGATGAGCGGATGTTTTCGATTAGATTTATACTGCTTTAAACTAAGTTGAGTTAGTTATGTAGGTTCTTGAATTTCGTATTTTACGTAAACCATTTGAGAATGTTTCGTTTACATGCTGAACCTTTAGTGTTATTTTAGTTAAGATATTTTTGATTTTTGGTTGAGCATCGATAGGGATGTGAATGGGAGACGATGGACTATTGGATTCTTGCGAACTATTATAAGGGAAAAGTTATGGCAACCGATGCCAAAACTTTTTTTTAGGAGGGTGTATTGTGGTAAACCATGGGAATTATTGAATTTTCGTTTCACATAGTTGAGAATGAACGTAAATACAATGTTGCTCACGGGATTATCAGAGAGTTGTTATTCGATCCTCAATGACTTAGACGTCTGGAGATAAACGAATAATTTCCTTTCGCAGTCTGTGAAATGAAATATTCACCAGACCTTTTATCAGTTATTATAAATATCCGGACGAACTGGGCTCCACTTTGGGATCTCAGCAGAAAAATCGTGAGAAGGAAAATCTTTGCTGAATTGCAAAATTGAGTATTTGCCATTGAGTCATTGCCAGGGCACGCCTAATTTGGAGAAGGAGAGGAAATTTTTTTGATACCTGATTGGTAATACTCAAAAAGGTTAGGTGAGGGGGAACCACCCACCAGAGGTGGAGGCACATTAGTTTCCAAAGGGAAAAGTCAGTAGACCTGGGGACGACGGTTCCGTGAGGTTTTTCAGGTTGCTCCGCGGAAGATCGGAAAAGGGCATCTAGGGACTCCGGTCGCGAAAGATATCCTTAGATTACTCGGAAGACGTCGGGAATCGGTGAAGTTCAAATTTCGGTACTTTAGAAATATTAGGTCGTTTCGAAGGGTGAAAAGGTACGAGTAGGTACGTTAAGGGAACAAGGTACAGGTTTATTTCGTAATTGACGGAACTAGGTAGCTTCGAGAAAGGGAGACCGAAGTAGTAGTTGTTTGAAAAAAAAGGGGAATTTTACGTTTTTATTCAGTTAGGATATTTGAGTTGGGAAACGCGATCGGGAATTAGGCTAAAGTTTCGCAAAGACGGGAGTGAACATTTTGCGAGTGATTTATTTCAGGAACCTTGGATTATATACCAGCGCGGGAGATAAAAAGGTCAGAATTTTCTAATTTTATTTGATGAGAATAGTCCAAAAGTCTTGCCATCTTTCCATCTCCTATCAGCTCACAGGGTAATTTCGTAGTATTATGTTATGTTGAAATCTGGGTAATTAAGCAACTTAGAGAATAGAAAAACTTATACTTTCTTTATGAAAATTTTATTTATATAGTCTGAGGTGCAGACATAGGAATTAATTTGTGACTCCAGTAAATTTTTGTAGGTATTTTGGGGAAAATAGATATTTTTGTTAAGCTATTTCAGTGGTTTTAATAATTCCTAATACTCAGAATTCTCTCTAAGAAGAAAAATAACACCAAGACCTTCTCATTTCTGCAGAAGGCCGAACCCATCCTCTCTCCGAAGTGGAGAGAGCCTAAATTTTGTTGTTAGGTTGACAATGAAGCCGCTCTCATTCGTCAGCCCTCTTAACATCTAGACACTCCCTTATGAACAACGTCTCTTTTTCACAAAAAGGACAAATGATCATATAGGGGTGCGTAGTACAGGTTACTTGGCTCGATTCCGAGCTAATCCACAACAGTATCATTGGACATTAGTAAAAAGAGTTTTCAGATATTTGAAAGGTACAAGTCAGTTGGGTCTAAAATATACTGTAGGCTCTCCAATTTTATCATGTTATTGTGATGCAGATTTTACAGGTGATAAGAACAGTCAAAAGTCAACTACAGGCTTTGTGATTTATGCATTTGGTAATCCTGTTTTATGGTGCTCGAAACTCCAATCGACATTGGCACAAAGTTCAGCAGAAGCTGAATTCATTGCACTTACTCATGCTACTAATGAAATTCTATTTTTAGCACAATTATTAGAAGAAACTGTTGGTCTCAGAGTATTTCCTGTTAATATATATGAAGACAATGGCAGCAAGACAAAACTGTCTAGCTAGCACAAGTAAAAGTCGCCTGAAGTATATTGAGCGTAAATATTTATTGATACGTGAACATGTAAGGAACAAGAAAATTAATATTGTGAAGATCAATACCAATGATCAGATTGCTGACATTCTCACTAAACCGCTGAGTGCAGCGAAGCTCAGTAAGTTTCGAGGACACCTTGTATTCTGAGGTTTGATTTTCAGTTGAAAAAATAATGGTTAAATCATATGGTAAGAAAATGAGAAAAGTCTACGACTAAACTCAAAATATTCTGTGTTTGATCAAACATTTATTCATTCAGCTTTATGATGATGATGATGTTTATTTATTCATTTTTTTTTTCAGTAATTACCTATAGGCACTCTATCTGAATAGTATTGTTAAGGATCTTTGATCTTAAACATACTTTGAAAGTAAATTCTGTTGTTTAACTCAGTATCATAAAAGGATCTTCGATCCCCTAAGTACTTTGATAATATTATGTCTGTTGAGTATTCATCGGTATATTGTGGAAAGGTTCTTAGTTCCTGGAAACATATTTTGATGATACTTGAATATGTTGTGTATTTGTTGGAGTTATATTGGAAGGGTCTCCGGTCCCTGGAAATATACTTTAATAGATATACATGTTGAAGTGTTTATTTGAGTCATGTAGGAAGGGTCTCCGGTCCCTGGATACATACTTTGATAAATACTAGTGTCTTGATTTGGAAGGGTCTCCGGTCCCTGGAAATGATAGATGCGAAAACAAAATTCTGACCACATGTAGTGTGTGTAAAGAATTAATCAAGTTAGTACAATATGATGAAACATTCTATGTACGTCATGTTGATCTGTTGTATGTATATGTTGATCAGATATGTGATATGTATGCTATGTCATATGTATCTGTTGATCAGTTATAAGTTTCAGTTGATATGATGGTATAATATAATGTGTGGGAAGGGTTTCCGGTCCCTGGACACAATGTATTGATACCATACACAAAATATTAAGGACAGTTGGTTCGCTATAAGGAACCCTATTCCATTATCTGTCAGAAACAGCTCTATACGGTTCCACTGACAATTCTGTTGTAGATTTAAGGCTTGATTTATATAACTTCAACCAAAATATTATTTATTATTGTACACTTTATATATTTTCTCACTCCATTTAAGTCAATTGGTTGGAACTTTTCTGTTTATGTATGTTATGTATGATTAGTTGTCAGGTCCTCAGTTTGGGAGGGGGTGTTGAAGTAAGAACTGCTGGCCAAAGTAAATTTGGGACCAGTCCACTTCTATAAAACAACCTGATGACAACTAATGTATTATGTTTGGCCTTGTGCGCATGCGCAACAAAAGCATGCTCAGGTACTAGTTTCTATGGACGCCAATTCTGTCAGGTACGTGTGAATAGATAAAGGGGTCCTAGAGACAGTAGTTGAGTATTGCTATTCCTTGATTGTGTGTTGATTTATTGTAAAGTGTGAACTGTTTTTAAATATCCATATAATAGACTTTGTTAAAATCTGTGCACAAGCCATATTGATATCCACCCTCACAGTACCTAATTTTCCAAAATAATGGTGCATTTCCACATTTTTATAGACTCCTTCGAGAATGGTTCAACGTGTTTTCATAGAATAATCTCCCCGATCATTAGATTTTGAATTCTTCGGACTTTTTTATGAGGGTACGTTAAGAAGAGACTCAACGTACGTAACGTAACTCAACTAAAAACAATAGATGAGTTTAAAACCATAATTAGAGGTATGATTATCAATATAAAGCCAGAAATTTCATTAAACGACAAACAATGATAAGCTTTTGGTGATACTGATGGCCACCATTCATAGGCGTAACGAGTAGGGAGGGGGCTTAGATATACTTCACGCAACAATTAAAGGAACAGAAAAATTCTCAAAATCTTTTGGTGATTTTCAACAGGCTGTATCTCAAAAAAAAGAACAATTTGAGTAAAAAATAATGTAATTATTGAGTCATTTAAAAGATATAAGATCTAGTTTAAGGAACCAAATCCTGGTTTCGGTCCCCCTAATTTCTTCAAAATTTCAATTGGTCCAAGAAAACCGTTGAACCGATCGACCTATCGATTCAGGGATGAACGTTGGGGAACATCAAGCTTTAAAATTTCCTTATAACCTAAGCTTCCCCCCCAATATTGACGAAGATAAGGTCCTTTAATGAAAAAATGGCAAAATGAAATTTTTTGCTCTTTTCTCAAGTAAACGTTACAGGCAGATTTTTTTTTTAACTAAGCATAACTGTTAAAAATTGAGCCCCTCAGACGTCATCCTCAACTACGCCTATGGTCCGAACGCACCGAAACGTCAACTCGATCTCTGCAACTCTATGAACAGCTGATTGATATCAGAACTGACCTACCTCTATGGACTAACCTAGTGACAGATCAACTCATGCTCGTTATTAATTGTAACAATCAATCAATCTCCCCTTTCTGTATCGACATTCTCTGAAGATCAGACCTCTCTTGTGAAATTAGAATTCTCAAAAATTCACCTCGCAAATCAATTGTACATCTCGTTCATTTTTGGAAGCAATCGATTAGGTAAGTGAGCATTTCTCAAAGTCATCTCTCATTAATGCATATTTAATGTTATTTTCCTGCTTTTTATAAAGTTTGAAAATGTGTCCACGTTTTAGATCATAAAATCTATAAAAATACTGGTAATCCTCTCTCATTTTACTCTCAGAAAATCTCTATTGCATTTAACTAATGGAATTGACTCCTCTAAGATACATATTTTGATATATTTTGCTGTTCTCATGATTTTTCAGATTTCTCTAGACTTTTCACAGTAGAAATAATAATTGATTGCTCCAGAAATGAACATTATTTGTGGTAATGAGTTTTGATTCATTATATTCTCATGTGCACCTCATTATCTCAATGTAGTCATCTCATTTCTCAATCATGCACTTCTCATTAAACTTGCTAATTATTTTTCTCGAGTTTCAGATGAATGAACGATCTCAAGCATAAGGGTGAATCATGGAATCAGTCTTCTCTCTCAATAGAATCAACTCAGCTTCTCTGAAATATTTGAACGATCAAGTAATTCACACATTGAACCTGATTGACAGTCTCAATCCCTGCTTCACCTTGAGCAGTCTCCTCAAATATTGTCCACATGATTAAATTGGTATGATCTCCTCATTATAATTAAGAAATTCTCAAGTTCATTCATCGGAAACATTTAGCAAGTGACAACTCAGGCCTTCAGCTTCAAACAAATCAAAGGGTTGGTGATTTACACTCATACAATGTACTCTCATATTGTCATTCTCATAATTATCAATTGTAACTCTTATTTTTCTGATGAACACTAACCCTGCTCGCTAAAAGTAGTTTGTCACTGTAAATTTTGTCTCAATTGATTAATTAGCCTTCTCGTTACAGAACTACGTTATAGATCATAATTATTGATTTCTCAACCTTGATATTCTCTTATTGTAATGCTCTCAATGAAGACCAGACTTAGACTATTAAGTTTTCAATACATGTACTCCTCTAAGGCCTAATCTCACTTTATTACAACTCAGACTACTCTAACAATTCACTATTGAACCTTTTGTTTTTCTGATGAGATAAAGAGGCTCTCGCAATAAATTTCATTTGCATCATCACTGTAAACTCTGTGTTTAATTTTGAATTAATGGAACTCTCTCAAAGTCTAAGTCTGACTTCAGCTGACCTCTAATTTTAAACTTCTCTAGATTACCTCTGTTTTTAGTTGGATAATTCACTCTGAGTTTTAAAGATGACTTTAATATTGTATTTTTTACTGTATTAACTTCATGCGGATGACTTATTCATTTTATGATTGTGAATGATGTCAATAAATGTTTTTACAATACCATCTCTAACTCAATTATTTGGATACAGTCCTAAACTTTATTTTCCAAAATCAGAACATCCCCGATTCTTGTCGGAAATTTTCTGCAAAAAAGCCATCAGTAGTTCCGGAGATATCGGCAGTTGAGTGAAAAAGGATCTTCTTGCATTCAAAATTGGATCTCCACTCCAAGATGGTCGGAGGGTAGTCAAAAACAAATTAGAGCTGAATAAACAGGCTATACGACTTTTGCATCGGTCCAGCTCGAAAAAATTCTTCCATGCGCGTAGAGCAAAAATTTGGAAAATTTTTTCTTCCTGATTTATCCGAGGTATACATGGCTACCGGTACTCTGAAAAATTGTTCACCCTACAATCATTTGAAATCTCATTAATATTATATGGTTCACATTTAATCACAAACTGAAAAAACTTCTTTAACAAAGGCGGACATGGAATATTTTTGGGGGAGGCACAACCGAAGTATAGTTAGGTTGGGACAAATTTTTTTATTCAGAGATTTTTAGAGACATTTTGACCATTCCACGTTATGGGGAAAATCTAAGATCTCGTTGCAAAAATAAGAATTTTGCCAATTTGTGACATTAGGTGTTACCTTCTTTTTTATTTAGGTAACATACCTATTGGATAAAGATATACAAAAGAAACTTTCAAGAAACCAGATAGAATGAAAACATTTTGAAAGCGTAAGGCATTTCACCACTACTAAAACGTAGGATATATTCCTATCCTATACGGTGGCGAAAAACAATTATTATTCTCGATAAAAAATTATTTATTGTGAATTGCATTCATCGTATTCGTTTACCAGAAGGTTGGTTGTGATACACTGTTTTGTATAGAAACTTGAAAAAGGAACTGCACCGTAAATATTGAAAAAAAAATACATCACTGTCATATGAAGAATCCTCAACTTACAAAGCGTTTTGCTACATAGTGCCTCACGCTAACGCAGAAACCACTTGTTCATTCCCGAACCAAGATTTAGATTTAACTGTTTTCGTTCCTATTCGAAGTAAATTTCTCGATTGACCCCATCATTTATGTTCAGTGATCAGTGGGCTTCTTAGCATGGAATAGTCCATAAAGATGAAGATTTTGGGATTTTTCGGGCAACAAATTCCGTATCGTAGCATTAGCTGCTTGACTGATTTCTGAAGGGTACCTACACCTACATAATTATTCGTTTTCACTATCTCAATTCATCTCATTCATTAAACTATTCGCAATTATTAGGAAATAACTTAATTTGAAAACGTAAAAATTATTCAAGCGACACCTGCTCAATAACAAATTTGGAATGTTCCCATTCGGCCAACTCTCTTGTACAAAAGCACAGAACTTTCAAAGCGGTTGGAAAAATTTCGAGGCAGTTGGAATAAATTTCAAAAGGGTTGAAAAAATTTCAAAGTAGTTGGTAAAATTTCAAAGCAGTTGGAAAAAGTTCAAATCAGTTGAAATACATAATTCCTAGAGAGTTATGCAATACGAGGGAATCTGAATTTGAAAAAACAAGTTTGCAATCAGTACTTGACAATATATGTATCGCCGGCAATAAATGGTATTGAACCCAACATTTTTACCATCAAGTGTTTGAAGAGATGCGGCCTCAAGAAGCAGGTACCTAGTTGTAAATTTTTCAGTTACGTCGCATATGGACTGTGTCATAAAAAAAACCATCTGGTATCATAAATTTAAGCTGTTACTATGAGATAAGCAGGATCATCATTACGTACGCTCTTCGTACATTGTGTTTTATTTTTGCGAATATATAATATGTGAAAATAAATTCAAATGATGAACGGAAAAAGATTAAAAGTGAAGTTTGAGTTATGTGGTGCCTTATAAAAAATTAAAAAAAAAAATTATGAACAGAAAATGCACGAAGGACAACAAGTGTGAAAGAAAATTATAGGCAGTCACCACAGAATATCGGAAGGCAATTTGTTTTATTTTTCTTAACAATAAAAACTGAAATTAGCTACGAAACACAAATCCAACACAACAAAAATCATTCAAAACGCTAAATATATCCCCAATTCCAAACACTATTAATGGCAATAAACGCTGCAAATAGTTCGAAATCGCCAACTCAAATTAGAAAATTATGTTCAAAATTGTTTCTTCAATATGACTGATTAAGGGCGAAACCGTTTCACTACTAAATTGGGAATCTGTTTTTATTTTAAGAAGTATCTTGATTTATGACATACACTTTGAACAACATTTTCTGTTTTATTCCTTAGTTATGTTGCTTTTTTTATTTCATGGAATCTGTGAGCAAAAGTAAGGCTCATTTTTTATCACATGAAATGTATTTTCTGAAGATTTTGTTCCTATTATTCTGTGAAATGGACCCATGTCTGGGATGAGCAGTTTCAATATTATGAATCTCATCAAAGTGGTAAGTAATTAACTTCGATTTTTCCGGGTCCGTCAAGTTGGCCCGGTAGTTGTGGCATTTTTACAAAATTTTTTGTATATTGCTAATGCTAGGTAAGTGCTGACGAGTGCTGAAAAAAAAACTGGAAAATCTTCGATGGTACTCGTGAAAATGAAAATTCAATTTTCCGGGCCAACTTGTATGCAGCCCGGAAAAACCAGCATTTTTCATCGAGAGCTTGAAAAAACTTAGTGCTAGGTAAGTGCTGGCGAGTGCTGAAGAAAAAATTTTGAAAAACTCACTCAGGAGTGGAACAATTTGCAATTGAATTTTCCGGGACAACTTCACGCAGCATGGAAAACCCAGCAATTTTTCAAAGAAATTCTGAAAAAAGTTAATGCTAGCCAAGTGCTGGAGAGTGCTGAAGAACAGATTTTAAAATCTCACTCAGAAGTGGAAAAATTTGCAATTGAATTTTCCCGACCAACTTGATGCTGCCCGAAAAAATCAGAATTTTTCATTTAAATTTCGAAGGAAGTTGATATAAGTGAAGTGATAGTGAGTGCTTGAAAAAAAATTGAAAAAATCTGCCATGAGAACAAAAACTTTTAGGGGTGAATTTTGCGTAGCCATTTCGCCGGACAACCTATGACTGCCCTAAAAAATCGTTTTTTTTTCGGAAGCTAGTTCGATTCTAGCGAGTACTAGTTCGATTCTAGCAAGTAATTACTTGAAAAAATAAAAATTTTCGAGAACAGAAAAATGAATTTCGATAAAATTTTTCGGTTCAACTCATAAGTTGCCCGGAAATAACAGCATTCTGTATTGATATTCTGAAAATTATATTCTGAAAATAATATGTTTCTAGTGGGTAACTGGGGAAAGCTGTAGGAAAAATGAATAAAATGAAAAACATTAACGATAAAATTTATCAGAAAAAATCTGAATGAATCCAATACAAATGAATTTCGAGGAAAGAAAAACTGAAAGGAAATTTTTCATTTTTGAAACATAGATGAATTCAAAATAGTAATCATCGAAATGAACATCATTTTCAATTCCCAGGCTCAGAGATCTTTTATCATGAGGTTGGAGAAATGATATTAGATTTTGTCACTGAGATGAGAGATATACCGGTTTCGGCCTTGTTTGGCCTCATCAGTATCCCATACATCTCAGGGACAAAATCTTCATGAAAAACTTCGATATTTGAAGCAATTGGTAGTGAAGTTATGAGTAAAATATTACAAAGTACTAAGGTGGTGACATCCAATCGCGTCAAAATGAAGTTTCACATCTCCAATCAAATGCTAAAAAAGAAATCTATACTTCCTCTTTCACTGAATGATTACTATTTTGAATTCATCTATGTTTCAAAAATGTTCTCGATGTGGCCTTCGTAAAGGCAAAGAATTTTATTTTCCTTAGAAATTTTTCATATTTCATGTTAGAAAATATCGTCTGAAAAAGTGAGAAAATTGAATTTGTAATCCTTGAGGGAGAATATGATGAAACGGACAATGATCCGTGAATCCTAGTTGAAAATTATAGTTGTTTTTCGATGATTTCGTTAGATGAGAATGAATCAAAGAGAAAAGTTTCATTTTAATAAATTTATTCCTGAAAAAACATATATATTTATGTATACAATATTGGAGTTGGATTACAAAATTAAAATTTCAATAATGAAAGCATAAAAACCTTTTCCTTCAATAGGTGTCACTCTAGTATCCTCATTTATACGAATTTTGTTTTTCACCAGTTATCTCAATTATACCTTTTAGAGTGTGTTTTTTTCTTGCAGAGAAATGCAATTTGGAATATCTGAGAGTTTGCATTGTTGATCACCTCCTTTTATATCTCTCCATTCCAAACATAAAAAACAATCATTTGTTTTTATCTCCTTAGATTTCCGCTTACTACTTCCACAGAATATCTATTTGGTGGAAAGTGAAGTTTGGAGTTTTTTTCGAAGTCATCTTTACAACTGACCGGTAATAAAGCTGATTTGATGACTTCTTCATAGTCACAACCAGGACAAAAAACATCAGCAGTTTTACACCAAGGTAAAAAATTGATATTCATGAGTTTGGTCAGCAGTTCTGGTAGGGTTGTGTGTGTCACAACCATCTCGTGTGTCGAAATGAGGTTCAAATTGTTTGGCAGCATTTGTCCTTTATGAATTGTTTTCATAAGTTTACTCCTCATTTCATGAACTTGAGCACCCATTTTTTCTGTGACAAGTTTCTGAACTATAGAAATTATGTAGTGTTCTTCACTCTCATACCAGTTTTCTATTCTCAACCTAAATTCAGGCGAATCATAATATGCTCAGAATTTGAAGAAGACAATCTATCCTGCAGGTGTTTGTTATGACATTTTTTGAGTCATCGACATTTTGACAGCACTTGTGTCTGAAGAAGCACTCGAACTTAGAGCAAGACACATTATTCCTTCCTATACATGTGCCTCCTAATCACGCCATCCACTCTCAGAGGCAGCTGAAAGTTGTGAAAAATTCAGTTTTTCATATTGTTGAAATTGCTTTCTATGCTCTTTCTATGCACTGGAACAAACTGTCCCGCCATTATTCAGGATTGGCGTCATCACTGCTATCCAAAGCAGCAATGATTAATTTACATAAATTAGTTATTGGTTTTATGATTTTAGGTAGGTACTGCATATTATCATGATCCCCATCAATTTCTTTACCACTGGCGATTTTTGATTTAGGCTGAGTTCACATGATCGCGCGACAACGCACGTTTGTGGCTCGTTAACGCGCGTTGATGTATTCAGATGGTCGCGCGTTGATAGCGCGACAGCCCGCGACTACTGTCATAATCTTCTTCTTCTTCTATCGTTCACAATATGCCGAGGCTATCTTTAGACTCCGAGCACAGAAAAAGTCATTGAAATATCTGTCAATATTTCACCTTTGTACGTCAAATCGCGCGAATCATCTGAACACGTCTATGCCTGACAGTTGTACTTCAATACGCGCGAAGTCGCGCGACGTCGAGCGAAACAAGATACTGGCGACAGAGCAAAGTCGATCGCTCGTGATCGCCAATTTACGCGCGATGACGCGCGACCATATGAACATTTCTATGGGACTACTCAGTATCTCTAGTCGCGCGTTTGGCAATCGCGCGTAATCGCGCGATCATCTGAACTTAGCCTTATCTTAAATAGATAAGGACCAAGTTTTTAACTAAGATTCATATTCGTCTGATTCCAGTAATTCCAACTGAGTTGAGTTAGTTTCTTCATCAGTGAAAACGCTATCTAAAATAATTTTTCTTCTGTAGATTCACTATCGTCAGCGATCAGGGATTTAAGATCTTGTTTTTTCTGTTCGGATAAAGTGGATTTACCCGATTTATCTATTCCGTAAAACAACAAATATGGCAAAGAGAATATTTTCCTGGAAAAATACATGTCTTTGAGACCAGCCACTATTTTGTTTCTCACAAAAATTTGAGGTGTGACAGCTAATGTGTGGAAAATTAGAGAAATCGATGCAGGGGAAATATCACTACATTTGAAACGTCACCCCTGATACCGTAAAGAATCGGTACAAATTGCAGAAAAGTTGCAAGTTTGTAATGCATCAGCGTCTTCAAGCACTATCAGCAGTTGTACCGATAGGGTAGCCATTGGCTCCAATTAACTAACCAACGTAGTAAACGCTAGATCCACACACACCGGTTTTTGGTCGGTCAGTTTCATGCCGGTCTTCCAAATCGCATGCTGATTGGTAAATGCGACCTGGCATTCACGCCAGCATCAATCAGCGTGCGATTTGGATGACCGGCAGAAATTCGGCCGGCCACAAACCAGTTTGTGTGAATTGAGCGTAACAATAACTTCAAATAAGAAAAAACCGTTGGCGTTCTCAAATTTTAATATCAGTGTGAATTCAGCTTGTAATAGTTATGAATAAATATGAAAGTGGGTTATAATCCATAAGTCACTAGTGCGTTTTGGATCATAACATACTAGTGTTTGATTTATCAACAATGACATTAATAAGAAATCTCATAATTGTTATGTGTTGGATAAAACCTTTTTCTGTGGGCTGCTATACGTTGCCCCGCAAAATGGCTACGCAAAATTAACTCCTTATTTTTTTTATTCCTATGGCAGATTTTCCGAATTTTTTTTAGCACTCGCCAGCACTTCACTAATATGAACTTCCTTCAAGATTTCATGGAAAAATTCTGATTTTTTCGGAATGCATCAAGTTGGCCCGGAAAATTCAATTGCAAATTTTTCCACTTCTGAATGATATTTTTAAATTTTTTGTTCAGCACTCGCCAGCACTTGGCTAGCATTAACCTTTTTCAAAATTTCATTGAAAAATGCTGGGTTTTCCGGGCTGCATAAAGTTGGCCCGGAAAATTCAATTACAAATTTTTACACTCCTGAGTGGGATTTTCAAATTTTTTCTTCAGCACTCGCCAGCATTTAGCTAGCATTAAGTTTTTTCAAGCTCTCGATGAAAAATGCTGGTTTTTCCGGGCTGCATACAAGTTGGCCCGGAATATTGAATTTTCATTTTTACGAGTACCATCGAAGTTTTTCCAGTTTTTTCTTGAGCACTAGCCAGCACTTACCTAGCATTAGCAATGAGCAAAAAATTTTGTAAAAATGCCACAACTACCGGGCCAACTTGACGGACCCGATTTTTCCTCTACCCAACATTCAATCATGTATATTTCTTTATTTTATGGAATATGCTTTTTTTGTGAAAAATATCTTGTTTTATGTTGCTTGAAATTTTGAGATACACCAAAAAATGAAACTGAACCTAATTAAAGAATGAAACACAAAGAGTGTCTCAAAGTTTCAAACATACTTCAAGGTACTCCTCACAAAAAAAAAAACGATCCAATGAAATAAAAAAACTCACATTATTGAATATTGGGTAATTGGAAAATCAACGTTAATTTCTCATCACTTTGGTTCCTAATATATCCTCCTTTCACAGAATAAAAAGAATAGATTTTTCAGAAAAAATATTTTCTCTGATGAAAATGAGCCGTGCCTTCGCTCCCAGATTCCATGAAAAAAATAAAAGCCACAAAACTGAAGAAACACACAAGTAGGGGTTCTCAAAGTTTCAAGCAACATCCAGATACCCTTCATGAAAAAAACAGACCCCATAAAATCTACTCAATTGAATGTTCGGTAAATGGAAAAAAATTAATTATTCCTCACTCTGTTGAAATTCATCATTTTGAATTTTTTTTACCGAAACAAATTATTTATAACGTTTTCCTGTTAATTCAATGTACAGTGTGAAAATTTTCGATATATTTAGCTATGATGTTAACATTAATGATTTCAAATCACTTATTTTGTCTTCTCTTTCTGCTATTTAGATCCAAGGCCAGATTCACCATAGAATTGGATCATTACAACCACTTGAAGATACACAACATGAATTCCCCCAAATTTAGGTAGTTCATAGGTAATATGGATGATCAACTTGATCAACGTCAATCAATTAATGCAGATGTGAGAAGAATAATTCTTCAAGATCTGCAGCAACTAATTAATGAATATCATGCATTGGTTCGATTTTTTAAAACTGCCAAGTGACGATCACAAGGTTGTGATTAGAGCAGATAAACGACCCGTTGGAGCACATGAACGCCAATTCAACGCCCCTAAAATAGACGAAGTGGCAATTGTGATTGTAGGTGAAAACTTGGAATCGAGTGATATTTTTCTTACATCTTCTATATCTGAAACACACATACGATGCACTAGAATACCCGCTGATGTTCTAGATAGGTGATGATAAATCCATTGAATGGTGAGTACCTATATAAAAATTTAAAATGTCTACTCTATACAAATTTGAATTATTTGATTCTAGGCCAAGAAACCACCGAGAAAGTTAGCGCGATGAATTTTTATTCATTTCGTTTAATGTTAATGGTTCGTCAAAATGCTATAACTATTTGCTGAGATTCGTCGATTGTTGCAGCAGTAATGTGTGGACATGTATTGTAAAATTGAAACAGAGCGCCTCACTTATATCAGACTGAATCAATCTAAACTACATTCAGAGGAAAATATTCATTTACGAGATGCAATCGCCACCGAAGGAAATGCAGCCAATGTAGGTAGATTGACAATTTTACCAGCAACGTATATTGGCAGCACGCATCATATGCATGAATATGCACAAGATGCAATGACATACGTTTGAAATTATGGTTGTCCTGATTTATTCACTACATTTACCTGCAATCCAAAATGGGAAGAAATCATTCTACTGCTTTTTCCTGGACAAACCTCAATTGATCGACATGACATTGAGGGAGACATTAAAGAGAGAGATATTTTACTATAGATGCTCCAGCTAGTCAGACCACCTCACGTTTATATGAGGTAAAAGGAGATAATATGCTTCTACTCAGGCTAATGATAATCAAAACTTGAACAGTCGAGATTTATTCCTCTCTGATGTCAATAGCTATTTGCAATATCTACTATCACAAATTAAAACAATTGAATATGAGGACAAGAATATGAACAATTATGAACAATTCGTCAGAAACACCATTCACGAGCGTTTTTCGTTCTTTGTTGACTTATCTTGTTATAATAATGCCAGGTAAGGGAAGTGACTATACCTCGACTTCTTCCAAAGTTCGAACTCCTGGAAGACGTTGTAGTTCCTCCAGAAGGAATGGCGTTGTAGGAGGTGAAGGTTGTATTCTTCCAAAGAGAAGTGTTGAGGGTTCAACTTCCTTCAAGGTGCAGGTACTGAAGGTTTGAAGAATTAATTCCCTCCAAAGAGGTGGCTCAGTTCTCTTCAGAAGTAGTTGCCGGAGACTTAGCTCCCTCCAAAAAAATGCCGGAGACTTAGCTCCCTCCAAAACAATGCCGGAGACTTAGTTCCCTCCAAAAAAATGCCGGAGACTTAGCTCCCTCCAAAAGAGTCTATCAAAAAAAAAACACTTGTATCAGTTCTCTGTATCGTCAAACTTCCACAATTCCCAGAGATCTCTGATAATCTTAGTTTACATAAAGAAAATTCAAGAAAGGAAAAAATGTCCACGTGTTCACTGAAACACTGGCACAGATGAATCGAGAAATTGAAAATCAGAGGGTCACGGAACTGTCAAATGTTCAAATTCAATTAATTAACCATAACATAGATAAACTAATCTAGAAAGAAGGTTGATTCATCGGATGGTTGAGCAAATCAGATGGAAAGTCGTACGATCCTCAAAATGGCGGAACCCAAGCGTCTCTCACCTCATATGAAACATATGAATCGTTAGCAAAAATAGGTATATGGTTGTCTGATCAACTTCGTATTCACCAATCTTAACAATTGCCTAGGTTAAACTATTTCACTCGAGAATAAGAGAATAAACTACTGCCTCTTCCGGTTCAGCGCCAGAACAGCGGAATATCAGAGAGGGAATCTTTCGTCTTGCGTTTGGCGTAGCACATTCCCAACTGTTTTCGCGATCAGACGTACTACCCGACGTCGTGTTCCCGATCCGAGGCGATCTGGAAACTCCCGAGATTTGAATTCAGTAAATCACACCTTCACAACATCACTGCACGAGTATTCAAACAAAAAGTGAAGTCACTAATGAATTTCATTACAGAACATGTCTTCGGGGAAACTCGATACTGGATGTATTCCATTGAATGGCAAAAACGAGGCCTGCCACATGCACACATTCTCATCTGGTTAGTAGAAAGAAGTCGATCAGAACAGATAGTTGTACATTGCATAATATTCAAAGGAAAATATGAAGGTGAGGAAGTTCTTATTCCCATAATTCCGATGATCCCAACAGATATGCCATTTGAGTTCGAGAGAATTCAATTTCCAATTCGTCTAGCGTTTGCTATGACAATTAACAAATCCCAAGGCCAATCCTTGAGTGTGTGTGGCATAAATCTAGAAAATAGTTGTTTTTCTCATGGCCAGTTGTATGTTGCTTGTTCACGAGTCGGCAAACCTTCTGCTCTTATTATTCTCGCACCCAGGAAAAAAGGTACTACAATGAGACATTTTTTAAATAATAATAAGTTACCGCTTAAATAAAGTGAAGTCTTTTCATGTAAATGACAATGTAGGTGCATACCTAAATATTTCAATGTATTTAAATTTTTTGTATATTTTGTACTTTAATTTTGCCTAATATACCTCCTACTTGTCAAAACACCAATGTTTTGTTGATACAACTTTATGTATCTCTGAGGCGAAACAAAGTTCGCCGGGCCAGCTAGTTTATAATAAACAAATTATGCACCACAACAAACGCTTCGGAACTTGTGCAACAATTTCTTCGCTCCTATTGGTCATATTGGCTGCTTTCACCGAACGTAACAGTAACCATTTCTGAGCATTGATATTGCGGCCCTTAGAGAAATACTCAGTAAACACAATACAGTAAACACGCTTGAAAAATCTCTGGCGATTTCAAAGTGATTGTACTTTTGCTAGGATTACAGCTTCGTTACAAAAAAATTTGCCGTTTCATTTGCGAATGGGACAGTAGGAACAGAAATCATCACTATACAAAAAAGTGCGGCCCTAGAGTAAATCACTAACACCAGGCCATAAAAATGTTCAAAATTATCTTTAAGTAAACCGTGATGTCATATATAGCTCTGGGGTGTAATGTATGTAGTATGTCCTTAAAGATACTTAATGCTGGACTCTCATATGGATTTCTTTCAAATTCTTCCCTCAAATTTGGGTGCTGTGATTGACGAGCAAGGCAAGAGGTTTCATAAAGGAGATTTTATTAATGGAGAAGTTCTATCAAGAGAAATGGAGTTCAGGAATGCAGATTAAAAAAATACCCACTTTCCAGAAGCATCAATTATACATACTGAGCACAGGGCCGCCGCCAGTCATTTTGCCTCGCCGTCCCAGCTCTGAGTAGAAGTTAAGTGAACTCATTTTGAATAAAAAACAATTAGGGCTTCCTGGTTTTTTATTTTTACTAATACCTTGCTTCCAAGACAACACATCGATCGTATGTAAGAAAAATTCAAGACAATGTTATCCAGATTACATGTAGAGTTTTTTAATGTTTTCGTTTTTTGATTTGATATTTGACCTCATAACATTTTTCCCGGTGCGGTGTCCATATTTTTGACTCAAACAATTGATCAAGCTAATGCTAATGTAAGAAGTCAATATAAATATTGAATCGAATGGGCCTATCAGATTTTGGGCCCCTAAGGGCCTTATATGAGATTTCAGGCCCAACTATAAGATTTCAAATGTAAACCCGTCTTTTTCATTTCAGATTAGGATTAAGCGGACATTTTTCAACCGAATCGGTTGACACCAAAAATTTTCTCGACCATATTTGGTCCCTATAAAGCGTTTTTGTTCAAAGGTCTGCGTTCATTCAGACCAGGATCCGAAAACTCATATTCTAATACTCAGGTCCTCCGATATTTTTCTCGGAAAATTGATTCTACCCATCAGATTCTGGGCCCTTTGGACTTATGCAAAAAATGAGAACCAACTTTGAATTTCCAACGAAAAACGCTGCATAGAGCCCAAAAATGGATGAAAAACTTTGGGTCTACCAATTCGAGTGTATAGTATCCAGCTGAATACAAATCTGAAATTTGAAAGGGAAATTTGCATTTGAAATTTCAAAGTTGGACCTCTCATCTCATATGTGCCCTTCTGGACCCAAATTATGATAGGTTCAATCGATTCACCTAGAAAAACTACTAAGGACCACAGTATTATAATATGAATTTTTGCATCCTGTTCTCAATGAATGCCCTCGCATTTTTGAACAAATAACGCTGCATAGGGCCCAAATATGGACGAAAAAATGTTTGGTTTCAACCAATTCGGATGAAAAATGACACGCTTAATTTGAATCTGCAATAAAAATGCTTGGTTTGAATTAGAAGTTTCAAAGTTCGACCTCATTTCTTATATAACGGCTTTTTCGGCCGAAAATCTGATGGGCTTATTTGATTCCTCGGACGAAATTACTAAAGACCGCAGTATCAGAATTCCGATTTTCCACCTGTGCGCGAAATAAATGAACCCTTTCCAGCCTTTTGAACCACCGGGTATATCCTTCTACTGTGACTATTATCATTGTATAAAGAATCCTTTATACAATGCTATTCATTATCAAGTAAATTTAGAACACTAATCTGCCTGAAATTTCAGTCAGGCATCTTCGAACGCTTTCAAGGCGATTTTTCGAATTGTTGAAACGACAGCGCATAAACCGCTGATAATAATATCAATATGCGTACTCGAGACGATCAATGAAAAACCCAAAAAGAATCGCCCACATTTCGTATCAATTAGCGACGAGAGCAATATACGTATCATCGTTTGAATGTAAATTCCGACGGTTGAAATTGAAAAATACGGAATTATAGAATTCACCAATTTAGTTTGAACACAAAAAAATAAAGGGAAAAATCTTTTGCACTCGGTTTTCGTATATACACGACTTAGGGTCGGTTTCACAAAATTTCGATTGTACCGTTAATTTAATTGGAGCCACCGCGATTCGTTGAAATTTCAAAACGATTGATTCGATTGGTTCGAATTTACGTAAGATTTTTTAATCGTTCAATTAAAGCTTTTTGAAACCCGCCCATAATATTATGGTAATATTTAATATAGTGACGACAATGACAAGTTCACAGATTTGATACTCTTTTTTTTTCATGTTTTTCAAAACACTAAGTATATCCTCAGTTCCAAACACTAATTGCAATAAACGCTGCAGAGAGTTCGAAATCGCCAACTCATATTAGGAAATTTTGTTCAAAATTGTTTCTTCAATATGACTAATCTAGGTGAAAACCGTTTCAATACTAAATTAGGAATCCGCTTTTTTTAAGTATCTTGATTTATGACACACATTTTCTGTTTTATTCCCTAGGTATGTTGCTTTTCTTTATTTCATGGAATCTGTAAGCAAAAGTAAGGCTCATTTCTTATCAAACGAAATATATTTTCTGAAAATTTTGTTCCTTTTGGTATGGAAAGAGTCTTCCGGGCTTATTGGCCGTGGTCCATTAGGAATAATTTCATCTAACGTTTCGCCTACAACTTCGGTAGGCATCTTCAGAGGATTCTCGGTCTAAGGTTGTATCTCGAACGCTGATTTTCTGACACTGACGTGTTCGAACCGGAAGCGTCATCTGCGCGCCGATTTATGGCGGGAAAAAGTGGCGCGTCTACGTGCGCGATGCTGATTGGCCCATCGCTCCCGCTTCGCATCGGCTTGATCTTTGTTTTTTCTAAGGTCGGTAACCAGGCGCTATGCAAGAATGGGGTCTCTTCTTTTCTGTTTATGTTATTTTTGTGTTTATAAATTTCAATGGCTTCCATGTTCAGCCTGGGATAGTACTATCGTTAGGTGAAATTATTCCTAATGGACCACGGCCAATAAGCCCGGAAGACTCTTTTCATACCAGTGTATCCGGTCGTGAAAGCCTTGAACTATTCATTTGTTCCTTTTATTCTGTGAAATGATCCCATATTAGGGATGAGCAGTTTCAAAATTATAAATCTCATCAAAGTGGTAAGTGATTAACTTTGATTTCTCATCTACCCAACATTCAATCATGTATATTTCTTAATTTGATGGAATCTGCTTTTTTTGTGAGAAATATCTTGTTTTATGATGCTTGAAATTTTGAGATACACCAAAGAATAAAACTGAACTAAATTAAAGAATGAAACTAAAAGTGTGTCTCAAAGTTTCATACATACTTCAAGGTACTCCTCACAAAAAAAACGATTCCATGAAATAAAGAAACTCCCATTATTGAATATTGGGCAATTGGAAAATCAACGTTAAGTGCTCATCACATTGATTCCCAATATTTACTCCTTTCACAGAATAAAAAAGAATAGATTTTTCAGTAAAAATATTTTCTCTGATGAAAATGAGCCAGGCCTTCGCTCCCAGATTCCATTAAATAAAGAAAAGCTACAAAACTGAAGAAACAAACAAGTAGTGTTTCGAAAAGTTTCAAGCAACATCAAGATAGTCTTCATAAAAAACACACTCCATAAAATCTACTTAATTGAATGTTCGGTAGATGAGAAAAAAGTTAATTACTGCTCACTCTGCTGAAATTCATCATTTTGATTTTTTTTTATCGAAACATATATTATACCATAATATGTATAACGGTTTCCTGGTACTTCAATGTGCAGTTGGAAAATTTTCGATGGATTTCCCCCCCCAAAAATTTGGCTTCGGTCCGTCTCTGAGTATAAAATATTTTCGTCTTTGGGACTGAAATCGGTATTGATTAGTAATATTTATAGTAATTTTTAATGGAGTAATCGCAGAGATGAGACATTTTGAAAATAGAAGTATTTGAAATGCAAAATACAAAATACCAAATTTTCCATTTAGTATTTGAATAATTTTTAAAGACAAGTATTTTACATTGTATTCGAAATATCATCAGAAACATATTTTGTATTTGCAAAATGCAAAATACTTTTCGATAAATTTTGTCCACAGCAATGACGTGAAAATGTTTTCAAGCCTCTAAAATATGTGACCTCAATTAAAAGCTGAAACTTCCCGTAACCCTCTGTTTAGTGAGAAAAAAACTAAAAACTATTGAAATCTGTTTTGATTACTTCTTCAGATTCCAAATTTGAAACGGAAAACTATTTTGTATTTTATATTTGAAATACTGAAAAAAATATGTGCATTTTGTATTTAAATATATTTCAAATCCCAATTTGCATATCTTTGAGTAATCGTTACATGCTGAAAGATCATGGTTGATGAAATATATAAATTTAGAGTGTTATTCGTGTGCTTGAACTTAATTTAATTTTTTTTGCAAATCAAGCTGGCAATCCAGCAACAATTTCATCTTCGATTCCACATTCATTGGCATCTCTTAGAATCTTGAAATATCCTTTATTCCCCCAGTCTTCATTCCAAGAATTTGCAACCAACCAGTATTTATTGCCATTTTCAATTCCCCATCCAAGAATTTTCACAGCATGTCCTCCCAAGAACCCACCAGATGTTCTTCTGTACACTCCTGAAAAAAATATATTAATACTGGATAGAGAAAAGACAAGAAGAATGAAGCAGAAGACAATTAATTGCTTATTCTTTCAATGACACGATTCTGATTTATTTGCAACTAGCTGACCCGGCAGACTTCGCACTGCCTCAATCGATAAATAAAAAAGCAACTTTATAATAAACTTCATAATAAACTAATATGGTATAATACCTTGAAAGTGGACATAAAATTGTCCTGTACAATATGTGTTTCGCCACACGATTTAGTCTGGAAACAGCTGTTATATTTTTGAATGTTGGCCAAGGAGTGTTTAGAATCATTTCCTATCCCAGAAACTAAAGAGCGTAAGGGATCTGGTGGTGGGACCAATTGTGGCAATTAGATAAGCTAGCTGACCCGGCGAACTTGCCTTAGAGGTGAATAAAGTTGTACTAACCATTGGTTTTTTTTTAAAAGGAAATACATTAGGTGAAATACAAAAGTACAAAATATACAAAGAATTTAATTGCTTTGAAATGGGTATCTACAGGGTGCGCAAAATTGGTGATACTTGAACTACATTTTTTTAACCGTGAGAGATAGCGAAAAATGAATGACACGTTACGGTGGTCTTTTTAGGAGAAACTGTTGATGCCATCCATCAACTACATTCCTCTATCTTCTTTTGTTTCCGAGTTATAGGCAAAATTTGAAATTTTGGCTATTTCAACTTTGGCCATTATCTCCGTTTCTGTTTGTGCTAAGATGTGAAATGAAACATTATACAGGCACTTTTTTCATAGCAATCCAGTAGCGTACTTTGTTTTTTGCCAATAGGTTTCCCTGCTGAGTTATAACATAAAGTTGTGTTTTTTCTTACGGAAACAATAATTTGAAGTGGCTTAAAAAGAATCTCCATTTTTTTCCAGTTTCAGAAATACATCATACATCGCCCTCAGATTCATTCAGATATCATGGAAAATATAGTTTGTATGTGAAATTTCAAATATTGAGTATAAAGTAGAATGAATCACAGAATAATATGTCTTCACGCATGGTGTCATTATTATTTTGCGATTGAATACTTGATTCAATTCTCCGTGGTTTGATCTGTGTTCAGAACAACTGTCAATTCGAAGTCATTCTTGCCGTTCAAATAAAACATTTTAACATATCATATTTCTTGTGGTTTTCAAACATTTCCATATTGACAGCAATAATGAATTCGAATTCAAATAATTGACAGTTGTTCTCATTGTCACGTGACTTTTCTAAAGAAATCCGAGGCAACATTCATAAGAGAAGGAAGGACTCATGCAGATTCCATGAAACGAACAGAGAGGGACCAAGTTAAGGCACTGTCAAAATCATATGTTCCAAACAAAATAGAAGGGCGGGTGACAGGTGACAGTGCCTTAAATTACTCCATCTCATTGGCATGTCCACAGTCTCTCTCCAGAAAGACGTTCATGAATCATAGGTCTCTGATACTTTCACAAGTAACAGAAATAACCTTTGACCTTTGTCTTCGTCCTTAGACTAATCTAAGTCTTGGTCTGTGATACTTTCACTTCACAGAACCAAAGATTAACCTGCAGGTACCTCTTTGACAGAGACGCTAAGATGTTTTCTTCTTTTTATTTAGTGCCGATTCTCAATGGACGTAACCGAAAAACTCCTGTCAAAGTTCGTACACATAATTATGTTTATAATTTTAGAGTATTGAATTTATGAGTTTAATTTTAATTTCTGATGAAACGAATAACTAGAGACTTCCGGTTTTTAGAGCTTGAAAGGAAGTTTTCATTTCTTATACACTTCGCGAAACAATTAAAGGAACAGAAAAATTTTCTAATTTTTTTTTTCAACAGGCTGTATCCCAGTGAAAAATGGTCGTGTAGAAAATAAAAAACCAACTTCTAAAGCTTGAGAAATCCAGTTTCTGAAATTATTGGTTAACAATTTTTCAGAGTACCGGGGACCATGCAATCATCGGATAAAGCACGAAGAAAAAGTTCTGAAAATTTTTCGAATTTTTATTTTCTTGCTCTACGGTCATGGAGAATTTTTTCTAGCTAGACTTATGCAAATATCGCATTACCTGTTCGTTCGGCTGTAATTAGCTGTTTCCGACTTTTGAGATATTCAGTTTTGAATGCAAAAAGATTATTTTTCACTCAACTACCGATATCTCCAAAAATACTGGTCGGCTATCGAGCCGAAAGGCGATTTCTTTTTCTACAGAAAATTGTCCACAAATATCTGTTTTGTTTAATTAAAAAGAAATTTGTTTTCACCTGTTACATAATTGTGGGAAAAGAGCACAAAAATTTCATTTTGCCATTTTTTGGTTAATGGGCTGTATCATCTTCAATATTGGGGGGAAAGCTCAGGTTTGGCAGCCTGATGTTCTCCAAAGTCCCTCCCAAATCGGTAGATCGATCGGTTCAGCGGTTTTCTTGAACCGATTGATCGAACATTTGAAAAAATTAAGAGAACAAGCTTTTTCCAATATTGACGAAGTGACAGCCCATTAAACAAAAAATGGTAAAATAGCATTTTTTGCTCTTTTTCCACGTTTATGTGACAGGTGAGAAAAAATTTCTTTTAAATTCAACAAAACAGATTTTTGTAGGAAATTTTCTGTAGAAAGAAAATCGCCTGTCGGCTCGATAGGCGATAAGTAGTTCCGGAAATATCGACAGTTGAGTGAAAAAGGATCATTTTGCATTCAAAACTGAATATCTCGAAAGTCGTAAACAGCAAATTAGACTACCGGTACTCCGAAAAATTGTGAACCAATAAATTCAAAAACAAAAGTCTTCGAGCTTCAAAAGTTATTTTTTTATTTTCTATAGGACCATTTTTCACTGAGATGCAGCCTGTTGGAAATCACCAAAAAATTTTGAATGTTTTTCTGTTCATTTAATTGTTGCTCGAAGTATATATTGTATCTCACAGACAAAATTGGAGATTCAGCTAGTAGAATCTGCAGATCTGAACTGAACGTGTATGGTCAAATTTAGGATGGACTACAGTTCGCGGACTGTCAGTTTTCGATTTTCAGATCAGGTCTTACGATTTAACTGTATCGTGTGTTGTGCGCTACAGTTTTTGGATGTCAGTTTAGCGTTTGACGTGACGGTTGTTGGCCGGAATCTTAATGCCATCGATAATCTTCAATGAAGATATCGTTGGCAAGATACATTTCTCGTAGAGAAAACTGAAATGCTTTTATTTTCTCTCCTTTATACTTGGGACGTTTGATGCATTCGGGTTTTCCACAACATGAACCAGTCCTAGAACGATCCTAGGTATCAAAACAAGTGCGCATCTGTTCGGCGCAGTTTTAAAACGATTCTAGGACTGTTCTGAAAATTGTAACCCGAATAAAGCTAATAGCTTGACGGCCTTCTTGGGACGTAAATGAACGAGTTGGGTAAAGAACAAAGATCCTTGCGGTCGAAGTTACCGGAAGACTGAACCTATCCACAACGACTCCTGTTCAGAATAATAATAATAATAATAATAATAATCGTCTTGATTCGGACCCTGTCCAAGACTGGCAACCATTAGCCATTTACCAAGGGCGTTCAATCTTTTTTGTCCATGTTGCTTTTATGTTTATAAATCTCCATTGCACAAGGGTGTTTCATCTTTTGTTGTCTAAGGCAGCGACTTATAGTCAGTTTGATTAGGGGCGAGAAGCCTCAGGTGCATCAAGCCCTGAAGATCTTCGAGCCGCTATGTTCGAGTACTATATGATGAATTTTTCAATTATGTGTTGAATGAATGAATTAGTTAACTAGCTTCATTTTAATTGATCCATATATTATAACCTTAACAAACAATTAAGAATCGAAATCAATTTTAAAATTTGCTTTGGTTGTCACGCGACGCCCTTGCAAGAGTGAGGTCCCGGACGATTGACCTGTTTGCCACCCCTTAAGGTCCTTTAGATCGGAATGACTATCACACATTATTGAGCATCATACTTTCTGAAAACATTTAACGGAATCATGTACTCACCACTTTTGTAGCTCAAGAAATCTTCATAAACAGAGAAACCTGCTTCAACGGGACCGTTTTTGTATATTTCAGATCTGATGGCGGCTTCATCGGAGCTTAGTTGATATGAACTCTTTCCAAAATGTTTGTCTGTTTGATAATTCAACTTCGAAGATGTATCACACTCATTTTTACATTCCGGAGTTGGCTTGGAACTGCCACATGGAGGACGAGATCCAGGCACGTGGTGTTCGCAAGATGGGAAGGGGTAAGCTTGACAGCCCTATGGAAAAATCTTTCAAAAGATCAGAGATACACTAAATTTTATACTACGAATATGCGAAATCGTAGATATTTCGTCAAATGAAAATTCAGTAGGTGTTCAAAATGTCTTCCGTTTTCGCAAATACTCAAATCTATCCTTTTTTCTTAAAAATCCATTAATCTTCTTGGGAGTCAGCTTTGAGCCGGTCAGAGAAAAATTGGTATAAGTCACGAATTCCGAATTTTAGAGTTATACCGATATTTGGGTACATAATAAGGTTGCATATCATTCTTCTAATAAGTGGTATAAGTTAAATCATCGTTTTGACCGAGTATGTAACAATCCTTTCCATACCTACCAATGAGATTTTGAATCAACTGCAACGTGAAACCTTAGTTTCCCAACATTTCACTTAGTTGGAATTATACCACTTTTCCTCTGAGCCATTCAATTCTTGAGGTGAATTTACCCCTGTTGCATAATTTTTTTCTTCAAGGTACGACCAAACTTTGTAATCCAAGGGATTGAAACCGCATGACCGAGCAGGCCAATTAATCGGAGCTTTTGCACCTCTACCAATATATCGATTCGGAAAATGGTTACTCAACCGATTACGACACCTTCTATCAATGTGGCGTTTAGCTCCATCGTGCTTAATAATTAATAATAAAAATAATTGTATGGTCGGCTGGAACAACGTTGGATGTGTATATTTTTTAAGTATAAATTTTGTAACATCCAACGTTGTTCCAGCCGACCGTTCAATTTAGTTGAAAGTTTTGCTATTGTATAAATAATGAATAAAAGTTTTTTGATGAATACTGAAACTAGCTCCTGAGAACCTAGTACCATTTATTATTCTGAATATTCTGATCATCCGATCAGGAACGTTTTTAATTAAGAAAAAAGTAACGTCATAACACTTGTATAGATCATTGGTTTTTCTCACCTCAGTAGATCCGTAACCACCTCCAGAAACAATACCGTTGTATACCCAATAGTCCCAAGCTGAGTCAGGGTACCCTCCATCACATCCTGCGCCACAACTCATGCAGCATGAAAGTAAGTCTCTGGCAGAAAGTAAAACTTGCTTTGTGGCATTGGAATGAATACAAATTCTGTCACTCATGGCTTCAACAGCTCCAAAGGCCTGTTATCAAATACAAATACAATTTAGACATGTCATTTCTTAAATTCTCATATTCAAAAGCTGCATCTGATCGAAATTCTCATAAAATAACGAAGACATCAGAATGGGTTTTGATTCCGAATATGTTCTCCAAAAATTAACTAATGAATTGTTTATATATTGTTTTATCGAGGCCAGAACGGCTAAATAAATTGATTCCCGGATATAATAGTATATATTCTAAAACAAGTTGCAGAATGAGCTCCTATTCCGACGAGAATGCGAAGTTCGGAAATGAGCGACGAAGGATCGAGTTTTCGAAAGCATGAGTGTTGGAATTGCCTTCTGCAACGAGTATTAGAAGATATTTTCTCTATTTCAGGCAAGTTTTGTGAAATACTGTCGAACTTCAAATAAAAATTCAGGTTAGTGACTTTTATATTTCATCTTGGCAGTTGGTGTGACTTATGAAATTTGACAGATTACGGAATTTGAATTGATTTGATTCGAAACCTGATTCGATCAGAGGTCAGTTCTGACAACTACAAAACGAAAAATATAACTGAAACAATGCTGTGATGAGTTTCATTACAGCACTACTTTTAGTTCTATAATGAACATTACGATACTGAAATAGAGAAATTTTTATTATTTGCAGATGATCTCAAAATGTTTCTGTCTGTAAAATCTAACGGAGATGTTATTAACATCCAGTCAGATCTGGATGCTGTGTCAGCTTGGTGCTCGGAAAATCGGATGCCGCTTAACGTCGATAAGTGCCAGCATCTGACTGTGGTACGCGGATCGGTTGATTTTGACGCTACCTTCTCCATTGGCAATGTTTAGCTCAAGCGTGTGGATGTTATTAGGCACCTGGGGGTTACCTAAGATAGCCAACTTTCCTTCAGGCTACATTATCATGCTATTACCAGCAGGGCACTTCAGATGTTGGGCTTTATTGCTAGACATTCTTTTGATTTCAGGAATATCAAGACTCTGAGACATCTGTTCGTATCGCTGGTCCGACCTATTCTGGAATGCGTCATCTGTTTGGTCACCATACCTTGTTTGCAGTTGACTGCGACAGTATTAGGAGGGTGCAGAACAGATTTCTTCGTTATGTGTCGTTCAGAATGGGTATACATCGCTTCGATTATTCCGCTACTGCGGTGCTCTCAATGCTCGGTTTACCCCCGCTAAGAGCTCGGAGACATCAGAAGGACGTTTTGTTCGTGTGCAGGTTGTTTAGGGGACTTTTGTGTTCACCTGAGCTATTGGGGATGTTTGGCTTCGGCATACCCGCTACTCCATTTAGATGTGTCAAACCGGTCAATCTGTTTCACATTCCCTTACGCTAGATCCACACACCGGTTTTTGGTCGGCCAGTTTTATGCCGGTCATCCAAATCGCACGCTGATTGGTGCCGGCGTGAATGCAACGTCTCATTCACCAATCAGCGTGCAATTTGGATGACCAGCATGAAACCGGCCGACCAAAAATCGGTGTGTGAATTTAGCGTTAGCTAGGACCAAATATGTTCAATTCTCTCCGATCCACAGATTGAGAAAAAATTCTGTTCTGCTGGAGTTGACATTTTCTGTGGCTCATTGAACTCGATTAGAGGGGACCTCAGTAGGGCCTTAATTCTATAGATTTTATAATTTTTGGTTTCATTTTTCTTGTTTTTTGTTTTTGATTATTCTGGAGTTTGTATTTTGTTTTTTTCATTTGATTGGAGTTGTTGATTATTGTTGTCTCATGTTACATATATTTGTATAAATTGGGTCTTTACCGTAAATAAATAAATAAATAATTTCTTGGTATATTTTTTTTCTTCACAGGAATTGGATTGAGAAGCGATGTGAAACTGGCAGTTGTTGAGTTTTATAATAAGTCATCTCAAAACAAGTTCATATATATCAACAAAATTTGACAACTAAGCAATTTAAACTTGAAAACCTTAAACTTGGCTTCACGGTCGCGAAAAGAATTGGGCGTTTCCATCACTCGGAGAAACCTGCATGAGGGCCCTGATTTAGGGCCACTGCTAAAATCTCATTGAGTGATAGAGGATGTACAGAGTTCTTTTTTCGCATGTCATTGGAGATATGTAACTTCATTTTGACGCAATTGGATGTCACTACTTTGTAATTTCTGCTCAGTACATCGCACCTAATTGCTTTAAATATCGAAGTTTTTTATGAAGAGTTTGTCTCTGAGGTGTGTGAGATACTGATGATGCCAAAAGGCTGAAACCGGTATATCTATCATCTCAGTGACAAAATCGAATATCATTTCTACAACCATATGATAAAAGATCTCTGAGCCTGGGAATTGAAAATGGTTTTCATTTCGATGATTACTATTTTAAATTCATCTATGTTTCATAAATTGAAAACCTTAGTGGCCAAATTTTGTTGAAATCAATAAACTTGTTCATTATCACTAATTTTTCCAACTACAAAAAATTTACAATGCCTTATCAAATTGTTTTTGATCATAAAATGCCAGTTTTTTCGAAAAAGGTTCACTTCAGAGCACCATTTTTAGGTGAAAAACATTGGCGCATCAGAATTCGCTGGGCAAATGTAAATTTGCCCAGTGGTGTAAAAGATTCAAAACCTTTGTGGAAATTCAATATCTTCATCCCTGGGACGTCTAATGAAACTGAATAAAGTTCAAGAAAATAGTTGTTATTGGGTGACAACGTGTGTATAAAAACTCAATTCTGTAATTAGAACGGTTCCTGAAATATAAGTACCTAAGAAACTGAAAAAATATAAATTTTTGACACCCTGTATCTCGGAAACGAAGATGCGGAGGAAAAAATAGAAGAGAAATAAAATGTTATTTTTTCATGAGAAATCTACAGCTGACCGTTGATACACTTATTTAGGAATACCCTGTATAATTGTGATGATAAAGATCATGTTGAATTATAATATTATCACTAAATTCAGTATGCAGCACGTGTACCTACGTACATTTATAGACTGTCTTGTCTAATATTGTCTTATAGGATAAACTATATTGTACAAACCTAGCTATTGCGCAACAATATTGAGCCCCAATCTTCTGTATCACGATTGGGTATTTACCAAGTTACCAATCTATAAAAACTCAGAACGTTCAGAACATATTGTACCTCATGTTTTTAGAATAATAACTTCAATCGGTATTGGACCATATAATGATAGTCCAGACTGTTTGTAACTTGAACTTAACTGAGCATCGATAATGCGGCCCTTAGATCGACACAATTATTGTACAATAATATGCCATGTAAATAAATTCAGAATCCAAGTCAATATTGATGCTATAGAATTTTATCTCAGATTGATAAAGTTCAACTCACCCAGCATGAACCGCAAGTTGATTGATCCTGTATGATGTTCAAGGATTTGCACTGCGGCCATTGTTGACGGGCATCAAAATTTGCTGGTAGATTTCTCAATGGAGCTTCTAGCTTTTTTTGTAGTCGGCCTTTGTATCCCACTGGAACCCCCAGGAGACTTTTGATTTGGGACATAGGAGTGTCCTTATCAAAGTTCCTGCCAGCTGTCCAAGAGTTCTGGACTCTGTTTATATTGTTGATGAATTCATCGGATAGTGGGTGCACAGCCAAATCTGCTAAGGCAAAGGCTGCCAGTAGTAGAAAACAGAAAATAGAAGAATTCATCCTGAAATAAAGTAGACGTATTTACAAATAAATCCATAATTTGTGATTGAATTGCTATGCTATTTTATGAATCTGCTCTGATTGGGTTATGAGAGAACAATATGTGGACCTGAACTGAGTCAATAGTGCATGACCAACAAAAAAGCCTCAATTCATGTCATCTTCAATGAGAGCGATGAAATATATACTCTTCTAAATTGTCCAAAAGAATCTTTGAAAAAGAATCGCTCATTAATAACTAGTAACATTCTGAAATGACTGTTTGATGCTGTATTTCGGATATTCGGAAAGGCCATTTTATTTTCTGTGAACTACTTTTTCTGGGACGATTTTACTATGATAAAGTATTAAAAACGAGTATGTCATAAAAAATCGTTGTCACTGCGGAAGTATTGAAGAAGTAGAAATTCCACTTACCCTACGTTTGATCAAGCTTTTCATGAATTTCCATAATCCGCGTCGTTATATTTGATTCTCGTATCAGTTATCTGAAGAATGAGATTAAATAGTGAATATCAACTAATCTAAGGAATTAATCATTTGCACGTACCGAAAATAAGGCTATTGAATATCCAATGTTGTTTTTGTCTGTTTTATACCTTTATACCCACATATATTATGTTTTCAGGCTATTTCAAATGATTGAATGGGTTCGGGCGTTGATTGAAGTATTTTTTATTTTCATTTATTTATTTTTCCGATTATTCAACTGAATATACCATTTTATCAAATAATTCAAAAATTAAAAAAAAACATGACAACAATAAAGTTAAAAATACAAATCCATGTTATACGCTGTAATAAGTTGGGTAGAAAATTTGGAACTGGCAACCGTTTTAAACATACTTACTTAATTATTATTCTTAAAAATTATGTCGAATCCACTGGAAACATTTTTCAAAATATACTGAGGAAGTTAATAACATCGGATGATTTCGTTTTTGTGTCTGATTATGAATGCCCTTGAAGATCATTAATATTATGTGTTGAAAGGTTTCTCTTTTCGATTTTATTATTTGAACCTTCGTTAATTCAAACGTTATTTGCAAATAAGTAAAATAGGGACCTATAATTGCTATAATCGTTTAGCTGCGTTAAGAGGTACCGAACAAACTAAAATGTTTCAAATACGAATAAACTTAATATTATTATTCGAAAACAGGCTGGTGGAAACCATTGGTTGAAGATTCAACCAAAACGTTAGATTCTTTCTCTGGGATACCGAAGAGTTCTAATAAAACCCGAATTTGCCAATAGTGCTACACTGCTGCGATATCAGCGTTAAGTATTATAATTACTAACATGTCATGTCAGCTTGGAAACTTGCCAGGCCAATTATGTAATGAATGGGATGTTTTGAAAGACAATATCGTGACAGGTCAATTTTTATTCGGGACAACTATTTTGAGTCAACGGAAGAAAAAATCTCCTCATTCAACCCTAGGGGTAGAGAATGTCATCCTTGAATTCTCAATAGGCAATAGAGAGTGAGCTATAACTCAATTGAAAGACAATTTTTCTCCCTTCATGAATACTACAGTTTTAAAATTCTTTTGAGTCCTTAAAGTCGTTACAGGGTGTCATAATTATTGCACTAATCCAATGAGCCACTCGATATGATTTTCATTACTTTCCGAACAACACAGTTTGTTCTCAAATGTTTCTCTCAAACTGGCAAAAATATCGATTGAAATATTGCGGCATTTTTGTCTAATTCATCTTCGATGAAAGCAGGTTTGGTTTTGTATACCTTTGAGATATTCTCAAAGAAAAAAGTAGAGGGGAAAAATCAGGGGTCCGTGGGGATCATTCAATAGCTCCACTCCCTCCGATCCAACGGTGAGTTGAGTAGGTATAATGCTGATCCAACCACAGTCTCACAGAGGTATAGTAAAGTGGAGTGGAGCTCCGTCCTGTTGAAAATTAAGTGAATCTTAACGTCAATACGGATTGCCAGGTGCATCCCTTTGATTTTCCAGTTGCTATCATATTTTCTTTCAAATTCAAATACGTCTAGATAACCATCGATAAAGATTGGACCTACGACTGTCTCTCCGTACATTGGAGCCAGCAATTTACTTTTTCAGGAGTCTTAGTGCGTCGTTTTCGATAGAGCTGTGAATTCTGATCAAACCAATAACGGCAGTTCTGCTCCTTGACACAGGCGTTGAGAAAAAACTACAATAGTCGCTGAAACAATAGCATATTCTAAAACAAGTTGCAGAATGAGCTCCTATTCCAACACGAATGCGAAATTGTTGGAATTGTCTTCTGCAACGAGTATTAGACGATATTTTCTCTATTTCAGTCAAGTTTTGTGAAATACTTTCGAAATTCAAATGAAAATTCAGATTAGTGACTTTTGTAATGTATCTTGGCAGTTGGTGTGACTTACGAAATTTGACAGATCACGGAATTTGAATTGATTTGATTCGAAAATTGATTGGATCGGAGGCCAGTACTGACAACCACAAAACGAAAACAGTGCTGTAATGAGTTTCATTATAACACTACTTTTAGTGCTGTAATGAACTCATTACGATACTGAAATAGAGAAATGTTTTTATGGTGTCAGATTCAAAATTGTTTCAAATGTGTAAAATTCGGTGCGTTAATCAGGACCGTCGTCACCAGTATTGCACTTTTCGTAGTTTATACGGAAAAACATAATGTATTCCCAACACTTTGCACTGATTCATGGTAAACGCTTGTATTTCCAGCTGCTTCTCGCAGCGAAAGTTGCGGGTTGGTGGTAAATTCTCCTAATATATCCACCTGAGCAGCTGAATCAAGCAAGCGGGATATAGCCCTCTTCTATTCTTCAACGATCCTCTTTCTTCAAATTTTGTCACCTACTGACGTATGTATTTAAAGCTCATAAGTTTGTCTGGGTGTCGTTAATTAAATACGGTGCTAGGCTAGCACTTAGGAAACAATTATCCTGTTGCGCTTACACTTGTCCCTGTTTTTTGGTGCATTTGTTTTGTGTGTCATTCCTACGTGAGATAATTTATGAGAGGCTAAGCGCGGTTTCACACGGTCAGGGTGTTTGTCCGTCCGTGCAATCGCCCGTCCGGGCGGCACCCGGAAGCTCTCTTCACACGGGCAACTGCGAAAATCCGGATTACTAGGTGCTAGGTATGAGTAGGTACTTCAGTTTGCCTCTGATTTCGATGGAAAGCAGACGCAAACATATTTTGATCGCTTTATTAAAACATCGGCGAAAAAAACAACGAAATAGGCAAATTTGGGTTCACCCTTTGCAATCAAATTTACGAAATTTTCCCTCAACTGGGCACAAATATTTCTCCACGCTTCAGTCTACTTTGTCCCAGATTTCGGGTTTCTCCTGAACTAGAGTTATCAGCATTTCGGAATCTATTTCTTCTAGTCTAGACCAATCAGACGACTAAACATCCGGATCGTGTAAACGCACTCATGGCACACTGTGGTCCGCTAGGACATAGTCCGGGCGATTGCCCGTTCGGGCTCCGTGAGTTCTAGCGGGAACATCCGGGCGTTTTGTATGCCCGGACGGCGATTCACCCGTGTCCGGAAAGTGTGAAAGAACCTATGCTAAACTGCGTATTTCTACTTGTCCGGTTGACGGGCGAAAACTCGGACGGACATACATACACCCGGACCGTGTGAAACCGCGCTTATACAGTAACTATGAATGCCCTGTAAATACTTGAGAGAGTCACACAGATGAGACCTTCATGAAAACTTCTTATGTAAAACATTGCTCTAATGAAAAGACAAATATTTCAGATTTGTTGATTCTGGGAATGTGAATTTCATCATCCATATTACATGGAATAATTGATTTCGAGTAGTTCCGGATATATCTAGTCTCAGAACACGAGATCACATTTGATTGTTATATCTTATCTGTTTATTGTAATCGAAAGTTTTTAACTGAACCCTTCAATTGAGAATTTGATATGAACTTTGGGATAAGGTGACAAATATTTTTAACGTTTTAACTTGTCACCAGTATGAAGTAGAATATCAGAGACTATTTTTTATTTACCGTCAAGCCGTGCTACTTCATACACTTTTTCAAATTTTAGGTCCTACCTCGCTGTAACAAAGCAACATTAATCGAAACTGAAATTATTTTAGATTACTTTTTGATAAGGGCTATCAGGTTTAATACTAAAAAAAATGTTAGCCCTCCCATATTGAAGGAAAAAAAATAAAAGGACATTTTTTCAATAAGCCCCATGATGGGACCCAGCGAATTTGTCAAAGATAGTTATGACGAGAGTTTGAAAAGTCTTTTTTTTTTCAAATTGCAACCTCACTTTCGACAGTCTCGATCCAGATGAAATCCGTGATGCAACGCAATCTGTACAGAAACGTGTTGAAAAATGTCTGGAGGTGAACAGTGGTCATACCGGGCACGCATCTCAATTTAAATTCTAATATTTACTATTTTCCAATAATCTGTTTCAATCGTTGCAAGAAATATATAAATTCCCAAGAATATCACTAATATCAGTGAGTATTCCTTTTAGACCACTCATACCATTTTTGAATGTGGATTTCATGAATACAATAAAAAATGGTGTTTTCACATTTTCGCCATGACTAACTTTGGCACTGAATATTGGACCATTGGATATGAAACAGAAAATTCGACAATTTCTATCAAGAAATTCCCAAGGTATGCTCGTTCAAAATGATGCCAATTAATAATTTAATCGGTCAAATATGTGGTTCACCATGTATAATATTAGCGCACCCTGAAGTGTTGTATTATCATAGTCTCGATGTCTTCGATTAACTGGCTTTCTTTTGTAAAATCGCACCATTTCCATGTAGCCCTTGAAACAGTGGCGTGAGACTTTCTGTCATACGTCAAAAATGCATGTTGTTGGAGCCCCCCCGAAAACTAATCCTGGATGCGCCCTTATCTGGATTTCATCAAAAATCGTTCGGTTTGCATGATTTCCCTGATTCGATCATTTCTTATTCTCTGCATTCTCGATCACCGCCAGAAGTTTATCTCAATAATTCCAAGTGCCAGAAGTCGACGTTCCCATGCCCTCAGTCAACTATCATACAGAACTGTACTTTGAAAATACGTTGCTGGCCTGGCCGCAACGGTGTTAAAAGTGTAACTGTAGTTAAAACTGCAATCCATTATGGTGATATGTTTTTAAAATTCCCAGAAAGTCAAAGTAGATCCATTTGGCCCTCGTAAGGATGCATAATCATTATGACAATGGGGTCTGCAATATCGGGATTCGATAAAGAAAGAACTGCTGCTGAATTGAGAGGTCCCATGAGTTTACCTCTATCCCTGAAGTATTTTTTCATCAAAGAATTCCCGTAATTGTTGCTGCGAAATTGTATCAACAATTCCTCAACCTAGCACTAAGAGAGAGTATAGAACAAAATTATGGGGACCAAAACGTGGATATATTCTTTTAAATGGTATTGTATAAACAACAAGGGGTCAAGGTGATTTAAGTTCGAATTAAGTGCACAAACAGATTCAGCTGGTAGAAGAATGGACGAAATCAATGGAGGGCAACTAAAGATGGACAGAAGTGGGAAATATATATGATGCAATGGTATTATCCACTTGCTAATAAAATAAATTGAGATAAAACCCTAGGAAATTAGTTTAAGAATTTTATTTTGGAAAACGAGTGAACATTCAAGATTGATTTTCTCTATTTTAGTATCGTAATGAGTTCATTACATCACTAAAAGTAGTGCTGTAATGAAACTCATTACAGCATTGCCTTCAGTTATATTTTTCGTTTTGTGGTTGTCAGTACTGATCTCGAATCCTCTCAATTTTCAAATTAAATAAATTCAAAACCGTAAGTGACACCAACTACTAAGACTCAATACAAAAGTCACAAATCTGAATTTTTATTTGAATTTCGAGAGTATTTCACAAAACTGGACTGAAATAGCCTTCTGCTACCAGTATTAGGCAATTCCAACACTCACGCTTTCGAAAACTCGCTCCTTCGTCGCTCATTTTAGAATTTCGTTATCATGTTGAAATAGGAGCTCATTCTGCAAGTTGTTTTTGAATATACTATTTTGGTGCATAGAACTGTTCGCAACCGATATTAAAACAAACAGTTCATCCAATCTTGAGTTATAAATGGTGTAACCAACAATATGGCCGACTGAGTTTTATATTTTAAGATAAATAGACGTTTCTTGAAAATACCATCTACGTTTGCGTCGAATGTAGTGTAGTGAGGATGCGCATGCGCTCTGCCGTATCTATTTCAGAAAACATCTCAATCACTTAACATTCCGCCAGCCTATTTACGCGTTCCGCGTCGTTTCAACATTTTGAGAAGTAGCTGAGTGAGAGAACAGCCATTGCACTTTGTGAAAGTTATTAATTGTTTTTACTGTTAAGTGTAAATTGTTAGTGTAGGTATATGGAAGCCTGGCGAGTGAAAAACAATTTTGATGTCAGTGTTTTATGTTTATGATGTCAATGTTTAATGTTGATGCTTTTTCAGTGCAATTGTGTACCATTTTCAACATTTTTTACAAGGTTGGATTAGCAATATATATTTCTGATCCCATAGTACCTATTTTTCGACGAATTAAGCAAGCAATAGTTGATGGAAACAAACCATATTTCATTTTATCAGTGTTGAATACCCTCAGATGTGTGCAAAAGAGTTTTCGCAGGGCACAATAAATTTGAACTGAGTAAATTATTAATTTTCCCTGAATATATATTTCTTTACTCGAACAAATAAATATTTATCTTGGAAAATAAATTTTGAGTTTCTAATAAATATTTTATTTTTTCGAACAATTATTTGTTTCCCACAGAAACTTATTTATTTCATTCAAATGTCATATATACTAGTCTGTATAGCGGTAGTATTTCAGATATATACATCGTACCCTTGATTCAAGATTTTATGTATTTGAAATGAACAAATTCGCCCCAAATTATGGAATAAATTTCAAGAGAATATTTATTTCGCTAATAGGAAGATAATATTTTTTCGAGCCAACTCCATATTTTTTTAATTCAAAGGTTTTTTTTATGAGTGTAAGGGCCAGTTGCACCAATCAGGAACCAACAACAAACCATTGTTTAACTAATCAACGTTTACTTTTAATCAATGTTTATAATTGCCTCTGGTTCCACCGTTTGCGAATGTTTAGTTAATCGGGAGATATATTCGGCAACAAGGCAAAATTTGTGAAGTAATCATAGAGAAATCTAGTTTTAGATGTTTTTTATGTAAGTTGACACTTTTTCCACTTGTATTGTTTAATGTCATGCTAGAATATTATGATAATCAACTTCAAATCCAATATTGCTTTTTTTGCACACATTTATTTATTTGAATATATAAGGTGATTCACGCAAGTCCAGCAGAGTCTGCCCTCTTCATTCTTAATAGAAAACTCGTATTCTTTTCTATTATTTGAAGCTCCTGAATAACCTGATATCAACAAACTATATCATATATGGGGGAATCCGGGGTACTGGGGCAAAACGGAGTACCGCCAGTTTACATGAATTTTATTGGAATAAAACCCCAAATCTAAGACGCATTATCTAGACTACCAATACCTTTCCCGGCAATAGAAGCAGTACGAATCGGGTGATTTTTTCCGACATCGTGTTTATAAACGTCTTATGTTGTAAAAGTGGATCATATGTTTTCTTAAGGTTTTGTTCATGCCATATCGATATTGCTCTTATATCGATACTTTATCAAATGTATGGCTTCAAAAATCCTTTCACACTAATTGTATTTTCTTATTCTATTCAAGCAGGTCCTTTGGGGCAAAATGGGGTTTTGATGATGGGACAAAACGGGGTCCTTTGGGGACCATGTTTTGCCCCAAAGTATTGAGATTTATTATGTTTTTGTATTGGTTTCAGATGGTACGAAAATACGAAAGTAAGACAACTCGTCAAAATGAAAGAGGCGCCAGAAATGTGTTTACCGAAGCTCAAGCCCAGCAAACACGGCGATGCGATGTACTGTTTACTTCTCCATGCGCTAGCATTTGCATCCAAATGTCCTCCACATCAAGTACGCATTTCGGAAAAATGAGTAGTTGAAAATGCGATCGTAAAACTGGTCACAAATGATACTCCATTTCTTGTGACATTTGTGACGCTCATGCGAGTTAATTTTGAGACCACTTTTCTTTATTTCCTTCCGACGTCGCATAGGAATTTTGATGTGATACTAAAAGATATCTTCAAATAGGAAGCCATTTCTCATCGCATTTGAGACATATTTTGTTATACTCATTGCGTTCATGTATATTATACCATTTTTAATGCATGTGTTTAAATTATTGATTGCAGGAGGATACTAAGAAAATTCATTCGAACAAAAAATACAATAATTAGTAACGTCAAGATAGAATACATTAGAATACAAAAAAAGGAAAAAACTACACACAAAAAAATGTACAATATAAGTGTCTGAATTAATTATGTAGTTTTTTCAATCTGCCTTTCCTTCCTCTGTTTGGCATGTCGAACTAACAATTTCGATTATTTGAGAAATAAAATTAGATTATAGAAGTATTGTACATTTCTCTTCTCCACCCTTCGATGAGTGTAATTTCTAACTTCAGCATGTCCGTGAATTTCTGACAGTGTCAGAAATTCAGCGTTCGAGGTACAACCTTAGACCGAGAATCCTCTGAAGATGCCTACCGAAGTTGTAGGCGAAACGTTGGGTGAAATTATTCCTAATGGACCACGGCCAATAAGCCCGGAAGAATCTTTTCATACCAGTATATCCGTTCGTGAAAGCCTTAAACTATTCAAAAATTAAACTGATAAGTTCTCATCATTTTTTTTTCCAAGCAGCCGTCCATATGGAGATACGGCTTCCTAAATGACGCCACTGGAAATTCATTCTACTGGAATCAATTTTAAATTACACAATATAATTTAATGCAAATTTTATGATCTGATGAACAATAGTAAGGACCTCTTAAAATATTGTCCTTAAATTAGAATTAGCTTGTTTAGTTCACTAGGTTGTACATTTTAATACATACATATCATACATCCTGTATGATAAGGAGTTGAGAAAACGAATTTGGATACCTTGAAAATCGAGCGAAAGAAAAGGTTCTCTTGTTTATTGTCGATCAAATAAACCGTTTTAAAAAAACAAAATGATAAAAGAAGTGATTTTCAATAACAAAAACTAAAACTTTTTCTTCCTTGAATAAAACTTTCGTATCACACTTTGCTGAAGACAAAAAAAATTGAATTCATGGTTCTTTGTTTATAAATGAGAAAATACTTCTTTTATCATTTTATTTTTCGAAAACAATTAACTTTAACTACAATGAATAACCTCTTTTCTCTAGCTCAATGTTCAAGGTATCCAGTTTTTTTATCAAACAGGGTGTTAAAAATGTGAGCAATAAAATGTACAGTGGCGTAACTGGGCGTAACTATATATATACATGGAAAAGATTTAATGGGCATAACCCTCTGAAACGAAAATGAACCGTAGACAGCTGTTTCGGGCTTTCGGCCCTCATCAGTACGGTGAAAAGTTGGAAATTGAAATCACATAACGGAGTTAACACAAAGGAGCAAGCCGCACATTTGCGATTTCGGTTGGAAGACCCTCCGTGGTGACGTTGGATCTTGCCCTGGAATGTAGGGTCTTCCAACCGAAATCGCAAATGTGCGGCTGGCTCCTTTGTGTTGACTCCGTTATGTGATTTCAATTTCCAACTTTTCACCGTACTGATGAGAGCCGAAAGCCCGAAACAGCTGTCATTTTCGTTTCAGAGGGTTATGTCCATTAAATCTTTTCCATGTATATATATATATATATATATATATATATATATATATATATATATATATATATATATATATATATATATATATATGATTCAAAAAAATCGACTATTTTTGTTTTCACGAAACCCCCCCCCCTAATTATCTTCAGGGTATCGAAAAAAGACCTTTGTGAAAATATCGCTGCTGATTGCAGGAAAAAAATTCTTTTTTCAATAAAAAATTTTTTGATCACGGACCAATAGACGGATTCCATTTTGGAGTAGGGAACTAGATACTCTACGAAAATGTTCGATACGATATCTCGATAAAACCACTTGTTTGAACTTTTTTTTCCAAAATACCTCAATATAAGGTATTACTATAGAGGTATTTTTGAAGAAAAAGTTAGAATAACTTTGAAACGAGCGGTTTTATCGAAATATCGTATGAGACATTTTCGTAGAGCATCTAGTTCCCTACACGAAAATGTGTCACACAATGGAATCCGTCAATTGGTTGGTGAAGAAAAAATTTTTTATTGAAAAAAGAACATTTTTTCCTGCTATCAACAGCGGAAATAGAAGTCATCGCTGAGCGACCTCTAAATATTAATATTCAAAGCTAATATCTTCACAGACGCGTTTTTTCGATACCCTGAAGATAATTAGAAATAGAGTTTCGTGAAAACAAACAAAATCGATATTTTTGAATAATTTTTTTCTTCAAAAATACTTCAATATTAGCATCGAATCGAATAACTTTTGAAGGGGCCGTTTTACCGAAATATCGTAAAAGTCATTTTTGTAGAGCATCTGATTGTCTACACGAAAATGTATTACACAATGAAATCCGTCTATTGGTTTCTGCTCTAGGAATTTTTCATTGAAAAAAGAAATTTTTTCCCTGCTATTAGTAGGGAAAATAGAAATAATTGATGAGCGACCTCTAAATATTATTATTTGAAGCTGATATTTTCATAGAGGTCTCTTTTCGATACCCTGAAGATAATTAGGGGGGGGTTTCGTGAAAACAAAAAATGTCGATTTTTTTGAAACAGTCTAATATATATATATATATATATATATATATATATATATATATATATATATATATATATATATATATATATATATATAGAGTTTCTGGTATGATGAAAAACTCTTCATAAATGCTTGCATTCACCGAACGTAACAGTTGTGGAACTGTTGAGGAATCGTCCGGTGGCACATACGCTACAAACTCAACACGTTCCGGAGAAGCGGGCATTTTGGGAGCGCTTTCTGTTTATGCTAGGTAGCGGTAGCGGAGCGGTGGCAACATTCTTCGTTCGGTGAATGCAGGCAATGTCTTGGTAACCATATACATAAAAGTGAGCGAAAAGATGGTTGATAACTACGAACATCTATGGGACATTTGAGTATCTCCGTTCCATTTTCATCTGAAATAGGGAATTTACTGTTATGCAATATTATTCAGAAAAAATGAAATTTTACCTCGAAGTCGATGTATTAATTATATATTTATCAATATGAGCATTTCGAACTTCACTCTGTATACACATTTCTGAAATGGATAATAATAAAAGATTCATTTATCTGAAATCTGCTCATAGCTAATGCGCGGAATTGAACATGATATCCCAAATGGTTGCTAACGTATAGAATCTTATTGCCATTGCAGCTAAATTTCAAATTTCCCGCTGTTGCGTCCTGAACACACACAGACTCCTGATTCTGAGATGAATCTGCGAGAGATGAATCCGTTACGTCACTGCGACGTCGTTATCGATCGCAAAACCGCGTGTACGTTTCGGTTCTTCAATCTGCATAGTAGTTTTCGTAAATAAAACCCCGAAGTGAACCATATAAAAAACCGCTATTATCATGTGAATTCGAAAAAATTTCTTGTTCTTTTTGTACCTAATGCTCATGGTGAATCTACTTCAGGTATTACTGGAAAGCCGGATCCAGTGGTGGTAGGAAATTTTCCGGATGCAGTTGAGCCCAGGTAAAATTTGTCCTGCGACTTATGAATACAATCGCTATAGGATATCTTGGTATATAATATTTAAATAATAGACAAAAGCTTATACCTAGCAAAGTCTAAGAAAGTTACACACTCGTATGATTAATTCTGTAGATTGTTTTCTTTCATACCCTTCTTATCATTCTTACCAATGAATAAAGTTGCATTTTAGATCGGGGGAACATCATGTGATGTTCTTCAAGTGAAGAACAATGTATTTATAATTAAAATCTGTCGATGTTCTTAATTGAAGAATAAACACTTATTCCGCAAGAAATATTTCAAATTATGATTAAATTAGAATTCAAACAGGGTAAAAAAAAACAATATAATTCAAAGATTCAGTACATATTTTACGAGTTGAGCATTTCTCCCTGTATTCACCAGTATATAAACCGTCTACATTATACATCCATGACCACAAACCACTTTTAAAGGGTACATATACTCGCAACTATTTGCATTCTGTATTGTGTTTTAGTTCAAATAAATATCAAATATCCGGTAATACGCAAAAACTCAAGGATAAAATATTTTATGCAATTGAAGTAGAAGGTTTTGCTTCAAAAAATTTAAACTCATTGTGTAGTTCATTATCAAGATATTTTAATTCATTTTCTAAATATGTCACTTCGAAGCATTTATCAAAATATAAAGTAAAATTTCACCGTGATACTTCAAATGCAAATTGAAAATCTTCCAGAAGAAACATTGGTACAACTATGTATTATAACTCTCCAGCTATAAACTTCTAGCTACACTAAAAACAAACAAAGTAGTCCCCAAGTCGGTGTAAAACACTCATTGACAAGGTAATTTTATTACACGAAAAATAAGGTTATTCGAAAGGAATATTCTTGATAAGAATGAATTCAAACATTCGAAAGAAGTTCCATGATTTCCACAACACATATTTATTATTGTTTGTTAAATGAACTGATTGTAAGGTCATGTAGGTCCAGATATTTCGTTGAATATTCGTAGGAGAGAGGAAGCGATGTATAATCTGAAGACGAGAAAATGAAACAGTTCCGAAACATTAGTGATCATCATCATTTATTTGAAGGCTGTCAAAATGTTGAAAATGTAATGGAAGAAACGAGGAAAGAAATAATTAATATATCAATATATGAAAAAATAAATAAAAAACTTTACTGAAAGTTATACGAATCCCTCAGATTGTGCCCGCGCATTGTTGTATTTCTCACCAAATATTTTTTCATCATCTATCATCTTCTATATTATGAGCATAATGATCTTGTATGGAGAAGTTGGCATTATATTCTTGAATTTCATGGACACTGTTTCGTTTACCTCCTTTTTTTCTATGAACAAGAATGTGATTATTTCATTCAAATTCTGGTCGTCCAACCATATAGTATGAATTTTTGGTAATGTTCGTGAAATAAATGCATAATTTATGTTAAAATCCTCAATGGCCATAACCTGCTAGGGCATGTCAAAGATATAAGGTGGGTTCGAATTTGCGCCAATTTTTTTTGATAGGACAATCATAGTTTTGTGAAACCCAGCTATAGCCATCTTATTTTTCTTGCTTCAAAAATTAGCAGAATACCGATCGGCCTAGTGTTTGCATAGAATTTCCCCACCTTATAAAACCCAGTGGGTTTTTCCAATTGATAAAACCCACTATTATTGGGTTTTTTCAAAAATAGCAAAGTTCCGGTTACATACATAATATATCTATTTGGGAATGTTCTTCGTGATCGTTCCATCATGGTTTATTTAAAAATTTTTAATAAATATAATTTAAATGAGTTTGTCCTCTTTCCGAGTCTCTTTCCATATAGTCATTGATGAAAAAATGCGTTATTTTTCGTTTTTGACGAAAAACGGGCATTTTTGTACAGAAAAAGTTTGAAATAAACAAGATAAAACATTTCTAACGACTGCCTATCAAGTAAACAGAGGAAAACTAGCTGAAACTCGAACTATAACCTTAATTTCCAGAAGCAAACTTTACTTTTTTTTTAACTAGAGGGATAAATGACTTCTCATTTTCATTTTCGTAATCTAGGTTCCAGAAACAGCAAGTGAAATTTTTTTCACAGCATCGACACAGTTCTCTTAGTTCTGCATAATTACTGAAACTGTATATCAAATCTGAAGAAAAAACTGAAAATCTCCAAAAAAACTCATTAAAACCCGAAAAAAAACCGTCGGGTTGGGCTGTTTAAAAAAAAACCCTGGTTTTTTCCAACCCTGGATCGGGTCGTTTTATTGTTAATGTTTTCCGATGTTTTTTATCGGTATAAAAATGTTGCCCCTTACCTTACCATAATCCTCTGTTGAGTTATATGTATAATTCATGACTACAGAAAATATGCTAAATTGAATATGTTTTGGATTATCATTTTCTTCGACAGTAATTTTATTTTTAGTATGGGTCCTAGTCCTTCATATTTGATTTGAATATACATAATGCTACTTGCAGTATTATAAGAACGATGTGAAAGTGAGATAATTTCGATATGCGTTTTCGGCAATAATCTCACTTCAGTTCTGTAAATTGATTTTGTAAATTCTTCACATTTCCAATTGAATTAATTTTAGTTTCGACAGTAGTTCTGGGTAGCATTCGATTAGGAAGCTCTACAAAATTACATTATATTTATATACAGGGTGTACCAAGTTCGACGGCCTATTAGACGTTTCTGGAGAACTAGACTTATTTGAAATCTGAAAATTGGGATTATGATATTGTTTGACATTATCTACCGAGCTAAAATATTCTTGGAGCCTGACCACTTTCAGTTATACAGGGAGCGAAAAAAAAATTTTCAAAATTTTTTTTTCCTGTTTTTTTCTTTTTGAATTTGATAGAGTATGCAATTCTGAATACATTCGTACTCAAATCGTTGCATTCGTCGAAATACTTTCAAAAATATCGAGAAAAACCTGAATAAAAAGAGAGAAAAGAGTATTCGGTATTATGTTTGCTATTCCTAATCTAGATATCTTAAGCATAAACTGTTTTCACATTTTTGAAGTCGAAGAATGTGGAAATATTGTACATTTCTAGAATTTTGAAAAATTCATCACAGGGTGTTCCAAATATTGAGTCAAAAATTTGGATCAAGATTGGCCCATAACTTTCGTTTTTCAAATTAGAACTCTATTTTTTCATGATTGCGTTGGATTGTACAAAGAAAAATGATGATGATGTTTTAAAATGTTCATGCTCCTAAAATTGATAATTCTTAAGTTATTTAGGATTTTCTGATTTTATGTCGTACGTAGCGTCAAATTCATTAAATCTGTTTCATATCAACTCTGATCTTGGTCATAGAAGATAAATTATTTCAATAACTCACTAGTGACACACCTTTTTGTTCAATTCATTCATCATTGTTGTTATGGAACAGATTTTATTAATTTGACGCAATGTACGACATGGAATGAGAAAATACTAAATAACTCAAGAATTATTAATTTTAGAAGTATCAACATGATAGAACATTATCATCATCTTTCTTCGCAGAATCCAACGCAATCATAAAAAAATAGGGTTCTAATTTGAAAAACGAAAGTTATGGGCCAATCTTGATCCCAATTTTTGACCGAACATTTAGAACACCCTGTGACGAGTTTTTCAAAATTCTGAATATGTAAAATATTTCCACTGTCTTCGACTACAAAAACGTGAAAACGGTTTGTGGTCAAGATATCTAGATTAGAAATAGCAAACATTATACCGAATACTCTCATTTACCTTTTTTTGTTCAGTTTTTTTTTATATTTCGGAAAGTATTTTGACGAATTCAAGGATTTCAGTAGGGATGTATTCAAGTGTGTGTCATTAGTGGAATAATTCATCTTCTATGACCAAGGTCATAGTTGATATGAAACAGATTAAATGAATTTGACGCTACGTACCACATAAAATCAGAAAATCCTAAATAACTCAAAAATTATCAATTTTAGGAGCATTAACATGTTAGAACACTATCATCATTTTTCTTCATACAATCCAACGCAATCATAAAAAAATAGGGTTCTAATTTGAAAAACGAAAGTTATGGGCCAATCTTGATCCCAATTTTTGACCCAACATTTGGAACACCTTGTGATGAGTTTTTCCAAATTTTAAAAATGTACAATATTTCCACAGTCTTTGACTTCAAAAATGTGAAAACGGTTTATGCTTAAGATATCTAGATTAGGAATAGCAAACATAATACCGAATACTCTTTTCTCTCTTTTTATTCAGGTTTTTCTCGATATTTTTGAAAGTATTTCGACGAATGCAATGATTTGAGTACGAATGTATTCAGAATTGCATACTCTATCAAATTCAAAAAGAAAAAAACAGAAAAATAAAATTTTGAAAATTTTTTTTTCGCTCCCTGTATAACTGAAAGTGGTCAGGCTCCAAGAATATTTTAGCTCGGTAGATGATGTCAAACAATGTCATAATCCCAATTTTCAGATTTCAAATAAGTCTAGTTCTCCAGAAACGCCTAATAGGCCGTCGAACTTGGTACACCCTGTATATATATATATATATATATATATATATATATATTAGACTGTTTCAAAAAAATCGACATTTTTTGTTTTCACGAAACCCCCCCCTTATTATCTTCAGGGTATCATAAAGAGACCTCTATGAAAATATCAGCCTCAAATAATAATATTTAGAGGTCGCTCATCAATTATTTCTATTTTCCCTACTAATAGCAGGGAAAAAATTTCTTTTTTCAATAAAAAATTCCTAGAGCAGAAACCAATAGACGGATTTCATTGTGTAATACATTTTCGTGTAGACAACCAGATACTCTACAAAAATGACCTTTACGATATTTCGGTAAAACGGCCCTTCAAAAGTTATTCGATTCGATGCTAATATTGAGGTATTTTTGAAGAAAAAAATTATTCAAAAAAATCGATTCTGTTTGTTTTCACGAAACTCTATTTCTAATTATCTTCAGGGTATCGAAAAAAGGCGTCTGTGAAGATATTAGCTTTGAATATTAATATTTAGAGGTCGCTCAGCGATTACTTCTATTTCCGCTGTTGATAGCAGGAAAAAAATTTCTTTTTTCAAAAAAAAATTTTTTCTTCACGAACCAATTGACGGATTCCATTGAGTGAAACATTTTTGTGTAGGGAACTAGATGCTTTACGAAAATGTCTCATACGATATTTCGAAAAAACCGCTCGTTCAAAAGTTATTCGAACTTTTTCTTCGAAAATACCTCTATATTAATAACTTATATTGAGGTATTTTGGAAAAAAATATTCAAATAAGTGGTATTATCGAGATATCGTATTGAACATTTTCGTAGAGTATCTAGTACCCTACACCAAAATGTATCATACAGTGGAATCCGTCTATTGGTCAGTGAACAAAAAAATTTTTATTGAAAAAAGAAGTTTTTTCCTGCCATCAGCAGCGAAAATAGAAACTATCGATGAGCGACCTCTAAATATTAATATTCAAAGCTAATATTTTCACAGACGGCTTTTGTCCATGCCCTGAAGATGATTAGAAGGCGGGTTGCGTGAAAACAAGTAAAGTCGATTTTTTTGAACAATTTTTTTCTTCAAAAATACCTCAATATTAGCATCGAATCGAATAACTTTTGAAGCGGCCTTTTCATCGAAATATCGTAAGGGACATATTTGTAGAGTATCTGATTGCCTACACGAAAATGTATCACACAAAGAAATCCGCCTATTGGTTTGTGTTCTAGGAATTTTTTATTGAAAAAAGAAATTTTTCCCCTGCTATTAGTAGGCAAAATAGAAATAATTGATGAGCGACCTCTAAATGTTATTATTTGGAGCTGATATTTTCACAAAGGTCTTTTTTCGATACCCTGAAGATAATTAGGGGGGGGTTTCGTGAAAACAAAAAAAGTCGATTTTTTTGAATCAGTCTAATATATATATATATATATATATATGAGAAAGACATGAATATTGAGGGATCGGTAAAATACATGGATAAGAATGCAGGGTCTTTCAACCGAAATCGCAAATGTGCGGCTGGCTCCCTTGTGTTGACTCCGTTATGCGTTTTCGAATACCAACTTCTCACCGTACTGATGAGGGCCGTAAGCCCGAAACAGCTGTCTACGGTTCATTTCAGTTTCAGAGGGTTATGTCCAATAAATCTTATCCATATATATATATATATATATATATATATATATATATCTCAGTGTATATAATCAGTGTGGTTGAGAGGACAACTATTGCAGGAAAGAAAATTCAATTATCTGCCAACGTTTCGCCTTCGTTATTGGCCTTCTCAAGGCTAAAACAAATGCACAATATCGGTATCAAATATTTCAAATATTCAAGCAAGCAACATCACATCAGAAAGAAACAACTCACCTATAACTGATTATGTTGATGATGAATTTCGACTTTACAATGTGAAATGTTTGTGTAGATCAGATTTTTTCAAAATTTTTAATCAGTTATAGGTGAGTTGTTTCTTTCTGATGTGATGTTGCTTGCTTGAATATTTGAAATATTTGATACCGATATTGTGCATTTGTTTTAGCCTTGAGAAGGCCAATAAATTTGGCGAAACGGTGGCAGATAATTGAATTTTCTTTCCTGCAATAGTTGTCCTCTTAACCACACTGATTATATACACTGAGATATTTCCAGAAGGACAAAAAACCATCACATTACATCTTCAAAAATTGGTTAAGCGTTTATATATATATATATATATATATATATATATATATATACTACGCTGTCTTCCGACACCTTACCTCCACTTTTCCCTGTTTAACCATAGTTCATCTGGTAGTTCTCTCTCCCTCAATTCCTTGTCTATTCCTTCCCGCCAGCTTATCCTAGGTCTGCCTCTTCTATTTTTTCCTTGCGCTGTCCACTGAAATACCTGTTTTGGGATTCGATTTTCGGGCATTCGTTGTACATGCCCAAACCATATAAGTTGCCTAGTCTTGATATCGTCAATGATCGTATGCTCGATACCCATTATTTCCCTTATTCTAGTATTTGTAATTCGTTCCATCCTTGATTTTCCAGCGGATCTCCTCCAGTAATCCATCTCGGTTGTCAGTAGCATGTTTTCTGTTCTCTTTTTCAGCGGCCTTATCTCACATCCATACGTTATGCTCTTTCTTACAGTTTTGTATATGGTTTTTTTATTAGATTTCGAAATGCTTCGGTCCCACAAAATTCCATTCAACATGGCTATTGCTCTTCTCGCCTGTATTACTCTGTCCTTGATCCCTTCATCCAGTGTTCCGTCCCGCGTAATCTTCAGTCCCAGGTACTCCCGGCAGTCCCTTATGTTTATAAATTTTCATTATACGCTGATCAAATAAATCCAAACTCTTTCATTCAATCCTTATTTCAAGGTTCGGTTCGCATTTCGCAAACTTCAACCTTTTGATAAAAAAAAAGAGATAAATCAGATATAGCCAAATTGAATGCACACAAAACGCAAAATGCAACTACAAAAATGACTATTTCTTCGAACATATTCTCTTGCACTCAAAACAATTTGAGAGGAGTCCGGGATATGAATTTCTCATCCACGGCTGTATTTAAATCTGACCTGTTTATTCCCAAATTCCTGGATACGAGCCTGTGAGAGCTTGACCGATGTGCAAATAATGAGCATCTTACCAAGTCTATCTAACACAATGGAGAAGGTATATTCCTGAAACTCTGTGACTCTATCTACCTATCGAAAAGTCTATTTCATAAAATTAAATTCTCTTTTCTAACTTTGGATATTTTGCGCTATCTTTATGTATATAGGTATGCACTCTAGGGAGAATGAGTGGATTCTTTCACTTTTTCATTTGGGGGTTTTAAGTAAATCTCTGAAGGCCGCATTATCGATGTTCAGTTAAGAGCTAACCTCCAGTTAAAAACAGGGTTTACCTACCTGAAATTGAATTTAACTAACAGTTTTCCATATAACTGATCATTAATAATGCGGTCCTAAGGAAAGTATATATAGCTTTTTCGAAATTTTACGTAAATCCATATCTTCACATTCAATGGAAATTGGCTAAATGAAACAAAATTATTTCCAATAATAGATTAGGTTTTCTTTATAGATATTTATGAACTCTACTACGGTTTGCAACGTTGAAAAGGGGGGGACAGTTTGGAAACACTGGCAAATAATAGATACTTGCGGTGCAGCACTCTACGTATACGTAAAACGTTAAGTTACGCAGTTTGAAAATGTTCACGTCGGCCAGATTTAATGTTTTACATCAACACGTATCTATATACGTACGTTTATGTGCTGGTCAAGTGTAAAGAAAACGACAAAAAAAACCACAAAACATTACGTTAACATAATTTATTCACGTTGACGTTCGAAGATAATATAACGTTCACGTCTCAGTGACACTTCAGGTATCTAATATCTGGTCTGCTTTTTTTTTGCTGGGTCAGTGACTTTCAACGTATAGCCTTCCACAAAAGTGCCTCTTGTCCACATAACATTAAAAAAAAATTAAATGAAAAAATTTGAGATGTGTTTTTTCCAAAGAGCGAAGTTATACATTTTCCATTTTTGTAAGTTACAAAAAATTCTCTTTTATTTTGTAAATGGTCTTAGATTTTATGGAAATATATTTTCCTACAGATCCTAAAAATTCAGAAGAATTTTCGATTAAACTTTTGATCATGACGTCAATTTTTGTTATAGCGAATATTCACCAGAAGAAACATTTTAATGGTACTGAAAGTGTCTTCACTCTAACTGGCACCGCTGTTTGCCCCAAAATGCCATTGCAGCTTCGATATTTATAATTATAGCCACCAATAATCAATTTTAATAGTTTAACGCAGAACTCAGAAGAGAACCAAATAACACCAATCTGATCAGTATCTAACAATAATATAAACTGACCCACAAATACTCATTAATGTAAGAGCTTGAAAATTTTCATCTTGAGTATTTGCCAAAAATTGTCGGATGTACAAATACTACTATAGACTTTGTTGATCGATATTCGTTATTTTGTTGTTGTTTCAAAAAGTTCGTGACGTGGCTATAATTTGCTAATATTAGCCTTGTGAATTGGATACAGGCATTTTGCCTTCATAATGCTTGAGAGTAGTCAGCACCTTTTTGGCAGTAGACCCTTCGATATTTCGTATGTACTTCGCATCATTTTTGGAAGAGTGAGAACTTCTTCATATGTGGTTTTTGTTGGATGACCTGGCATATAACTTCTGCTCCGATATCTATATTCAAATTTGATCCTGTCTTAGCTTATGAATAGAAAAAAAAATGACGTGTTCAAGAGCTGCTTTCTTAGTGCCCTACTAGCATTGTTTTCAAATGTTGTAGCAAAGCTTTGAAGCACATAATTTTTCGATTACAAAAAAGATATCATAACCAGTTGATATTTTGTAACTAGAGCACCCCTACGAATTCGAGACTACTGTTTTAAAATTTTCCAGTCCTAAGGAAAATAACTACTCTACCCAGGCATCCACAGAAGATTTTCACAATTTTTGATAACCTATATAAATTTATAATTGTCGAACGTAATTCAACATGTCGTTACCATAGTACTCTCATCGTTGACGTTCGGTGCATGGAGACTTATCATAATTCAGTTTATTCTTTAATGAAAGTGTGCGGGAAAAACCCCTGCTATTCCATTCCCGCACACTTTTCAGTGCGGGAAAGGATTAGCAGGGCTGTTTGGAAATGTGGCCCTTTTTCAAGCTGAAAACAGACAAGAATAGCATTCAGTGTCATTGGTAAAAGCTACACACAATACAAACATATATCATCAGGAACCAATTCAAATTCAACAGTAACAAACATGAATAATAAAAAACACGATACTTTCGAAAAACTTTACCGAACAAGCTAAGATTCTACAAGAAAACGGATACCCTAAAAACCTAATCAATAAAATTTTCTTTGCTTCTGCGAAAACTGATGTGGTTACACGAGATAATGAATCGATATCTTCCGTTGATGATGGTTGGTGTAGGATGTCATATGGTTTATTTCAGGGTTTGTCGAGAATTATTAGAACTTACAACCAGAATGTCGCCCCTTATTATAAAAAAACTGTCTCCACATTATATTCTAAATTAAAAGATAAAGTTATGAGAGACAAACAATCAGGTCTAATATACCAAATTAATTGTGGTGATTGTGACGATACATATATATGACAGACAAAACAATAATTACGTGATAGAGTTAACCAACACATCCATGATTGTGATAGTAAGAAAAATACAACAGCTTTGTCCATGCATGCACTCGAGACAAAGCATAGATTTGATTTTCCTAATGTAAAAATTCTAGACAAGGAAAATAATTGGTTTAGACGTGGTTTTAAAGAAATGATCTACATCAAGAAAGACCCTGAATCTTTAAATTTGAGGACTGACACCGCATCCCTGAGCTTGACCAACCAGAACTTCTTGAATGATGAACGGAGATCCGATATGTCAGGTCATCTGCACTGTGTTGGTTATTGTTTTGTGTATTTCTTCAGATGCTGTTATCATTAAGTTACTATAAGAGTCTGAAAACGTCGGATTCGACCCCTCTGATATGATTTTCCAACAATTTTACGATCAAACTTTTTTCATCTGTACAGTATACATATGCATATACAATAATTGACTAAGATTTCCATTGTTCTAAATCTAGAGTATCGTTTTTCTATTGTTCATGTTCGTAACTGTTGAGTTTTAATTGGTTTCTGATGTTGTATTTTCCATGTTTGTATAGTGTGTAGTTTTTACCAATGACACAGAATGTCGTTTTTGTCTGTTTTTCAGCTTGAAAAAGGCCACAAATTGGCCGAAACGTCGCAATAAAGGTCAAATATAGGGTGCGGCACGGAGGATTGATGGTTTTAAAAAAATAATAAAAGCGTTAATTTTTACTCAAAAACACATTTATTGACGGAATCAAATTCTCAAGGAAATAGCATTTGAGACAGTCAAGTGTGGAAAATCACATCAGGCATGTGGTGGCCGAAATCGGTGATGCAGTGCTGGAGGCGCTCTTGGAAGTTCGCGTAGACACTCTCCAACATCGCTCTCTCAACTTGGGCAACTTCCACGCGAATAGCCCTTTTCAATTCGTCCAGAGTTCGGGGCTTAGTCTCGTATACTCTAGCCTTGAGGTGTCCCCATAACGAATTGAAAAGGGCTATTCGTGTGGAAGTTGCCCAAGTTGAGAGAGCGATGTTGGAGAGTGTCTACGCGAACTTCCAAGAGCGCCTCCAGCACTGCATCACCGATTTCGGCCACCTCATGCCTGATGTGATTTTCCACACTTGACTGTCTCAAATGCTATTTCCTTGAGAATCTGATTCCGTCAATAAATGTGTTTTTGAGTAAAAATTAACGCTTTCATTATTTTTTTAAAACCATCCATCCTCCGTGCCGGACCCTGTATAATAATGAAATTTATATTGTTCCTTGAGACCGATAATTCCTTTTCAAGTTAGAAGGATAATCTTGAAAAACTTGAAGAAGCGTTTGCGGTCAAACCAAAATTCCTGAGTAATACAAACACAAGACAAATGACATCGATATAGATATTGACAAATAATAATCTTCTTGAAAAATGTAACTAGTTCAAAGATATGAACACGAAGATGGAGCGTTAAGAAAAATTCACGGAGGAAAATGGACCTCATTATCTCAAAAATTGGAGTAGCATCAATAAAGGCACTGAAAAAATCGATCAAGATACCTTAAGTCGGAAGAAGGAGTGTAAATACTCGGACCCCTCTAATTCTAAACGAACGGAATCTTTTGGACTAAACTGGAACCAATTTGTTATTCTTGATACCACATGTGTATTTGATAGTATTGTACAAATATTGTGTTCTTCAACTTATGTTGAATACAGCAAATTCGAATAAAAATACAGATCTGGAATAAGGGCATGAAAGTTTATACTAGCGAAAGTGGCGAAGAGTGGATAATAGATTGCCTTTCAGAAATCCAAGGAGAAATCTGACCCGAGCAACACCCCTCCTGATATGGAGTTTCACTGCTCCAAATCTACGTAAAAAGCTGGACTCCAAATAGTGCTGCCAAATATCAGTCTGCTTCTCACAAATGCACCGAACAATGCGATTATCGTCCTTGAACAGAGAAGTAAATACTAATAGTTATTTATAATACAAGTGCAGAAGGCATTGATATTCTTCCACGTGTTGAATGTGGAGTGTTAGAATAAGCCTTCTGTACAGGTATTATACCCCAGACGGCACCCTATATTCCCGGAATATTCCTCCAATCTGCCATTAAGCCAAAAGATATTGCAATATGCGAGGCATATGCAAAAAATATATCAAATATATCTGCTCTCAAAGGAATATTCCAGATATATGCCATCCCACCCAGATGTGACTGGTATATGCTATGGGAATATCCATATGATATGCGTTTAGAATATTATTTAATGGTATTTATTGGTATATATATATATATATATATATATATGAAACATCATGGAATATTACAAACGTTACAAAACCCTTTTTGAACGATAATTTTTTAAAGAGTAGGTACTACCACTACCTCGATTTTGCTTTTGTTCCGAACTCATCAATAACTGATGAGTTTGCTATTTTCCAGTAAACTGTTAAAAAACTACAAACTTTCTAGGTATATAGATCATATTTTCAAGGAATCGCAGTTATAATGAAGGTTGGATTCAAGTTAAAAAAAATAACACTTTCATTCGCTTAATAATTTGATCTTACTCATCAAACTGAGTAAACAATGGAATCAATGATTATTAATTTATTTATATGATTGATAGAAGGAAATGAAAAAGCAGGCAACAAATTTAACGTTTTTATTTGTGAAAAATGGACATTCTATACTATATCGACTGACAGTCGAGTGACTTTTTAAATAATTGAAATGTTCGATGAAATAGAAAAAGAGGTCCATTATGATTTTGATCTTATAGGAAAGAGATCAAATATATATTTTCAATAAATGGAAAAACAATATAATATGATATTCGAGCAGATATGTAAAAAGGTCGTAGACAAGTTGTCAAAAAACATATATGATAATCAAATATTAGTCAGCAGAGGTGAGAGTGGCTTATTCCACTGGAATCAAATCAGTTTTGCTCATATTTTTGTTTCATGCAGCTGCCATGTAGTGACAGAGATGTTGTCTGGAATTTAAAATCTTTCTAGTTCAACTTAATACTTCTTGCTTTTCATTGAACCAAATACATTGCATTTCAAACATTTCAGAGCCATCGTAGGTTGAGGAAGTTATGTGGTCACTTCAAACCATATTTTCGCCCTTTCTAGATATTTCCTTGAATTTTATCAAAATATCTGATAGAAATACCAAAGACATTACAATGAAACCTCTCTTGGCGGACACTTCCCATAAACGGACGCTCCCCACAAACGGACAATTTCTCTGGAACGGAGAAATTCGGGACAATTTTCTTGTTATACGAATTCTCATGAGCGGACACCTGTATCGGATGGACACGGACACTATAATTTTCCCAGCGGTGCCGAAAAACCTCCAAGTAACGGACGCGGAATTCTGGAGAGCGGCCAAAAATCAATATGTAGATACCCACCAGAGTCCTCTATGGTACCCACTTGAGGAGATCAACCTCACCCAACCGCGTAAACCCAAGGCATAATCAAAAATGTGAAATTTTTCTACCGAGACTCGATTCTGAAACATGTTCTATAAAATGGATAGTGCTTCATCAGCTTCAGAATTATCCAAATCAATAAATATTCTGGAAGCACTGTACTTCATTAAAACAGCTTGGGATAAAGTTTCCCAGCGAACTATCCAAAATCGTTTTACTAAAGCAGGATTAAAAAAAATGGATCTTCTTCGAATATCTCTGAGGAGGCATATGACGAAGAGGACTCCGTACCCTTGTCAGTACTAGCTATTTTCTTCAAAATCTGTAAAGCAGTGTGCAACACAGTGGATGATACAGAATTTGTTAATTTGGACGAAGAAATTACCACTGAAGATTATTCCAATTTTGTCAATGAAAATGAAGAGAAAGATGACGAAGAGCAAATTGAACAGGAGAGCGACATTGAAGGTAGCATTATTTCTGAAAGCACCAAAATAAAATCTAATACCGAAGCACTTAAATTGATTAGCGAATTGAAAATATTTGCCCAAGAAGATTTCGTGGCTTTTCGACTGGTTAAAAATCTGGAGACCCACTTTCAAACACGTCTACTCACTGAAAGAGAAAAAAAAAATGACACAACCTGAGATTACTGATTTTTTCTGAATACAATTTATAATGTAAACTATTTCTGTAACAGCTTCATATTTTGCAAATCAATTTTTTTATAAATTTATACATATATTTCATCAAATATTTCGTTTCATTTCTCTTTGTATTTATTTTGAACCTTCCCACAAGCGTACACCCCCCACGTCCGGACAAAGAAGCTGGAACCAACGGTGTCCGCTCTTGGGAGATTTCACTGTATTTCTTTAGAGGAATAAAAATACTTCTTTATAAATAAAAATTAACTATTTTTTGGCTTTCTCCCATTCTTAACTCCTGCAATTTCGTTCCCTGAATTTACCGATAAGAATATCAAATTTCGATTTTACTGAGATTTGACTCTTATGGATGTAAACATTCATCCAGCCGCCATATTGTTAGGTCACGACTTCTTCAGTCCATATATTGATATTTTTGTTTTTGTGGTCTTGGATTGAGGTTATTTTTGTTCTGTGGTTAGCAGTTTGGCGTTCCAAAATGGTGGTCACGCACGGCTATTAATATAATATTATTATTAGTAGTCTGTGTACGTCACACATTAAATTGTGTGTGGAGTCGAAAATATGTTATTGTTTGAGTATTATGTTTATGTGATAAATAGTTTGTGATGCAGCCAAGCACATGATAAAAGATTAGACAGACAGACAAGAGCACGACTGGAGGAGCGTGAATATCAAATAGGCGTTGGTAGGTACTCTTATATTTGGAATGCTTGAAAAAGGTTTATGTAATATGCCAATCACTTTGGGTATACCTCACAAAGTGAGGCAGTGCTTTATCTTTGTTTATGTATATTTACGTTTTTTTCAGGTCAAAGAATTGAGGACTTAAAAGTGAGGAAGTGATAGAAAGGATATTTCCCATATTTTAGTTGGGTTGGGAAAAAGGCAAAAACTAACTTTTCATCCCTAATAAAATTGTGCAATGTTCTCAAAGGTATGATATAAATAATTTCAGTGAACATAAAACCCATTTTATTTTTTATTAATATTTTCAGAGGTTCTTAAACAGAATGAAAATACTAAATTTGTTACTGAAAAATGGCTCCACGTTGTGCAGATAGCTTAACCAAAATTTTGCTTTCAATCCAAACGTAAAAACTACAAGAGCATGAGTGGAGGAGCTTCTCGGGTGTAGCAAGTCTCACCCAAGCTGTATATCGAAATTTTGTTTCTGCAAGCAAAAAGGCTGTACAGGTCGAAAATATTAGTGGCATCAGTACGGATTTAGGCCCTAAAAATCAAAAAGAGGGATCGTCTGCGAGAAGGAAGGTTGCCTCGATATAAATTGCCAACACTGCCTACTAAAATTCAAAGTAAGTTTATAAATATTAAATAATCAGAACAGATTCCACTATTACTATAGCAGTAGACAGCCCCTTATCTTGAAAATCTTAGAAACACCGGTTTTTTTCAGGGCCAAATCAAAGAATTCCCAATTTGCTGTGAAATAGGTACCAAGAGAAGGAAAAAGGCGAGGAAGACCAAAAGCTACCTGGATGAGCGGCATACAGAAGACGATGTCTGAGAGGCCGGGAGAATGGGTGTGGATAGAAGGGGCTGGAGACTGGGAATTGGAAGGCCTGGGATGTTATAAACACGGATATCTATATCAGCACCCCATAGGTAAAGTGTGTCAAGTCACAATATCAAAATTAGACAAATGAGAGATTTTTCAGTTCGATAATTGTTTCAAAGAATGTGTACTGCCATTACTTGGCGTCTTTATATACCTAGGGAGTCAAAAATGTGTTCCACTAGCTAGAATTTACTAATGTGAATCCAATATTGTAGATAGATCGTGTCTGAAAAAATGTGACTTAACACACTTTACCTCTGAGGTGCTGATATTTAGATATGAGGTCGGTTTCACAAAACTTTGTTAGTACCAAAAATTCGATTGGTTCTAATGTATGTGAAGTTTTTTAATTGCACAATTAGAGTTTTGTGAAACCGACCCATAATCTGATGAGTCGATTTCGAATGACTGTTTTGGTTGGTTAACGGTTGACCGCTCGGTTCATAAATGAAAACGTCAAACGAACTGCGCTTTCGAATTCGGTTCAAATTTTGGGGAAACATCTGATTTGAGACGTCACCAGTATGTCATTCGAATGCGGTTGGTCCAAAACTGACGGACCAATCTATGAACCAACCAAGAACCAAAGTCAATCGAAATCGCCTCTAGTTCACAAACCAAATAATTGAAGTTCACAGTTCAATATTTATATCATTTAAAATATTACCTCATTGTGTTTTCCCTATTTTTTGGTTAAATTCATCAAATGTTAATTTTTACTTATTCGGAGTTCATATGTCTTGTATTGTTTTGTAAAATACCTAGTTGATTTATATTTTTACTTTATGTTGATTTTTATAATTTAATGTGATAATTTTGTTAATTATTGTTATTGTACAAAACATTCTTAAAACTGTAATAAATTTTTTTGAAACAATCTAATCAATGCATTATTATTTAGTACCGCTACAAAAATTTACATATATTTAAAGATATTACCAGCATATGGCATGGACAAATCAGGAGATGAAAAGATATTGCCAGCATATATGTAAGGGAGATTTTTCCCAGTAAACAATAACGCATCTCAGAAACATTGCTGAAACATTCCACTTGAAACATGAAACGTTTCATTCATAGCGCTTGAGATGTTTCAGAAACATCTAGGAGATCCTTAATGTCCTACGACATAGATGTTTCAATAGAAACATTTCTCGAAAACGTTTCAGTAACGTTTTAGTGAAACATTAAAATATGTTACTTTCAACATTAATTTGACTTCTCTGTAACATAACCTAATCTGGCATCGAAATGTTTCAGGGATATTTTTATTGAAATATTTCAGGAATATTTATATTGAAATATTTCAGATATGTGTTTTGAAATATTGCAGGGATATATTTATTGAAATATTTCAGGAATATTCTCATTAAAATATTGCAGGAATATTTTTAATGAACTATTTCAGGAATATTTTTATTGAAATATTTGAGGAATATTCCGACTGAATAAAAAAATTTTTGTTACTACTTCAATTAGGTTTTTCTAATAAATTAAACAAATTGAATGTTCTTACAAAAATTAATTTTATTAATCATTTTGCAGAGGTGAGAAACAAACAAACAAAAAATAATATGAAATAGAAAAAATATATAAATATATATATGTTGAACGAATAAATTGGCAAGTGCAAAAAAAACATTCACACAATATCCAAAAATATGATGAAAATAACATAAAAATTTGTATAAAAAAATATATTGAAATTGATAGAACAAAAATGGCATATGAAATAAAAATAAAATAAATATGCAAAAATATAATGGAGCAAATAAAAGAACCAAAAAAATATGACATTAGAAAAAAATTTTAATACACTAAAAATAATAAACTAATAAAAATGAAAATATAACAGAAATGGCATATTAAATAAAAATGGAATAAAATATACAAAAATAAATTGGAAAAAATATACCCAAAATATATTTGAACAAAAATATAGCTTAGAAAAAAAATTTCAATATACTTTAATATAATGAAATAATAAAAATATGAAAGATAATATATACAAATATGGCATATGAAATGAGAATAATATTAATATATACACCAAATAATAATGAAAAATATATCAGAATAAATTCTCATATAAAAAAATGATATAAATATAGAAAAATATGTATAATTGAAAAATAAAAATAATATATACACATATTTAAGTATATAAACATACAAATTCAACAGAACACAAACGGTATATGAAAACGAAATAATTTATATATACATAAAAATAATAATAATAAAATAGGAACATGGCTTTTCACTCTGTCTATTTAAATAACTTTCTCAAGTTATCGTAACGTTATAAAAATATGAAAATAACATTTAATAGAAATATAATATAAAAAATAATACTCTCTAGGAACAACTAGATGGTCACAATAATTCTCCCATATATATTTATATATATGACTATATTAAAAAGTGATATGAGTATACATATCTATGGGCATCACTCCTTATTTTTTAGCCTCTGGTAGCGCAAATTTGCCTGGCGCAGCCAATCTGCAACAATTTTTTCGAATGATTTTTCCGTGCAGATGAATAATGACCTCACTGCACCTGAAAAGATATTATGAGCATAAATTAATTGAGCAATTGTCGTTATAGAAAAAAATTCAAATTACATCATTCATAAACGTCCCTTTTCAAATAAGTTTTCATAAAGACATTCTTTCCATACTAACAATATTCGAAATAGTTATTTGTGAAAATACAAAAGAATTAAATATTCAATACCTTTTAGGACTGCTAAGGTTTTCAGATCTCTACACGGATAGTTGTTTTTCCTTCCCAACCAGGAGCATTTTCTAGCAAGTTTATCTGAAAACAGATATTTCAGCCCCCTTACTACAGCATCCTTTTCATTGGCTCCACCACAATTTTTGAATAAATTCTCCTGAAAAAATAAGTTTTACGTATTAAGGAGATTATAAGATTAGAGAGTTTACTGAAATATGTACATGGTATCATTGAGGGAAAAATTAAACAGTCTCACAAATCTCCCTACTTACTTTTTCTGTACTTCGATGTGTGTGATAAACTTGTGAAGTGAATGACATATTAATATTTATTGTTCTGCAAAAATTTTTACCAATTGAGAGCGGGATTCCTCAGATTCTTGGACTTTTTTGTCATAAAGAAGCAGGTCCCTGTATTTTTTAAATGGCTCCTGGGGAATTGTGTCTGCTTTTATATTCGTGCCAACTGTATTCCTTGAAACTGGCGCATTTGCCAGGTGGTTCACCACTCTCTCCACCAAAATCCTTGTTTCTTTCCTTTCCCTCAATATTTGATCTAGTTTTTCTTAAAAAAAAAAGTTGAAACCTAACAGTTCAAAAATATTACAATGTTGCTCATTGTATTACCTTTCAAGTCCATATCTGAGGTTCTTAATACATTTATGGGATCTAGAAAAAAGTAGAAAAAATAAATAATTTTTCGTTTTTGAGGCCAGTATGATGAGATTTACCTTCAGGTGATTTATTGTTATCTTCATTATTCGGGGATATTCTTTCTCCTAAAAAATTTTTTCATTAAAAATATTCAAAAGCTGAATGGTACTCTACTATATTACCTTCGTTGCTGCAAGAGGGTTCGACTGTCATTGCAGCAATGGGATGATCTAAACATATTGTTTCAAGAATGAAAAAAAAAAGATTAAATTGTATGAGTAATGCATGTAAATTACCATTTACATTGTAAGGTTTTTCTTTCGGTAGGGGTGGTGGAGGCATCAGTTGTGATGAAGTGAACGATACTGAAAAAAAATTAATGAAATTGTTTAATGCGAAAATATAATTAAGCTGATATAAAACTTACAAGTGTCATCATCGGAATCCTCTTGATCGTTTTCATCGGCAATAGTTTTTCTTATTTTAGGAGGATTTGGTAAATAGACTTCATCTTCATCCGAAGATCAACAAATCCCCCTACCATCTTGTTCTTTTTCTTCCTCCTCTTTCTGTTCGTTTCATCTTGATCAGCAGAGCTCAATCCACTCTTGTCGGATTCTTTCTCCAACCTCTTCTCCTCTTGCAATGCCGTTTGATATGCAACTGTAAACAATTGTCACATAATCTTTGTTGTGATTCCCATTTAAATTTGAGACCTACCTGGACATTTCAACAGAATTTTGATTTCGAATCTTGTCCAGCTCTCTGCAGATTCCTCTTCAGGTTTCGGCAACACAATTTTCCTTATGTATTTTCTAATTTTGTTTTTATGAATATTCGGCCATGTGCAAAAACTTCTATCATCTTCTGTGACCAACCATTTCACAGGAACGACCGAAATTTCATCCACATCATTGTGGAACTGCACCACGGTCCACTTAAGACGAGTGAATAAATGTGAACAAACGAAAAAAGTATATAGTACATAATTAAGACTTCAGAACAGACACATATTCATAGTTGGTGCAAAACTAGAAAATATGGGAATTTATATATATATATTTAGGACATACAACAAAAATACGAAATGAAAATCAAACAGCAAAGATTCACATCAGGAGGATAACACTATATAGGATAGCTGAAGTTTATATTCAGAAAAGGTGGAATACCTATAAATCTTGAAAGGACAGTTTTCGACGATGAAGAAAATGACCACAAATCAAACGAGTTTAATGCAACAAGCGATGAAAAGAACAATGCTTATCATCAGTCTAAAGGACAGGGAAAAAAAAACCGAAATCTATTAAAGATATCTGAGTAGCATGTATCCATTGTAGAATTTAAGTGGCAGTGAGCAAGACAAGTCGCACGACTAGGGACCAAGATGACTCAACGATATTAACATGTGGAAAAGAAGTGATTTCAGATAGCACAAGGCATATCAGTATAGAGGAGCATGAGAAAGCCCTGTGTCCAGGAGTGGATGATAGAGGGCTGACGACTAATTTAGATTAAACTTGTACTAAGCTATGAAAAAAATGTTTAAACTATCATCAGTGTTCTAGCAGCTCATTATGCAATAAAGGAATTATGAGAAAGGTGTCTTTATCAGAATGGGGCAATTTCATGCATTTATGTTTCACATCCTGTACAGAAATGATTTTGGAAACCTGATGTATGTCTCCAATGTTCTTAACAATAGAAATATTGAAAATCTCTGAAGAATTACAGGGATTATCATAGAGAGGAGCAATATGTACATATTCTGTTCCATATAGATAGATAACTTTTTCATTATTTTGAAATATTGCTTGAATGCAATATATTTTATTATTTCTGAGGATAACGCAATTGTCTTTTTCAGCTGTTGTTATAACAAAATCTTTCATAATAAGTTTCTTGAAACACCCAACACGACCAAGATTTGGAACATTCGTTTCACTTCTTGTTTCTAAGAGGGGAAACACACTTGAAGACTGATCAATTTGCTTCATTTCTTGTAGACGATTGCAGACCTGCTGCAATGGGTTTCTCGAGAATTTAACTTTTTTTTTCAACTTAAAAAGAAAATTTTCGTATCTGAAGGAATTAAAATTATCAAGAGGACCATGTTCTCTGCAGTCATCAGGGAGGTGAAGTAAATTATGAACATTATGAGTAACATACTCCCGGCCATATAAAAACCCATAATTCGAAACAAAGTATTTGAGAAGTTCAGATGCAGAATCCAGATAATTGGTAGACATTTCCTTGGAACATAATAGACGAATGGCAACATGCAGAGATAGAAAATGAAGATACTGATTCTTTGACAAGACATTCTGCAAAATAAAAGGGCCTATATATAATAATAGTAATCGGAACTCAGAAGCTTTGAATCTATCGACTTCTGATAAATTCCTAGGACTTCTGGCAAATTCCAAAGGTATAAACTTTTTTACTTTTTCAATATTCTCAGACAACCTCTCTAAGCTTTCAGTGTTACTGATTCTTATACTTTTCTTGCCTTTCATCCAAAATGTGACAAGTCGTTTCATAACTCCCAAACATACTAAATGCATATAATCCAAAGGCACACCCTTCACAAAATCGATACTAGTGCCTAGAAATGGGCATTCATTGGTATTATAATCCTCATCAATTCTGTTTCGAAAAGAAGAATCGGTTCTCAATGGTGAGTATAATTCTGGAAAAGTCATGCGATTACTCACATTTTCCCCCTCTTGTACACATTTTGTACAACTATTATGCCCAGTGGGACCTTTGACACCTAGCACAAAAGACTTTGCTGGTGCATCACAAATAATTTTTTTCAATCCAACTTTTATATTGTTGCCATTTGATTGAAGACCATTACTCTCTAAAACTTTTACCTCACTGATGAACTCCTCTAGAAATTCAGAGGCAGTGCTAGGTTTACTTGAGCCATGATATAACCCCACCAAGAGTGGCTCTGGAGATTTGTAATTCACAGTTTCAACAGATATTAAAATCGGCCAAAACTGGCTGGTCGATGACTTACTGATGGGTTAACCATCTACGTTTACTTCTATCGATAAGGCTCTTGATAGAGGAACTCTTTCCAATTCATTTTCAATACAGGCTCTCAGTCCAAAATGTTTATAGAACCCCCCAGCCTTTTCGATTACTGTTGATTTTTGCGGAGTTTTCAACAAAGTTCTCCCGTCTTTTGGAAATTTGAATCCACTTTGTATAAGAATATGCAATAAATCATTTATTGCTTTCTGGCTTAGTAATGTTCGATATTTTGCTATCCAATCCCTTATGTTACTTTCCAGATTGGTATCAAGTATATTGGAATCGTCAACATATTTTAAGCTGGAAAAATCTTGTGAAGATTTCTCATTCACTTTGACTGAATGAATATCCTGATGAATGATATTATAATCATGAGAGTCGCTTCTATTTTTATCGGCACGATCATTGGTGAATACGGAATTACTGGTGTTAGAGAGGGGAGAATATTGGATCTTACTATGATAACTATTTTTGATGGATTTCTGGCGTAGAATTTCCAGATTACTTAACCTTCGCAACTGGCGTTTACTCAATAATAATTTATTCTTTCTACGTTGCTCCATCTTAGGTGAGATGAGTAATGATAAAAACTCAACTCATAAAGATGTAGATTAGAAATAAAATTTCAATTAAAATGTAAATAATATTCACGTACCTCCTTATTATTCTCGCTGAATAATGATGAATCCATATATATAACGAATTTCACAAAGGACGATGATTAAGTAACAAAAAACTGATGTGTATATCTTTACCGAACTTGTTCTTGACTATCTAAAGAAAATGAATAAGTAATTCCACGAAATCTTCCACTTTCCAAGAATACAAAATGGGCGCTAACGGTATAGACACCGTGTTACAGACAATAGTGTCTGTTTTTGCTGCCAATCCAATATACAGGGTGGCCATTTGAAAACGAAACAGACGGAGACGAGATTACAGACGAAATAGAAATGCTCGGACAGGTCGATTTCTGTTTCGAGGGGGACAACTTAAGATGTAGGTTACGGACGCATAGCGCTTCAACCCTTGCTACTACAACCTTCACCCCCAATTTTTAAATAGGGAAGGTGGGGTAAGTGATACCTCATTTGAAAGATATTTTTATACTGATTTCAGCACAGTAATTGTTTTTTCATTTTATGCATTAGTTTTCGAAATACAGGGTGGCCATTTGAAAACGAAACAGAAGAGATTACAGACGAAATAAATTTTTTCGATAGAGATGCTCGGACAGGTCGATTTCTGTTTCGAGGGGGACAACTTAAGATGTAGGTTACGGACGCATAGCGCTTCAACCCTTGCTACTACCCCCAATTTTTGAATAGGGAAGATGGGGTGAGTGATACCTCATTTGAAAGGTATTTTTATACTGATTTCAGCACAGTAATTGTTTTTTCATTTTATGCAATCGTTCTCGAAATATTCTTGACTAAGCATATGAAAATGAAGTGGTGTTTTCATGGCACTTGTAGTGTTTTTTTGTTGAAAACCTTTCAAATGAGGTATCACTCGCCCCATCTTCCCTTGTGACGGCGTTTTTCTCCTGGTTGCGACTTACACCTACCACTACCTTTCCAAGCTTACTCGGGCGCGAATTGCGATGGGTTTTATAAGGTCGCAATTCCTTACGTCGCTCACAGTTGTCCACCTGGGTAGCTTTTCTACAGTTGGAGACAAGGTTCGATTCAATCTGGGGTGGTAGCGATTGATATGTTGTTATTTCTTCCACTGAAGAGGAGCGACTTTGAGCTATATAAATAAAACTCACTTTGACGAGACACAATATATTACTAAATACAAATACTTTGATACCACACGCAATGCTGTAATCTATTGACGGTGCTACAATGTAACGAATGAGGTAAAAAGCAGCAAAATTAACAATATACACAAACAAGTTACAAAGGAAATTCAACAGAAATGACGGACGGAATAAAATGAAGCGAGGTGAGCGGGCGGCGTATGTGAAGTGGTTAAAATGCGTGGTGTGAAAACAGTTTAATAAGAGAGCGACAGCCAGTAACCTTATTATCTTGATTACCAGTGAAAAGCATACAATGTAGCGGGTGAAAGGCGGTACACGCTGTCTACCTGTCAACAAGTTGTCCTGTCCTGCGCGCGCACGCGATCTACTGTTCCCTCCCCCTTGACTCGAAGAGTCCTGTCCAATATCCTCCAGACAGGCGCAAAGAAAACCAGGACTGCGCACGTCGGCGCGCCTGACAAAATGGAGTCCGAACAAACGTTCGGAATTCGCTGGCCAGATGACAGCTACAGTGGGGAAATATAGGACAATTTACCCCTTTCCTCAAGGTTGAAGAGTCTGTTAGTGTTCCCGCGAAGGAGAGCCACAAGCAAGGAACCCTAGACCGACTCTACCTGAGGGGTGAAAGAGTATCAACTCAATGATACCTCTACCACCGGGGCCTAAACGTAGACTACGCGAATAAATACTGAGTAACAGTAACCTAGGTTTAGATCGTATTGGCGCACCCGCCAAAACGAGTTGGGGAACAGAAGATGTGTATATCTGGCAAGAAGGTAACCGAAACCGGAAATGAGGACACCGGCCCCTTTTCCTCAAGATCGAAGAGTCTGTTCAGAGTTCCCGCGAAGGAGAGCCACAAGCAAGGAACCCTAGACCGACTCTACCTGAGGGGTGAAAGAGTACCAACTCAATGATACCTCTACCACCGGGACACAAACGTAGGCCACGCGAAGAAATGCTAAGAACACAATAATGATGAGTATAAATTCCGGATATCGCCCCCCCCGTCGAATAGTACAGGAAAACTTGCCGGCCACGTAGACAGGTGAATAAAATGGGCCTTACCAATCCTGCGGATTTCTGGTTTCGACACAACACTTGAGTCCTATCTCGTTCGTTGGAAACACCGAATATAAGGAGTTAGAACCAGCACAAAACTCTTCGGTACTACCGACTCGAAAACTTTCGGAACTGAAATCCCGTCGTCGGAAAACTAAAAAAAACTCGGAAAGCTGAAAACTTAAAACTCGCCTATCGAAAAATTCGAAACTCTAACAGAAGTGAGAACTGACTCGGTGAATTCAATACTCGAAGAACTAGCTATCGGAAAATTCGAAAATCTATCGGAGAACTGTCGGAAAACTGACTGTCCGCCTCAAAACTGCCGAATTTATAAGGTCGGTTGGGGGGGAATATTTCGAGTCTCGGATATCGTGAAAACAATTGCCGCTCCGCACAAAAAACACATATGGTACAGATAACGTCGCCGACTACGGCGAACGTAAGTTTTTTCTACATAGGCAGGAATCTGAAATTGGCTTCTTAGATTTTCACGATATGAAACTCGAAATAATTTTATGTTTGAATTCAAAATTGTTGAAAATTATACAGGTTGATTACGGTAACGAAGTTCACCTCGTCACAATACGATAAAACGAATACTTTCGTTTTTGAATTTAGAAATGGTTGGAAAATATACAGAATGTTCTTAGTGACGAAGTTCGCTTCGTTACACCCTATTCAAAAATTGGGGGTGAGGGTTGTAGTAGCAAGGGTTGAAGCGCTATACGTCCGTAACCTACATCTTAAGTTGTCCCCCTCGAAACAGAAATCGACCTGTCCGAGCATTTCTATCGAAAAAATTTATTTCGTCTGTAATCTCGTCTGTTTCGTTTTCAAATGGCCACCCTGTATTTCGAGAACTGATGCATAAAATGAAAAAACAATTACTGTGCTGAAATCAGTATAAAAATACCTTTCAAATGAGGTATCACTCACCCCATCTTCCCTATTCAAAAATTGGGGGTGAGGGTTGTAGTAGCAAGGGTTGAAGCGCTATGCGTCCGTAACCTACATCTTGAGTTGTCCCCCTCGAAACAAAAATCGACCTGTCCGAGCATTTCTATCGGAAAAATTTATTTCGTCTGTAATCTCGTCTGTTTCGTTTTCAAATGGCCACCCTGTATTTATTCGCATTATTTGACATAGAAGGATTTTCCAATCCTTTTGTTCATTCATTCTTTGGATGACATTCGAGGATATACCTAAATTTCAATTACATAATCAGAAATCTTTGATTCGGATATATACATATATTAGAAAATATATATATGGTGCGATATGTGATGTGTCGTGGATGACATTTTGATGATGTATATTCTTTGTCTCACATATTTTCGCTCTAAAATACCAATATGACTTTCAGCTCATATTTAAATTGTTTTTTGCGTTTTTTTGCGTTTTTTAGCGTTTTATTGATTATTATAAAAAATAAGTCCTCCAATAATGATTTATATTTATGTCTAATATAATATTAGAGGTAGATGTTTGGTATGTTTCATTAAACATTTGCGGTATGTTTATGAAACATTCAAGGGCGGTCGTAGCCTTACTTTTTGGGAGGGGGTCACTGTTATGGTTTTAAAGATTTCTGTTCGGAAAAAAGTTTATTCTCACAAAGAGCTCATTATAAGAAATGTAATTTCAAAACTTTGGGGGGTCATGACCCCCCTGACCCCCCCCCTTTGACCGCCCATGGAAACATTTCTTCGAAATGTTCCACCTATATCTTATATGAAATGTTTCTGGAAAATATATCATGTTAACTGTGAAGAGATGTTTCATTTGAACATTTGGGGTATGTTTATGACACATAACATTGAAATGCGTCACCAATCTCTCATATGAAATGTTTCTGGGATATATATAATGTTAACTGAGAAGAGATGTTTCATTTGAACATTTGTGGTATGTTTATGAAACATTCCATTGAAATGTTTCACCTATATCTCATATGAAATGTTTCTGGAATATTTCATATGAAATGTTTCTGGAATATTTCATGTTTACTAGGGAAGAGATATTTCATTCTGACATTTGTGGTATGTTTCTGAAACATTACATTGAAATGTTTCACCTATATCTCATATGGAATGATTCTGGGATCTTCCATGTCAACTGGGAAAGAGATGTTTCATCTAGACGTTTGTGGTATGTTTATGAAACATTACTTTGAAATGTTTCATAATGCTTCACCCATATCTCGTTTGAAATGTTTCTGTGATGTGTCATGTTTACTGGGTTATAGATGAATATGTATGGCATATGCCATGGATATATTTTGGAAGATCATGAGATATTCCTGGCAGATGTTTCATGGTGACCTTGGATATTCCTGCTATCTGCCAAGCTTATGCCCTGGGAGATATGGAATATGTTTGGAATATTCCAATCTGCCAGTGGTATATTCACTGAATATGAATGGAATATTTCTGTGCCGTCTGGGACCTATGTTAATTTATCTCATTTTATTTTCATTGCAATTAATACATGAAGAAGAATAATGCATAGCCCTCAAAGGAGAATACAATATACACGTCTTCTGGGCTTTCAGCCCTCATCAGTACGTTCAAAAGAATGCAAAGAATTTTGTAGAAAAAAAAGCACAGTCCATGTAGTCGACACAAGGCAGCCAGTCGCTCATTTACGATTTTGGTTGGCAGACCCTATACTCCAGGACAACCACCAACGTCAAAACGGAGGCAGCTAAATCCAACTGCATGACATCCGAGTGCAAAAGTATGAATATGATGTAGATGAATAATGAGGGAACTGTGAAGCAAATGAAGAAGAATAATGGACATAGCCCTTAAAGGTGAATCTTAACCGTATGTTTCGGGCTTTAGGCCCTCATCAGTAGAATCTAGTGGAAAAATAAGAACTTGAAAATAGGTCTAATCATTTTTCTGGGGCCGATTCTGTAATAAGATACGGTCGGTCGCAACCCTTGATGAATCACCCATACATAGCATGCACCTGGCCAGCTTTATCCAGAATATCAGAAATCTACTGCTATGCAAGAACGCTGCAAGTTATGTCACGAGTTTCGTACACGAACTCTTCGACATCAAATCATGTTGTTCAGTTCTAATTGAATGTCTCATACCAGAATATACCTACTCGTTTTATTTTCTAGCAAAATATAAATATATGAAAGCCGTTTGAAATTTTTTGCAAAATCTTTGCATCTTTGTTTTTTCCAGCATGATAAAAACTTTACATCTCTCAGAGTCGTGTAGCAAAGATTCAACTGAGAGATTTCTGAATTGAATCCATGAGATGTTATGAATAGGGTACATGATGACTTACGGTGAATAAGAATCAATTCATCGTATTGGCGAATCCAAAAATCTAAACTCCCTCTAGCGGCGAAATATCGCCCTAAGAAAACAAGTATACTTTGGAATAATCCCGTTCAAAATACATGGTTTGTCATATAAATCAATGATATTTTCGTTTAATATACGATGATTGGTGTAATTATTAGGTTTTCTGAATAGTAGAATTGATGCTGAGAAACTATCGAAAGGTATTTATACGAGAATTATTAGTTAACATTAGATTATTCTCAAATTAATGTGTTAAATTTTAGGTTAGAAGCTATATTGAAGCTGAGCAGGAATAAAAAGATTCATTTGAATATTGGCCAGTGGAATAATATTTTCATTATCAGTGAATTAATTATAATGAGGGTGTTATGAAAGCCATGAGTTCCAGGGATTTAAGAGAGGGACAATGGAATGACAGAACGGGGTGGCGAAACGGCATCGGACAACGTCGAACGACGTTTTGATCCCGATTGTATATATATATAATTATAATGCCCTTGATATTTGAAAAAAGAGAAGCTTGGGTGAGAAGATTGAAGATGGGAAAAATGTTTGTTTCATCTCTTCATTTTCAGATTGATAATCTTGCCATAGATCTGTTGTAAAGAATTTTGTGAATATTTCATAATAGTTCATTTATCTTTTCAGGTTCAAAATTTCAGCAAATGAAAGCTCCTGAGCTTAAAGCTACTGCTGTGACTTCTCGAAACTTGCAACGTAGTTAATATCCAGAAGAAATGAATAGGGCTTGTATGGCCCAACATAAATTGAGGAGAGAATCCAGGAATGATACCCTTAGGGCTAAACATATAATTTCTCAATCAACAACTCATTGTACTCATTTCCATGATTTTGAATGTAGTGTGTAAATCAAAGAAAAAATGCTGCAATATTGTCTGCTTTGAGTAAAGAGGAACAATCTGCTGTGCATGTGCTATTCAAAATGCAATCTGTGACATTTGAAAAAGCAGAGGAAATATCCAGAGACAATGGGTCAAGTGAGCACTGGTGATTTGATGTGAAATTTTGTTAATGCCTTTGAAAATGAGAAATAATTGAACTACTTGACTGAATTTGGAAACACAAAAGGCGATTTCGAATGGCTTGTTTGGTTGGTTAACGGTTGACCGCTCGGTTCATAAATGAGAACGTCAAATGAACCGCGCTTTCGAATACGGTTCAAGTTTCGGCGAAACAGCTGATTCGAGACGTCACCAGTTTGTCATTCGAATGCGGTTGGTCCAAAACTGACGGACCAATCTATGAACCAACCAAGAACCAAAGTCAATCGAAATCTCCTTCAGTTTGAAAGATTATAAGTTTTCAAACAATTAAAATTTTTTAAGTATTTTATAAATTCTCAAAGGTTTGTTCTATATTTATGTCAGCATTTTGTTTTAGTACTTTCACTTCGACTTGGCAATAACATACATCTCTTCTGACTTTTTGGTATAATCTCTGGCAAATTTTTCATTGTAAACAAATATTTTATCTATATTTGATTGTTATCTTAACATTGTGTGATTTTCATTTTAAAATCACAAACAAAACACAAATAAAGACTGGAAAAAATTTCAGAATCGTTTATTCATTTTGCAACATATATTTGAAAAAATGATTAAATGAAATGTTCTATATCAAATTTTGTTCTTAATCTTCATGAAAACGAGCACCCACTTTCAAAAATGATTTGGGAAAACTTTAATAAACAATGAAGTCGTATGTTTCCAAATTCAACAGATTCATCTGAACCTGTGTGCAGCACGAATGATTCTGCTTCAGTTGGATATCACTTCGAGGTAGTACCATTCATTTACGAATTCTGTAGAATCTCATGGATCTAGGAAATACTTCCAAATATATTATTCTACGTCATTTGAGTAATCCAAACAAGTGTAATACATATTCATTTGACCTATATAATTGTTCTTACAAGTAATTTAAATATCTTTGCATACAATTTTTTCATCATTCGTGGTGAAAACGAGTTGTTTTTCTGAATTCGCCACACTTAATGTACAATCAGAAATGCATTCACACACTACCAGCTTGAAAAGCCTTTAAATCACTCTTAAAATGAAAATCTATTCATTTATTTCACAAGATGATATAAATATCTCATTGTCATTCAAAAATTTACAAAAAAACCCCTAGCGCCACTCAGGCTGGTGGCTAAATTTCGAACCTAGAAAACAAGTATTTACAGCGCCCTCAACGGTGGTTGGATTCGCCAATAGAAGCGTTCGCAATGTGTATCATTCATTCTATTATGTATATATAATATATGGGTTGATGATGTGACGAACAAGAAAAGCTGAGAAAAGCTGCAATCAAACGTAAAGAGATATACCCGGAACAACCGAAAGTTTCTTACTCGGCACATACAGAGCAAGGTGAATCTTTGACTTGTACATATATTTTGAGAGGGGATTTCTGAGGCCAAAAGAAACACTTTTTGTCTTTAGATACCTTTTTTTATTCTACTCGGTTGAAAAGATAAAGACAGCTGAAGTGTGATGTTTTAAATGTGATTCTTAACAAATTTCATTCAGATCTATCATGGGTGACCTGAAAAATGTCTTTTAATTTTTTTTCTTCAATATAGGCTGGGCTAGATTTTTTTTAGCATCACACCTGAATGCCCCTTCTCCAAAGTAAGCTAAAATAATTTCTTCTACAAAGGTCAAAAAATGAAAAGGTTCGCGCATTGACAACAATATGCGAAGTGACCCTTTTTTTCATTTTCCTTCGTTACCATATCACCGTGCGCGAAGTAGTGTGCGAAATACTTATTTCGCACACTGCATGTAAACTATATGGGATTTTTATATTTCAACCTTCACGATCCTCAATCAATCAGAAATCCAAGAAATCATTCATTTACTAATGTATAACAATAATAAAGGCTTTCAAAGTGTGAGAAAATTGACCACTTCTTAATTTTATTCATTATTTACAATGTTCACATTAATGGTGCAGCCAGTGCACGAACCAATATGTACTCCTAAACCAGATAACTCAGATTCAGCTCGTGATATCGTAGTTTTGGGAGTTGGAAGACTATCCCTTTTTGATTTGCAAGCAACTGCCGTAGAGGTGGCAGCATCCTGAAATTTCACAGTCTAAAATTTTATTTATTATTATTATACAATATTACAAGAGTTGAGGTTAAGAAACCTATAAACTCAAAAAGAATATACAGAGTTTGGTACGCATACACAATAAAAGTGGGATATTGAGAATGAAAACAAAAAAGTTAATTATTCAACAAAAATAAAAAAATATGTAAATATATCCAGACTGCAGATTAGTGCCCTCGATGAGCTGATTTCCATGCGTCATATCGGTTCTTGAAAGCGTTAACTGTTGGGGCCTGCACAACGGAGTTTGGAAGACTGTTCCAGGCACCGAAAACTCTATTGGGTAGAAAGTTCTGACGCTGAGTGGTTCTGAAGTTTTCACGTTTCAGTTTGTAGTCGTGACCTCTGATATGGTTGTTATTCAGAGTGAACATGTTACCTACTCTGTCACCCAACAATCCGCGAATAGCACGGAATGAGTAAATCAGGTCCCCGCGAGCTCTCCTTTCCTCAAAGGATGTCAACCCCATGGATCTCAGTCGCTGCTGATAAGTCGGTCGAATAGGTCCATAGCCAATACGAGTGGCCCATCTCTGCGTGGTCTCGAGTAGGTCTACCTCGCCTCTCGTTGTACACCACCAAACCGGACCTCCATATTCGAGGGTGGGGCGGATGTAGGTCTTCAAAATAATACCAAAAGTTCTTACGTTGCAACCCTTAAAAGATCTGTAGAACATGTAGGTTAGTTGTTTGGCCTTGGACGAGATGTTCTCGATGTGGCTACGCCAGCTGAGGTCGTCCGAGACTATAATACCAAGATCAGAAATTTGGGAAACGGGTAACAGAACATGACCGCCTATGTTGTATGAACGACGAGGGTTATTTTTTCCGATGTGCAAGATGGAGCACTTACTTGTGTTGAGTGGGAGCATCCAAGTGTCACACCAGCAGTTAAGGCTGTCCAGGTCATCTTGAAGTGTTGAATGGTTGGAAGTTGGTGAATTGTACAATTTGAGGTCATCGGCGAAAAAGGATGAAGCAGATCTCAGGTGAAATGGCAAGTCAGAAACATACAAAACAAATAAGAGAGGACCCAAGACAGAACCCTGGGGTACACCAGAGAGTACCCGCCAAAGCCTTGTAGAAAGCTCGCTTCCGATACGAACGCGATACGAGCGGTTCGATAGAAAAGCCTTTATCCAATTCAGCAGTCCTCCCCTGATCCCCAGGTGATCGAGTTTAGTTAGGAGTCGACCGTGTGGAACCCTGTCGAACGCCTTCGAAAAGTCGAGGTAAATCACGTCTACAGGCTGACCGGCGTCCAACGACTTGGTCCAGTCAGACAAACAGGAGAGAAGGTTTGTGATACTTGAACGCCCCGGAACAAATCTATGTTGTTGGTCCGGTATTATCTTATGTTCGAGGGAAAACCTCAGAATCTGGTCACAAATTATTCTCTCCAATACTTTGGAAACGACTGATAGGAGGCTAATGGGGCGGTAATTATGAGGTGAATACTTGTCTCCTTTTTTAAAGATAGGGGTTACACAGGCGAATAGCCAGTCAGAAGGAAGAGAAGAGGAAGATAATGAGCCTCGAAATATGATACTGAGTGTTGATATTCCATCACCACCGGGTGCCGAGGAAGAGTTCAATCCGGAAAGATGCATGCTAACAATGTCTTCGGTTATTTCGATATTGGAAATATCGAAATGAGAACGAGGTGACTTAGGTAAAGGCATTGGGCCGGGCAATTCGGGCGAGAAAGCGTGAGAGAAAACCTCAGCCAAGACATCAGCTGACTCTCCGGGGCTGCCACAGATATCACCAGAAAGGTTCCTGACTAGTGGAATACTCACATTGGAGTTGGAGGAGGACCTGATATACTTAAAGAGTTTCTTCTTGTTCTTGGATGATGCCAAAGTGTTTTCGAAGTTGGTTTCAGATTGATGCAGCGACAGGGAAACGTGATTAGAGAAATTACGGTGAGCTTGGTAATCATCCATCGATCTTGATCTAAGATACCTTTGCCAGAGAGCATTTTTTCTTCTTATTAAATGAAGACATCTATCGTTGATCCACGGCTTAATAGGGTTGTGCCTTGCATTCTCCACTCGGGTATTGTGAGCAACAATCTCGTTGACGGTATCGACAAACCTACCCCACACCAACTCGATGTCATCCAGAGGTTTAAGGAATGATTTCCAGTCAAGCATCTCCAGCTCATTGGAAATACCTTCAAAATTCAGCTTGCGAAAAGTCCTGTACTGATGACTTGTGGTTATGGAAGAGCGGAACTGTATTTCGGTAGATATGGTGACGTGATCGGATTTGCCAAATGGGGGAAGATGTTTAAGATCTGAAGTGAGTTGACGATCGGAAACGAATATCAAATCCAGTAACGACGGAGTTTGGCCATTTCTGTACCTGGTGGGACTCTCAACGATTTGTTGCATGCCGGAACCAATTGCCAGCTCAGCATATGGGTAGGATGGGGACGACGGAGAAGGTAGTTGTAAAAGTGTTTGTTGATAGAATCTTCCACGTTTGTAGAAAAAATTTTGTTTGCATCTCATGCGCGAAATACTTTGATGATCTCGACTATTTTTTTAAAGGTATGCGCAGAACGACGCGTCAATGCGGGAGCGATGCATCTGATGCGGCAGCGGACGGATTGCATTTCATGCAGACCGACGCGACTGAATTATTTGCAAAGAACGATCCGGGATTGCGGGAGCGGCAGCGACTAAAGTATGCGCAGACCGACGCGGAATGCGAGAGCGATTGCGAAACTTTTGCGGGACGAAAATCAACGGCGGGATAAATATGCTGATATGCAAGTGTGCACACCGGCACGACTAGGACGCATGCGAATTGCGGGATGATTGCGAATGAATTTCAGTTAGCAGCATGCAACGTTTTCCCGTCGCATAGTACAGGGGATTGCAGCGACAGCACTAAAACGGGAAAACAATGCTCTGCCGAGATCGTACCTTTGTCGGAGATACATAAAATGAATAAATTACAGAAATACAAAAAAGTGGAAAAGTGGATATATCATGTCGATCTAGTCATTGTTCTGATGTCACTGATTTTGTTTTTATTTATTTCATACTGTATTCATTATTAATTTCATTATTTTGGAGAAATCATGTGTTCAAATGTGAGCTTAATCAACCGTTGAATTTAGAAATTATAACATATTATGTGAATGATATTTCCGTTTCTTATGGGTAGATATTCTTGATCTACAAAAATCAAGGACTGAAAGCGTTTTACCATCCTGGATGTCTTCGATTTATGATAAACAGTCAGAAACAGTGGTTACCGAATGTCTACTATTCCTGTTCCCTAAATTTTTTTATATCTTGGTTGAAAACTCTAATTGAGATATTATGACAATTTGCAGGAACCCGAATGAATTTCGTTCTAATTTCTCTAGAAGAAAATTCAATTTGAGGGAGAGTTGGATAATACCAAGCCCCTAAGGACTGTGCTGCCTGAGTGCACACTCTGGCAGCACAGTTCAGTGGGAACATCTCCTGAAGTATAACTCCTGAAGATGCCAGACACTCGAACTGGCGAAACGTCGAGAACTAATGCACGACGACGGCTGAAATGTTCGGAGAACAAGTTACATTTCCCCTACTTGTTTCAGAGAACTGTGGTCAGAATGAAATAATGTAGTGATAATTAAGAAAGAATAAAATTAAAGCAAATTTTGTTTAACTTCGAAATGTTCAATTCCTTTCGATTTTCAATCTCGAACATGAAAATTCATCAAAGAAAAAAGTTAATATTATGAATTAACAGAACAACAGACTAGTAATGTTGATTAATTTTCGTATAAGGAATGTCGAAAATTAAACAGACGGATTCCCATCGAGTATCAACACTTCATTTTCGAATTCTTATATTTCAATGTAAAGCGCTACTGTAAAATATTTTTTGAGTTTTTCTATTCGGTGCCATGATATGAAGATCCAGACTACGAGAAATAAAATAGAAAAATAATCACAATGAATATTCAATATCAAAAAAATTTTTCTGCAAAAAACCCTACAATCATTTCTAATCCCCTCGATTCAGCTACTCTCACTATCCTTTTCCAAATCTAAATGATCGTAGGTAGAACGTGCCTTGCCTTCAATAACATCGTGGTAGTACATGACAAAGCGTTCTCGTGTAATTTCTTGCTCAAATTCGTTTCCTCACTTACTCATCATATCTCGGGAAATATTGGTTAAAAAACTATTATTATTAAACAGCATTTCTCATCAGGAATAGATGCCGCTGCGGAAATAACAGTCACACTAATATTTATATGAATTCATTCCATGCCAGTCAACTGCGTTCCTCAAATTGAACATCACTTTGAATTGAATTGAAGATGTTTGAATTGATTTTCATGGGTTATCCTCAGAAGTTAAACATATGCAGTCGCGGACTTTCTCATAGAACGTTTCGAGCACTACAAAAATATCCTTGATCATGTTCCTCTATCTTTCATAGTTCACCCAGCGTCGGCCATAAAGCCTGAAATAAACGGGTTTATTAAGGATTTTTTATGAGAAATGGATATATTTTTTCATTTCCTAGTTATATGAGAATGAATTCTAGATGACAACCCATTCCGATGAATTCCCTACACTATAAAGAAATTTTCATCAAAATCGGCCATGTGGTTCCTGAGTTCTGTGAAGAAAAATAAACACATGGACGCTGCGAACTGAAATTCATTCGCAGATATCCCGCAATTCGCATGCGTCCTAGTCGTACCGGCGTGCACACTTCCATATCCCGCCGTGTATTTTCGTCACGCAAAAGTTTCGCAGTCGCTCCCGCATCCCGCGTCCTGCGTCGGTCTGCGCATTTTTTAACTCGACTGCGCCTCGTTAAAAAAAATCAGTTATCGATCACCAAAGTATCATTTCGCGCACTAGATACAAAAATAGGTAATAAAATGTGGATAAGTGTATCAAGTAGCCCAGTTTTACATTATTCTTCGTGAAATTTCGTGAAATGTGCATTTTTCGAGAAATCAATCATTTTGAAAAAATCTGTATCGGCGAAATTTAGAAGAAAAATTTCTTTGGCTGAATGCAACTCTGTTCAAAGATTTCGAGATAAAAATCTAGAGAATTGTATATGATTTTATTTATTTTTTCATTTAATAAGTCACAAAAACAAAACGAAAATATGATAATTATTCTAAAACTGAACAAACGAACGAAAGAAAAAAGTAATAATGAAAGAGAGCACTGGTCATCGTGAAGAGCGACAATCGTCCAGCTTGTTCTAGAAGGCTTCCACAACAGTTGTTGGAAGTTGATTCCACATGGAAAATATTCGGTTGGAGAGGACCATCTGACTTGTAGAGGATTTGAATGGGTCCTTCTGCAGTTTAAACTTATAGCCCCCCAAGCTATTCGTATTCAGTCTGGACATGTCATTCAGCTCCTCCCCCGAAGTGTCCATTCACAACGCTGAATGTGAAAATTAGATCATGCCGGCCGATCGGCAAAACTAGCGAAACCAAAAATGCGCAGGCGATCTTCATACGACGGGCGAGGGAAAGAGTATGGTTGGCGCGTAGTCCAAGGCTGGTTGATGGCCACCACACCTGTCCAGCCTACTCCATAATTCGACGTATGTAGGTTTTGTACATAAATCCCCACGTTGCTTCTTCCGAAAGCCCCCCTCAGAAAAAAATCATCTGCCTTGCTCTTCCCGTAACCGCTGGCACATGATATGACCAGCACAGATCTGCGTCCACAGTGACGTTCAAATCAGGCTCCAGCATATAACCGTCGATCCAGTAGCGTAGCTTCGGGTTATTCTTGCCAATATGAAGGACGCAGAATTTGTTGATGTTCAGTGGTAACATCCAGTCTTGACACCACCTGGAGGTCTTGTTGGAGAATATCTTCCTGTTAAAGGACGAAACCATGTTGAGACATTGGGATCAACCCATTGTTTGAGCAAAAGCGCATTAAGTGATCGCTCACTATTCTCTCCAAAACTTCTCGAGACAGATGAGAGAATACTTATGGGACGATAGTCCGGTAGATCAAGTTTGTCCCCTTTTTTGAATATGGGACTTATTGAAGCAGTCAGCCAGTCAGATGCGATCTGAGATGAGTTGATGGACATTGTGAACAAAACATATAGAGGAACAAAAAAGCTGCAGCACATTTTTAAGTAAACGCGTCGTCATTCCATTATTACCTGGAGTGGTGTCAACCTGTCAACTTTCAAGTCGCGTAGACGCCTCTCGTTAGTATGCTGATCAATTGTAATGTCTGCTATGTCTTCGTCATTGCGGCTTACACTGTGTATGGGAACATCACCAATGGGCTCCACAGTAAAGTCAGAGGCAAATATCTCAAATTAGCCGAGAGATTTGCTCTGGCTGCTACACACATGGTGGAAGAATTCTATCAAACATATCACACATATCACCGGACTGGTTCCTCACAGTGGGCATACTGACTTTGAAATTGTTTGAGGATTTCACATCTGTTTTCTGACAGAATATCGGTGTAATGCTCATCAAAGGTATTATTAAGGTAATTGTGTATTGAAAATAAATTATTTGAGCAAACTTCTTCAACTACCGAACGTGAACTGATTTAGAGTTAAATAGTTTCCTTATTGAATCACTCAATATGTGATCCTTTTGGTAGTCGCATGGAGTACTATCAATATACAGGTTGTCTGTAAATAAATGCGAAAGTCTCAAGAACATAATTTCTAATTAGCAAGGGTTCATATGATTTTTTTCTAAATTGACCTCCCTTCCAAGATACCGCCTATAGAAAGCGTTTACAAGTTGCCGGTTTTTAATTTTTTTACGACTTCTCCAAAGCACTGAGTTGTTGTCAAGGAACTTTTAACTTTTATTCCATTTTGTCGCAATGAAATATCCTTATTCGATGAAGATGAAATAAAATGAAAACTGGCCATCGTCGCTTCATATTATGTAAATTTTTATTATTGAGTGTTTTTCAGAACTCTTAAAAAATATTTAAACCGCCAAGAAGGGAAGTCGATTTGGAAACAAATTTATTTTATCTACCCCTGCTAATTTTCATCGATGAATCATATCCTCCGCATTCATTTACAGACAACATGTATATGGCATCTTAGGAGTTTCAATATGAAATCATGTGATGGAGAAAAGGATCTTCTTTTTTCCAGAAAATTTTCCCACCCCCTACTTTTGTGACTCTGTGACTTCGCATAAACACACCGCGAAAATCACATTAATCAGTTCTCAATTTTGCTGTAAGAACCGTATTTTCTAAAATGCAACGTTTCACGTTTAGTATTCTAACTTCATCTAGATTGTGCCGCTGCGCATCTACATATATGCTCCGAGAATCGCCCCAGGGCTGTTTCATTATAAATGAAGTGATAATACCCGAAGTTCCCGGAAACTGCATCCTCTCTACGTCAGACAGATGTTGGAACATTACGGTGCAACATGGAATGATTTTTTTATAGGTTTTCGTTTCTCTTTCACTTCAATGAGTTTTTGGCCTGAATTATAGTAACAAAACACTGGGTGAACATTTTCTACTTTTATCGTTTTTCGGGTATAATATTCTCTTACATTTTTCTAAACTTTTTCGAAATATTTCAGAAATTAAGACAGTGCATATTTGAAGGAGCAAATTGAATGTCTATTGTTTCGATCCGAAAATATTTACTGTGGTTAGTCTGGATAATCACAAATTATAAGTGTGTTGGTCTAAAATTTCCGTGGTCTTAGGTTATAAAAATGTTTTTGTATAAATGACCAGAATATAACACATTCTTGAAAATAAAACTAGTTTTTATACATGCATCTACTGCTTTTATAACTTCGAAAAAATTTATATCGAATTCCATGGAAATATGTGTACACTTCTTGAATAACTCATTCCACAATTCCTTGAGTAGTCCTTCCCAGGTAAAGGAAAAATAAATTCATCTTGTGAATCCCAAATGGTGAACTTCGTGTTGGTTGGCTTTCTCGCTATATCATTCCTGATCAACTTGGTAGTGGATACAAAATACCCATGCATGGCCCATAAAAGAGCCGCATCTCGACTATCTAGAAATGAACAAATGTAATATTGTTGAGCATGAAATCAATATAATTGATATGTGTGGACATGATGGGATGGGATGAGAGGACAGCAGATATAAATTAGTTTCCTAATCACAATGACAAGAAAAATTTTTCATTATGCCTGCCTCCGTCCCTAAGAAAAATTCTGCAGGCGCCCATCACGTGTGGATGTATGTATCAGCATAAACTGCGAGATTATTATGAATTTCTTGTGTATTAAATAGGACCTACCATATTTTCAGTCGACAATCTTTCCAGAATTTCTTTCATTTGGCGGTTACTGGTTCGCATGGTGACGGCACCTTTTTCTTCAAAGTATTAACTATCCCGCTATGATTCCAATTTCCAATCGAAGTATTTCTTTGCTTCTCTGCCATTTCTGAAAAATTTTCAGAGTATTCTAGCAACATTGGAGTTGAATTCAATTGGATAGTGACATCTCTACGATGATCAGATGATGAACAACGTACTGACGAATGGGGTGAATATCAGGCACCTTGACATCAAGTGAATTGTTATGTGTGTGATGTTTTATTGAGTTGACAGCATTTCATTTATACATTTCATCATTGTTGTTGGTTGTCATTCTTAGGGTCGGTTTCACAAAACTTTGTTTGTACCGTTTAATTAATTGGAACCACCGAGATTCGTTGAAATTTCAAAACGAGTGATTCGATTGGTTCGAATTTACGTAAGGTTTTTTAATCAAACAATTAAAGTTTTGTGAAACCGACCCTAATTGTTGTGTTTTTTATGTGTTAACCTGATCAATTTTATTTGTACATCTCTTGGTTCAGCCTTGAAAAAGTTCGAATATACGGACGAAACGTCGGCATTAGTTCACAAACAAACTCGAACCCCAAAAAGAGTTTGTTAATAGTATATGTGACTTATGTCGTTTTTATTGAGTGAGAAAGAAACATAGGAGGAACAGAGGCAATACCCGGATTTGATGCTGGGGGCGACCTCAATATGATTTTAACATACAAATAACCCGATCCAAGAATCTTGTGGGACTCAGCCAAAAATCGTGATAAAAGCATATCCACAAAAAAACTTTTATGGCTGTTTTTGAACGGAAGCTCCTCAATTAAGGTTTAAAACATGTGTCATGGAATGAATTGGTTATCATGGAATATGCCTATGGGGCAAACTATGTAAAAAAACGAGCCATGCGTTCTTCCTCAAGGTGGTCTGGAAACGAATGCTCCGAAAGCAACCGTCTATCCAGCAATGATTCGTATTCGGGTGATCACATCGATATAACAATAATATATTCCAAACAACAATTCACCATGCCAAATATGGTTATGCTCCAGCTAACGGTGTCCGTTTCATCAAATTTCTAAAAATATTGGATGGAGAGTCACCCTTTGCCTCCCATTGCGAGTCGACGATTTTTTGTGTGCTCAATCACATCCATATAACAATTCACCATGCCAAATATGGTTATGCTCCGGCTCACGGTTTCTGCTCTATCGAATTTTGAAAAATAAGGGATGGAGAATCACCCCCTGCCTCCCTTTGCGAGTCGATGATTTTTTGTGTGCTAATTAATATTCATATAACAATTCATCATGCCAAATATGGTTATGCTCCGGCTCACAGTTTCCGTTTTATCGAATTTTAGAAAATAAGGGACGAAGAATCACCCCCTGCCTCCCTTTGCGAGTCGATGATTTTTTGTGTGCCTATTAATATTCATATAACAATTCAATATGCCAAATATGGTTATGATCCGGCTCACGGTTTCCGTTCTATCGAATTTTGAAAAATAAGGGGTAAATAATCACCCCCTTCGCAAGTCAATGATTTTGCGTGTACTTAGTCACATTGATATAATAATCAAAAATGCCACATATTGTCATGCTCCGACAAATAGTTCCTGTTATAATGAAATACAAATATCCCGCAAATGAATACTCCACCACTTCTCCGAAATAATTTCGATAATTTTTTTTTTGCATGTCATTCCTTTGTTTCACTCTAATGCAATCAACCCTGAAATCCCCATATTCTGTATTGTATGCTGTAACGTTATTTCGAGTTTAATTTTGTCTTCCGTCCGTACGACACTGATGACCGCGTTTGGGTGTATTCAACAAAAGGTCTGCTGGAAAGAGTCTGTTAAGTTCACACCGGTACCGTATGAGGATGTATAATTAAAAAAAGAATCACATGAAAAACAGATCAGAATGAAGGCCATATAACGAAATAAAATAAAATTGGAGAGAGTTAGACAAACTAAACTCGAATTAATCTGTTTGTAAGATTTTTTGCCTCAGTCTTCACTTGACTGTTTGATGCGCTAAAGATCGATATTACAGCAGCGACGAACCCTATTAGTAAGCATTCTAGTGCTGAATTTTCAGAAAAATTTGTTCTCTTGACAGAAATATAAAAGATATTCTGGCTCCTAAGTCTCAGGTCCGGAACTACAATCGGTATAATTCCCAGTATATCTGGTACTTGAAAAAATTTGAAAAAACTTCAAAAATTTTCACAGGGAGTTTATATTCTGGAATGATAAGAAATGCGATATGATTAGAAGAATACACCATTTATATATTTTTTAATATTTTTGTGATGATAACTAAAATTCTGCCTGTTACCCGATACCGGTTTGACGGCGACTTCTGGGACACATGTATATAACATAATCGCCTTACATTGAGAGAGTCTTCAGGGCTTATTTCAAATATGAAAAGTTTCTATCCTATCATGGAAGCCATTGAGATTTATGAACATAATGACAAAATAAACAGAAAGGAAGAAACTCTCTTGGTACGTAGCGCATGGTTGCCGGGGATTAGAAAAAACCAAGATCAAGCCAATACGGAGTAGAAGCGCTCGTAAACCCACAACCTTTTTCCGCCATTAACTGAGGTATATGAACCCCCGAATCGAACGCAACATCACTCTCGGAAATTCAGCGGTCCAGTTACAACCTCAGACCAAGAATCCTCTGAAGATGCCTACCGCAGATGTGAGCGAACGTTAGGTGAAATAATTCCTAATAGACCGGAAGACTCTCTCAATGTCGGTAGATCCGGTCGTGAAAGCCTTAGGGCGGGTATCACAATGCTTTAATTGCACGATTAAAAACGTAAATTCGAACCAATCGAATCACTCGTTTTGAAATTTCAACCAATCGCGATGGCTTCAATTAATTTAACGGTACAATCGAAGTTTTGTGAAACCGACCCTTAAACTAGTTATAATTGCCTTATTCGATCCAAATTTCAGTTGATAATTTCGGATTGAAATGGCTTGGAAATAAGAGGTGGAATATCGAAATGATGCGGATGCAGCTAATAACACTACTTCATTTTGCCTTTTTGCAATGTACAGAAACGTGTAATGAATAAATATAAAATGTAGCAGTGGGGGATGATGAATTCAATTTGATATATTCCCTTCAGCTCTCATCGATTCGATGAAACATACTTTATCGTTTTGATTTTCAGGAACAGATATGTGGAAGGAATGGGTTTGGCTATGGCGCGCAGAAGGAAGCTAGCGGCGAGGGAGCCCCCCAGCCCCAGCATGATGCGCGCTAGAGAATGAAGAAGCAAAACGTTCGGACGTTATCTCTCATCGTTTGTACGTTTACATATCTACTTGTTGGAGCAGCTGTTTTTGATGCTCTCGAGTCTAAGACAGAAAATCAAAGGAAGATTGTTCTTCAAGGTAAAGAATTGTTGGATATACCGGTTGCGGTGGCTACCTACTCAGGATTCGGCTTCATTCGGTCAGCTACATGAAAAATTCCATCAACTTTCCTACTGTTTTGAAAAAAAGATTTTATATCATGAATAATATGAGATACCTTCTTCAAAAATATATCCCCTAATTTCTGTGACTCATAGGAAAAAAGTATAGTTCACTTCACTATGAGAAACTAACTTCTGCTTCTGGCATGCAACCATTAACAGTTAATGTCCTCTAGAAAAATAATTTCGTATTATTTTCTCGTATTCAAGTAGTGTTTGCTGAAAAAAATGTCCGAAATTGGTGAAACTTTTGCAGGTTATTCAGGGGTGTTGTCCAATCACTCTGCCAAGTTTTCTAACAGGACTCTGAGCTAACTTGCGGAGGATCGAAGAACCTAACTTTCCCTAATCTTTTTCGATTTTTCGCTCATAACTGCCAAACTTAGTCGGTTTTGACCAAAAATTCCATAGGCAAAGTTGTAAAACAAAATTTGCTACAATTTCTTCCTGTTGCCGGTGAATGGAGGCTTGCTGCTACTTAGAGTGGTTTCGACGAAGTCAAGACTATCTTCCAATTATTCAGGAAAAACTACTGCAGCAAAAGGTCTTCGCGAGCAATCCATAGTGTTTTGCGATGGTTATTCTAGTTCAATAAGCTACCAACGTTGTAGAACGTTATCAGTAGGTCTTTGCTGAACCGCTCTACCCCAGATAACCTCAGTCAACACCATCACGTAGGAAAAGGTTTTCTTTAACGACACAAACAAGATTAATATTGGAACGTTGTTGAATGAACTGGAAGCCAAGGGTATCCAAGTCAAGCTGGCAGTAGATGTTGTGATCGTACAGACTGCTTCATGAGTTTCCGCGAAGTACGACAGTGATAGTTATGAAGGCCAAAAACTTCGTTTTTGCCAATTTCATTAAAAAAACTTCTGAAGTTCGGGAAAAAGTACATACATTCGAATTTGTAAAATAATTAATGTTTACTACATTTTTAAGACTTTATGAGCCAAACATCGAAAAAATTCCAAAAGTTCTTCGAAATTTTCCTCCGAGCACGAGGGTCCTCGTGCTTGACAGAGTCATCCCACAGCACTTCCGAGTAATCTGTAAAATTTTAATTGAGTTCGGAATTTTTTCCAGGTAAAATGTACATAACTATTTTCTGGATTATTGTATTTATAAGAAATTTCTGATAATCCAGAGGTTATTTCTGCAGTGTCGTAGATGGTAGAAAAAATTTGAGATTGATATTAAAAAGTCAGAAATCTGAAACATCTAATTATAATACTTTTCACCACATTGAAGTATACGAAGGAAAAGTCTTTTCCACTTTGAAATTATTTAATCCTTTCCGATAAAATTACAAGGACATGCAATGCATTTCGGCAAGCTAACTTGCCATCATCAGGCATTGGAGAGTAAAAATGTCCACAATGCCTGATGATGGCAAGTTAGCTTGCCGAAATGCATTGCATGTCCTTGTAATTTTATCGGAAAGGATTAAATAATTTCAAAGTGGAGAAGACTTTTTCTTCGTATACATTAAATATAGAACTCCACCCATGGACTACTATCACAATTTATTTCTTTGCTTTAGTTTTCTGTTCCTAAGAATATCACATCATGACAAATTTCTTTGCTGAATTGCAATGTATAACCTGCTACAGACCTTCTTTTTGGTAAAACAACTGTATTCTCAAGAATCTTTATTTTTATTGCTCTTGAGAGCTAGTAGGGCAAGTTCTATGAAATAGCAGTGGACAAACATTTCATAATATTCAACAGCCTTTCGAAAATGATTTTAGACCTATAAATTTTTCTTTTCATCGACCAGATCAGAAATATTCAATTCGATCAGGAGATCTTCAACCTTTTCGCAGACCAGGGCCACAAGTTGTCGAAATAATATAAAGGCGAACTGCACTTTTGATGTTAACCCTAGAAGCCTAATACAAGTATATTTGGTGGTGGCACATGAAAAAACATTATTATTATTTTAATAAATAAGAAATGAGGTTTTCACCTTCAAACCGAAAAAACCAACCCGAATGATTCTGAGGACACTCGCCGAAAATAAAATGCAGAAACGTACACAAAAAGAAAACGAAACTATTGAAATAAATTGAATTTGATTCTTTCCCGTAATGGCCCATCATGTAAGGACTTCATGAGTAGAGAAATCATAACATTAAACGATTTTTTCATTTCATAAATACTTAAGTAATATTCACAAATAATCACAAAAGATGCATTGAAATGAAATACTGCAAAATTACATGTGATGCTTGCTGTTGCATTTGGGAAGAAATTTCTTCTATGCTACTCCCTCATTAATGCTATAGAATAATAATAATAATAATAACATACCTTTATTTTCACAATTATCATCAATCTGACAACAAAATGAAAACAAGTCATCAATAACATTACGAACTAGTACGATGATTTACAAAACTGTTCAAATTCATCCAGTGTATAAGGCTCAGCCTGTACAATCAATGAAAATACCAGTTTACGAAATAACATATATTCCGTTACTTTCCTAACTATATTTGGTAAGAAATTATAAATCTTAATCCCTATATAAAGGGTACTTCGTTCGGTGAGGCTATATTTATGACGTGGAAAGAAATATTCTATCCTTTTTCTTGTGTTGTTTCGATTCTTATATTCTTCCAAATAGTAGTTGTGCTTACGAAAGAACAACAGCGTTCGGTATATGAACAAACCAGGCAAAGTCAAGATGTTGTTTTTTCTGAAAGTTCCTCTACATGTAGACCTGAATTTCATCCCAAACAAAGTTCTAATCGCAAATTTCTGAGTAATGAAAATTCTCTCAGATTGAGAGCCACTTCCCCAGAAAATGACACCATAGGTCAGGAGATATTGAAAATTCGAGAAATAGATCGTCATCAATGTATGAGAATCAACTTGATTCCTCACCACTTTGAGGGTGAAAATGACAGAAAATAAGGGAAGGAGCATTTGTATTCTTTTTGTTGACCGGAATGGTTCTCGCAAATCACCTATGAAAACCGAAAATATATACCAAACACGAATACAACAGGACAAAAATCGTTAAGCCTCGATTCCAAACACTTATAACGATGAACGCTGCAAATAGTACAAAAACACCAATTCAAATTTTACACTAGTTGTCAAAGGAATGAAAATTGGTTCTTCAATATGGTACGTTTCTTCACATCACCTAGTACATTTAACTCTTTTCTATGTTGCAGAAATCCAAGCAATAGTTCGGAAAAAATACAACATAAGCAACGAAGATTTTCGTATCTTGGAAACGGTGGTACTAAAATCGGAACCGCACAGGGCTGGACAGCAGTGGAAATTTACTGGGGCCTTCTACTACGCCACCACGGTACTGACTACCATTGGTTACGGACATTCCACCCCAGCAACTGTTGGAGGGAAACTTTTTACTATGTTCTATGCTATGGTGGGAATTCCTTTAGGCCTCGTCATGTTCCAAAGTATTGGGGAAAGAGTGAATAAACTCAGCAGGTGAGTTCAAATTTTATCGTTAATATCTGAGAAACTATGTTTAATTTTTCATCATTCGCTTACAATGGCAGCCATTCGGAAATCAATGTTATTAAAGAGCATGATAATTTATGTAAGATACAAATCATATCAATCAATTCTCGAGCATTTCGGCCGTTGTCGTTCATTCATTCAACTTCAGGATTATTTTTTCAGGAGTTGTTCTCGCTGAAATGACTCGAGAAACAAGTGACATTGAAAGTGGCTGCGAAAGCCTCGACCAATTCCCAGGAGTTTGTTGGTATTCAAAATAAAGAGCCGATGCTGAAATGGTTCTTTCTCTAATTATGTATGTGTCAAATCCGTTCATTCTGCGACATCTCGTAGAAAAAAACAATGTAAGAATATTTTATTCCACCACTGTTTTCAGTCATATCTATTGATGATAGGTTGCCCTCTGCCACGGATTTATTTAACATCTGTCAAATCAATGGGATAGAAATCAATATTTCTCAATGTAAAAATCACTCTATGATATTAACAGCAATATTTCATTAATTTCGATAAAAATTCTGCGAACTAGAGAAAATAATGTATGATGCCCGTGAGGCTTCATTCAAAAATTCGCCACTTTGTGGCTCGTTTTTGAATTTTGAACTCGTGTAAGAATATCAATGCCTTCTTCAATCGTATCATAAATAACTATTTCCTAACAAGTATGGAGAGTGATAATTTTCTGCAAGTGACTGCTGCGTTCCGCGCATACTGATAAAATATAAATAATGTTCTTCCAGCTTTCCCACATAATAATAAAATAACTATAAACTGTTTATTCAAATAAAAAGCCGAGTGTAGGTAATAAGTTTATACCCATACACTTTTGACATTGAGAGAGTCTTCCAGGCTTATTGGCCGTAGTCTATTAGGAATTATTTCACCCAACGTTTCGCCTACATCTACGGTAGGCATCTTCAGAGGATTCTTAGTCTGAATTTCTGAAACACTGTCAGAAATTTGGAAAACTCTTTCAATGTCAGTATATATCCGGTCGTGAAAGCCTTAAACTATTTATTACATATTTTTGTCATTAAAGTATTTTAATAATGTAATAGGGTCCCAAGCTTAAGTAAACATTTTCTTTCACACTATATTCCGCCGGGTATGATTGACTTTTAAAGCAGTTGGTCGCTTGACTCGCGAAAAGGTGATTTCTGCGTGGGCCCTTATAGATATTTAGGGACTGCTTCGAAATACAGTGAAAAAAACTTGCCCTAACAATGATATTTCAACCCGTCAGTCATTGGGAGAATATCATACCATGTTTGCAATATGTAATTATGTAAATACGCTCAAGTAAGTATGGTGTTGGTGTTCCATCTGAAATGGACAGCAAAATCATGATCAAAATCTGTTGGCTCTGTGTTGGTTCTGGATTTCAATTTTGGCGATTTTCATTTCAAAGCGCAACCAACCCTGTTAATTGAGACGTTAGCATCTAATAATCAACTTCGCAAAAAAAGCCGGAATACATAAAGTTTTCTAGATTTGATCGGTAGTTTTGGATTTCATATCAATATAAGAGTACCAAAAAGAATAATATTGTATTAAGACAATAAAAGATATTTTTGCTATATGTATGTACTGTTGACTACTAACTCAATCTATAAAGTTGACTATAGAACTTCGAAAACGGAATTTTATAGAGCAATCATTTTAACAACAAAAATATTTAGAATAATCGAATTGCAAATTATGCAAACAGCTTGGAATGTGATATTTTCGGGTATATCGCAGTCTATTAGTGGTCTGATCTTTAGAGGTAATTTGACTAAGACGGCTGAAAGGTTGAATCAGCATATTGTCAATGTTGCTCCTGAATTGACATCCAGGATCTATTAAAAGCGACTTTTACTCATAGTATAAATTCTTCATGTTCGAAGTGCAGGAATCTGAAATATATTGTACATTCAAAAATTAGAAATCTCTTCGGCACGATCGGATTCCAATAAGCAAAAACTGTTATCAGGAATTGTGAAAGATATAATGTGGCGCCATTCTGTTACTTGATTAATTGGTCTTTTAATTCGGGTATTTTTCCAGGCGATTAGGAAATTGCCAAAATGGAACTTCTATTCAAAAAGGATCAAGAGAAAATTATATGTAAATTATAGTACAATAAGCTCACTTTCATCGTTTTTGGAGGCGTTTGCAAAGTTCTTGCTGATAGATTAATAAACACAGCAGTGTTTTATGCCGGGTAAAAATACAGAATCTGCAATGTACTATTGGTAATTGCACTGGGCTTGGCGAGGGTAAAGCTGTGATTATGACATATCATCTATAAAAATAAAAGAAGATCCCTGTTTCTGATTATCTCGAGAAGGTTTTTATGAAGAAAAAAAATGGGTGCTTTGCGCGAAATTTGAAACCTTGATAATTTTCCGGCGCATTCGCCAATTCGTAACCAAGGCATTTTGTAAGTTATATCATAAGTGCATCTAACTTTTCAGAATAAATAAAAAAAACACTTTGCCAAGTATGTAATATTTTAAAGAGAAGCATGAGTGCTGGTGACAACAAAAATCCTTATCTTCTACTCGCGACATGCACCTGCAGACTTTTTTTCTAAATATTACTTTGCATTGTGTTTTTTCAATTTTTTCACAGGAATAATTTGATACCCGAATGGTTTTCGAAAAGACTATTTCAGCAGTAACAGATTATTCTGAATGCTTTATGTATAAGTATGAATTTGAAAACAACTCAAAACTGTCAAGTTTTGCCGCGGGTAAACTCGAAAAAATTGCTAACAGCTGCTGTCATACAGTTTTTTCATCTGAAAACAATTTTTTGTACAACTGCCATAAAAGTGACACTTTTAATGACAGCAAACAATGTTAAAATTGATTGTTTACGTGGAAGCGTGTTGAAAATATCTTTAACATTAGTGTTGAAAATATTTTCAGCACTCCATTTTCTTATGATGAAATCAGATGAAAAAAATTCAGCAATTGCAAATTTTTATTATCAATATTCAACAATCATTACTTATCAACATTAATATTAATCGCAGAACTAGAACAATTAGAACATTAGTGAAGGAGCTTCGCAACACATCATTAGCATCCTCAGCACCATCAGTACTTGTAGAAACCGGAAGTACAATATTGGATGATGATCCAAAATCTGTTGAGGTTGGGAGAATTTTTTCAGTAATGACATTTCTATATGCAATGGAATGATCAACATTGCCCTCGGCTACCATCGTAGACTTCCATCCACCATATTTCTTTATATCTGTAATATTTGCTCCTGATTCTGCTAGCAATCGGTGGCGTAACTTACACACCCGCAGACCCCGCGGTGCGGGGGGGACCAGGCGTTGGGGGGGCCCGGGCGTTATGGGGGCCTGGTCTTCGAGAGAAAATTCAAATAATTTTATCGTTAAAGAATATGAACATGACCTCAGTTTTGACCTTAACTTCCGAATAAACTCTTTTAGAATTGCATTGAAATCAGAGATTAAGAAAATATCATCAATACGACAGTTAGCTGATCTCCTGTTTTTAGAAAACTTTATGATTTCAACTAGTTTCCCAGATCTCTCTACTGCTTTAATGTTATTTTTAATATAACCTGTAACTGTAGCAAGTGCAGAGCGATCAGCGATCCTTTTAAAAGTTAAAGTTAATAAAGAATTATTTGGGAAGTACAATGACCTAAAAAAGACTTAGCGGGCCCAGTTTGTTGAGAATTGAGAATAGACGTACTAGTGCTGTAATGAATTTATTACAGCATTGTTTTCAGTTATATTTCTCGTTTTTGTGTTGTCAGTACTGACTTCCGATCCCATCAATTCTCAAATCAAATTAATTCAAATTCCGTACCTAATCTGTCAAATTTCCTAAGTCACACCAACTTCCAAGATTCAATACAAAAGTGACTAATCTGAATTTTTATTTGAAAATCAAGAGTATTTTGAAAAACTTGACTGAAATAGAGAAAATATCGTCTAAAACTCGTGGCAGAAGGCAATTCCAACACACATGCTATCGAACTTCGGCCTCGTGTTGGAATAGGAACCACTCAAGTTATTTACCCATATACATCGAGTAACACAGTATTTTTTAGGATTGATAACTATATTTGAAATAAAGATGCAATTATGTATATTATTTACTGCAAATTTTGAATAATATTTCAATAAATAAAATATAGAAAGTCTTACTTCAAGTAATATTTCGGAGTAATTTTGGTGGTGTTAAATTTAACCCACATACCTTTATTAAATAAAAATTTTTTTCAATAAATACGCATGCCCGTATGAGGGGGCCCGAAAACTGATTCTGCGGGGGGGCCCGGTCGAAATTCGTTACGCTACTGCTAGCAATGAAGCGGAGGATCTTCGAAAACAGTCTCCTGTATATTGCTTTGGTTCTGGCAGTTTGGGGAATTCGGCAACAATAGATGGAATTTTCCCAAATGTATTAATTCCAACTAGGTTGGCAGTGTATTTATTATTCATATATTTCAGAAAAAAACGACGATGTTTGATGACAGAAGGGCGCAGTGCAAATTACTTATGAAAATGGTCTACATACTTCCTAATAATACTGAACTGACTTTCGTTTTTGTATTTGGAAATTGTATGACCAATGATTCATTTGTTATTCGATGTCTTCCACTGATAAATTAAACAATTCTTCACGCCGACAGGCCCCAAATAATCCGAAAATAGATGCAACCTTAACCATCAAGTATTTCTCATCTGGTGCCTCCTTTATAAACTTTTCAAATTGTTCACGAGTGAGAATTTTCGATTTTTTGGGACATATCCTTCACTTTTACGTTTTGAATATGTCATTACCTTAAAATATTTACTAACATCACCATTTTTAACAAGGGCGCTTGACTTCATCATTGAAAATTTGCTCCACAAAGCTGATGAACTCCATATTTTTTATTTTTCTTCTAAGTATGCCAGGAAAACAGTTTCACTGAAGTTTCGTTTTACATTTTTCAATTTACACCAGGCTAGGAAATTGTTATATGCAATATCGTACTGCTGAACAGATTTTTTAGGTAGGTGTTCCAGATTTGCTCTTCTTGCAGACTCTTCAATATCCAGAGGAACAACCAAAGCGTCACTTTTATTAATAATTGGACTCTCGACAAACGTATTAAGCAGTTAAAAACCCAAGACGAAAATTGGACAGGAACGAAATTCAAACGACAGCGTCTTTTCTCATTTGTTAGTAATCATAACGTTGGCAACGTTTGCTATTCACAACAACCTTTTGAAATTATAAAATGCATTTTGAAGTTTATTGTCATTGCAAATTCGCCCCTTTCATTATCAGAATAGGGCAGTTGTACAAAAAACATTGTATGGTATTTGTGTTAAAAGTGATTTTATTTTGTTCGTTTCACAAACTTTTTCACTCACAAAATAAAACGTCACTTTTAACACTCATATCATCAATAACTATTTTGTAATTCATAATTGCAACTTTCTGATTGGTGGAAATTAAGACGACGAAATAGTCACATCAATCCACATATTGGAATTTTTTTAGAGCAGAGAAAAAATGGGAACTAGATGAAAAATAAAAAAAACATTGTATCCATTCATACTATCATAAACTACACCATTCAGAAATTTTATCACTCGAAGTGTTGATATTGAAAAATGGCTCTTGTCATTTGAGTTTCAATTTTAATAGATTATTAACTAGTTATTTCAATGAAAATGAAACAGATAACAATTAAATAATGAATGCTAGTTGAGAATGAAAAAAAAATTCATGAAAGGGAACCTAGTAAAATGTTTCTCGAATTTCATTTCACGGTCCAAAAATTCTTCTATTCAACTGTATCTCTGAAAGCATGGTGCTGGCTGATTGATTTTTGGGACCTCGCCTATAACCACTAGAACTGGACTTTCAAGAGATAGCTGCTAGAAACCCGGAAACGTGGGATATTTTCGGCGAATTTTCAGGGAGGGGCCCCTCGAAAAAATACTTAACTGGGTACCAACCGAAAGAAAAAAGAGAAAGGTTAAAACTATTTGACCATTGGGTAAATTCTGATAGAAACTTTCATTCCTGGAATGTTGGAGACAAAATGATGCCAAGTGTCCTGTCATACAGCCTCTGTAACTGAATGCGTGAGCACTATGACAATGAGTTTGACATAATATGACAACGTAGATTACCCTCCACCAGAACTTGTCAATAAAAATAATTCCTCTATTTCAGTGTCTTAATAAGTTCATTACTTACTAAAAGTAGTGCTGTAATGAATTCAATACAGCTTTGTTTTCAGTTATATTTTTCTTGTTTTGGTTGTCACTACTGACCTCCGATCCTATCAATTCTCAAATGAAATCAATTCAAATTCCGTAATCTGTCAATTTTTAAGTCACCCTAACTGCAAAAATAGAATACAAAAGCCACTAATCTGAATTTTTCATTGAATTTCGAGAGTCCTTCACAAAACTTGACTGAAATAGTGAAAATATAGTCACTTATTTTCAGAGAGTTTGTGAAATAAGGATTTGTTAAGATGAAGAGTGTAGAGTTAGCAGCTTGCCTCTACATGAGATCTGATAACTTTTTGACAATGTTAGAAATACGGCCTCGTCTTGGCAATATTTTACATTAAAATGTTTTTAGTTGGATTTCAATTCTTTTTGTACGTTGCTTATGACAAAATCCTTTCTTTTTGTTCATTTTTTCCCCAATAGTAATTAAATAAAATATAATTATTGCGAGATCTATTTCAAGTCAAACTAATTCACAATTCATGTTCAAAATCAACAATGTACGAAGTATAGAAATACACCTTTACCTACCTAGGTTCAAGCTGCGATGCCGATGTAATTGAGAGCTGCCATCAAAACAATCGTATGAAGAATCCTATCATTATATAATTATCACAACGAGAAATTGCACAATGGAAACTGTGGTTGAGGTTATTACAGGGAAATTGTATTTGGTGTAAATACACATACATGAGGCGTTTTACGAGCGCTTCATTTTATCCCCATATTCAAAATGTGGGGGCAATTTTCCCTGAGAATTCTTGAATATTTTTTTTTTAATTCATAACAAGCAGTCCTCCGTATATATCAATTTTCATACCACTAGCATCAGAATTGGCGGAAGTATTATACAAACTTTTACATCCTCTGGTTCTAAGGGTTGGGGGGTGAAAGTTTCGAGTTTAGGAATTTTTCCGTTGTTTGTGTACTGAAACTAGCTCACATATCAAATTCGTACTTGCTAGCACATCAGGAAGTACCCTAACAGTTTTTATGATCATCAGTGAATGAGTGACGAAATCAGGGGTTTTTAGATATCAATAAAGTCTAAAGCGTACGAGCTATGCACTTGAAACTTTCCACGTTTGATGAGTTCACTACTGGCATTATATCCTGAGAATTTTGTTCATCTACTATATTCCAAACTCAAGTTCGAAAATACGACGAAACACTTCGAGATAATATAGGTAGTGCCCCGGCGCTTAGCTTGGCTCGTCTTGGCGGAGGCACTACCGTGCCCCCAGATTATATCATTTCCAGAACACGTTATGCAATAAAATCAAATTGTACTAAAATGATTTTTCGTTCATTTCCCTTGCAGTTCCGCAAGGAGCCTTATAACTTTGAGCCAGTCTGGCACTAGGCACTGTTTTAGCACCGGACTAGACGTCTGGAAAATTAATTTTCTCAATTCAGTATCGTAATGAGTTCATTACAGTGGGTGATAAAAATAGTGCTGTAATGAAATAATTACAGCATTGTTTTCAATTAAATTTTTCCTTTTGTGTTTGTCAGTACTGACCTCCAATCCTATTAATTTTCAAATGAAATCAACTCAAATTCCGTAATTTGTCAAATTTCGTAAGTCACACCAACTGCCAAGATACAATAATAAAGTCGCTAATCTGAATTTTTACTTGAATTTCGAGAGTATTCTCTTCATAAACTTGATGTATATGAAATACTACTTCCTACTAATATGATAAAATCAAAAGTTCGTGAGGATGTGAAAATGGATGTTTCTTACCCTTTAACGTAAAAACTACCAAACTGATTCAGATGAAACTTCACATCGATATAGCTTATATATCAGAATAAGACATAGGCTACAGTTTATAATGATTTTGTGTTATTTTTCAATAAAACAACGGCAAATTAAAAAGCGAGTCAGAAATATTCCTGCTCTCTGAGAGCTATAAGGCGTACTATTTTCAATACCAATGAGTCGCTGAGTCGGGAATAATCCATATAATTCTTATGGTGATATTGAAAAATGACCCTTATGGCCCGTCGGTTCTTCCACAATCTGGGCGAGCCGGTGAAACTGTGAGATATCGAAGTACGGCAGCTAAGCAAGAAAATTATCAGTTGTAAAACTGTGATATCAAGCTTTTCATTACTGTCGTATCAGTGATGATTAAATCACAGTTCGTGAAATATCCCTCATCTCTAAGCTCAGGGAGCGATTCGAGAAAAACCGAATGAGAAATTCTCAAGCAAGATCTGCTGTAGCTCGTTAAGAAACCGTATAGTCTAAGAGCCAGCGTTCGGCAGACTTACGGTATTTTAGCAAACTTCATATTAATGTCAGGTATACTATGACACCTACCGTAGGTGGAATGGGGATTCGCTATGCTCGGCGATGGTTCCTTGGGGCGTGACCGGAAGTCCAAAAACGTGAAAATTGGCTTTTTCAACGTGATAGTAGCATGTCTGCCTTTTTGATAAAAATATTGTATACACTTTTATATATCAAACAATTCAATGGCAGACATTTATTCCGGTTCCAAGTTTAATTTCAAGGTTCATGAAAATCGAAAATATCATAAAAAATGACGTTATTTTAGCAAGGCTGAAAGTTATGTATGTTATTTATATAATTATCAAATACACATATATGAAGAGGCAGACAGATAGGTCGGTTCTAACATGCAGACAGAGCACATAATACTTTTGGTGTCGTGCTGATGAGACCGTAGGTCTGTTTTACTCCTCATTTCATTATGAACTATTGTTTGAGCAATGCTATTATGGTATTAATACTATCATCATGTATACATATTGAAACGAAACAGAAGGATATATCGGCTCTAACATGTAGACAGACAACAGAATACATTCGCTGTCGTGTTTGTTGTCTGCCTACATGTTAGAACCGATATATCCTTCTGTTTCGTTTCAATATGTTTACATGATGATAGTATGAATACCATGTGTAAATTGCAGCATTGCTCAAACAATAGTTCATAATGAAATGAGGAGTAAAACAGAAAGAGTCATACGGTCTCATCACCACGACACCGAAAGTATTATGTGCTCTGCCTTCATGTTAGGACCGACTTATCTGTCTGATAATTATATGAATAATAGCATACATATCTTTCAGCCTTGCTAAAATTACGTTATTTTTTATGAAATTTTCGATTTTCATGATCCTAGAAATTACACTTGGAACCGGAATAAATGTCTGCCATTGAATTGTTTGATATATAAAAGTGTATACAACAATATATCAAAAAGGCATACATATTATTATCACGTTGAAAAAGCCAATTTTCACGTTTTTGGACTTCCGGTCACGCTTCAACGAACCATCGCCGAGCATAGCGAATCCCCATTTCACCTACGGTAGGTGTCATGCTATACCTGACATTAATATGAAGTTTGCTAAAATACCGAAGTCTGCCGAACGCTGGCTCTCAGTCTAGTACTTTCGATTTCAGGCGACATACAAAAAAATAGAAGCTCCAATAATAATACAAAATTCTAATTTTTATTTTGATTTTAATTCATTGGAATTTCGATTACTCAGAAATAGTCATATTTCATAGAAATTTTTTTCAAAGCTGAGGAGTTGCCCTTGGTTTCATTCGCTCCTCAGCTATAGAATGATATTCTGGCTGTTGTTCTATGTAATATAAAAGACACTAAAAACTAAAAATACTCCCTGAATACAGCCTCAACGGTTTTCGAATTCAAAAACTCTTTCTCTAGAATGGGAATACAAATGAAAAGATTATATATTTTCATCCTTCTCAGAAAAAAATATCCTGATTGCAGATTGGACAATATTGAAATATAAGAGTAGCTGCACTTGCCCCTTGAAGAACTCCGCATCAAAGATACCTCCGAATAAAAACAACCATCCATAAAACGATCATCTGGTAACGATTGGGGAGGATACCGATACGCACGGGTACTTTTATGAATTTATAACTTCTCAGGGGTGCGTTGAACGCTTTTGGGATAAACAAAAATCATGGAATTAATCGTCAACGAAAACTTTCCATGATTTTTGTTCATCCAAAAGGTGCTCTACACGCATCAGGAAGTTATCAATTCATTGAATACCTCTCGGCCGATTACATAGTAAGTCCATTGGAAACCAGAAAACTGTTGCGAATCCAACACTTTTTCTCGCTGCTAGGATTAGATAAATTGTGTCGTGCGAAAAAGAGAAGGGAGAATCAAAATCTCACGGGGGGCCACGGCCCCCCCTGCGGGCGCCCATGTACCTATACCCAAAAGATGGCATGGGGATCAAGCCAACTTTGGGATTTTGTCAATCGTGGAGCGGTATATGTAATACCAATACTATTCTGACAGTTTATGGGTTATGTGTTCATGACGTATTGATATTCATTTTAAATAATAAGCATGATTTCGAGAAAAATTTGAAGCTCAATAGGTCTTGAGTAATCTTTTCAACACATTTAAGCTTTTATCGGAGAAAGGTTCATTGGACCTTTAACGTTTGAATGAAAATGCAAAATTATATTCTTCTTCTCTAATACATAGGTAGTGCTATATGCGGAAGAAGAATTGATATATGATTTGATTTAAATCTTCTCTAACTTTCTAGAATACTGTTAATATCTTCGCATTACTTTTTCAGTGTCATAATAAGATCTGTGAAGTCCTCGTTACACTGCCGTCAAACGAACGCTTCCGAGTTGGACCTCATTTGTGTCGTGACAACTTTGAGTTCCTTGACAATAGCGGGAGGAGCAGCAGCATTTTCGAAATACGAAGGATGGAGCTATTTCGACTCCGTCTATTATTGTTTCATCACTCTAACAACGATAGGATTTGGTGATATGGTAAGAACCAAAAATTAAGGGCCAGTTGCACCGTTCAGAAACTAACCATTGTTTTACTAACCAACGTTTATTTTTAATCAATGTTTATAATTCACTCTGGTTGTACCGTTTGCGAATGAGGGGCGTTTAGTTAATCGGGAGATATATTTGACAACATGGCAAAATTTCTACAGTAATCATAGAGAAATCTAGTTTTTGATGTTCTCTATGTAAGTTGCCACTTATTTCTTTTCTGTTGTTTGTTTATGGAATAAAATCTTTGCTGTATTTATGCTATAATATTATGAAAACCAACTTCAAATCCAATGGTGCTCTTTTTGAGCTTATATTTATTTGAATATATAATGTATATGCGCAAGTCCAGCAGAGTCTGTCCTCTTCATTTTAAATAGAACACTTGTGTATATTTATATTTTTCAAAGCTCCTGAATGAGCTGACCATGTCACCGAACTATATGGTCATGTATTATGAATAATACTAGATTAAGCCCGGTCGTCCACTGGAAGCGTTTTCGAGCGTTTTATGGCTCTCGCGAAACGAGCGTAAAGTTGCTACAAATCCCAACCAATGTATTGGTTGGGATCTGTGGCGTGTGTAGAGCGTGTACGCTCGAAGCGCTCACTCTCTCTTGGATATGGATCATCCTCAAGAATATCTTAAATGAAATTAATTTAATTATTTCTTTTTTCAGTTGTAGAGGAATTAGATGATCCCTATCATAAAGTGTTTTCATAAAAGGTGTTTTAACACTCATTTGATATCGATTGCTGTGTGTCTTTTTTTCCGAACAGACTTGACTATCATAAAAATGAAATTCAAGGAAATCTTGATATCGAATTTTGTGTGATGAAAAGTCTGTGGTGCAAGGCCTAGAGACTTGATGACGTTATGTTGATGATGTTTTCGTGATTTGACAACATGGAAAAGAAGAATCGAGAGTATTCAGAAAAAAGACACACAACAATCGATATCTAAATTTCTATCCTAATCAGTCAAATGGGTTTTAAAACAGGTATTATAAAAAGATTTAACGGTGGGGCTTATTTAATTTCATTTACAAATGAAATAAGAAATAATAAAATTTATTTCATTAAAAATATTCTTGGGGATAATCAATATCCAACGAATTTCATTTAAAAAACCATTTCAAATTTAGAGAGTATGCTGATAATCAGGTACTAACAAGAATAAACAATTTCATTGAATTTGATTCCTCATGTTCATGGACAAAGAATTGGTTCTAAATTCAATATGAGAACAGTTTTCAAAACACGAAATGATTTAAGATCTGTACTTACAAAAACTAAACCTCTGAATAAGAAACGAAGATAAAAAAAGGAGAAACATCAAGACCCTTTGAAATAAGAAAATTTGAATAACTTAAAAAATAGAGAGATTGGTAGATCGCGATCATGTGATTTCCAATACCGTCGATCATATAATGGATTGGAATAACACGAAAAATCTAATGATGGAATGTGACAGTTATGAAAGAAAAATCAACGAGTCGGCTTGGATATCGTTGGGTGAAACTGATAATCTGTTCAATTGTTCGGTGGGTGTGGATCGTATTTGGAATGATTTGTTGAAAATGGAACTGATTTCAGGGAATTTTGAAATGAAGTAGCAATGGCACCTTCATAGTGATTAATAGTAATCTATGATCATCACAAATGTCAATTGAGAAATCAAAAATTCTCATGATGAGAAATTATCTGAAGAGGGAGCCTGACATAAACTCAGAAACGTTACAAAGCTTGTGAGTTCGAAGTGTTGTCTCTATGAAGTTTTATCGTTTCTCAAAGACATTCAGAAATGTTCTTTGCTTCTTCCCATAGTAATTGAAAAATCTCACAGGATATTTTTCCAATTATTGATTGTGGAGATGTTTGAATTCTCCCAACGATTTTCTGGCTCCGAAAATTGGGTGTATCCAATAACGTCTCGAACTCCGTGTTTCTGTCGTCTTTTGACTAAATACCTTGATTCGAGAATGTACAAGTCTTCCGGATTCATAGCATATATTGCACTCAATGCTGAAAGAATATGAACGTTGTCATTTTCGAAGACGAACTATGGTATTTGTATCGGGCAATCGGTTGTATCACTGAATAGAAGCCGAAACCGTCGCCGCCGCCAGTGGACGAACCCTGCAGCTCATTGCCGCCTGTGTTGTAGCAGCTACAAACGCTAGTTTCGCGTGGGCGCGAAGCAGCTTGAATACGCTTCCAGTAGACAACCGGGCTAAATTATTTACATAATAATAGCCCTCGTGTGTCGAAAACACTCTGATTGAAGTAATGATTCCTTGGTAGCCTCTTAGTGGGACCCCGAATTCGATCCAATAAATATTTTCAAGATAATCATAACTTAATAATCCATCATCTAAATTCATATTTTATATTTTCTGACAAAATCAAACAAAAACACTGTTCTGAATGTAAAGTTATGAATATAAATAAACACGTTGAGTTTGCTCAGATCCTTGATTAAACGACGAAATTTGCCCGTTTAGTGTAATCGACATTTATGCCGCTTAAGAAGGCGTTTAAAGAATAGTGCAAGAGAAATCGCAAACTAATCAGCGTTTAAATTTTTAAACAACGTTTAGGTGAACGGTGGACGGCGGAACTGGCCCTAATTCTCTTTAGGGTGTGGGTTTCACAAAACTTTTATTTCGCGATCAAAAAATCCGTAAATTTGAACCTGAACCAATCGATTTTAAATTTCAACGAGTGTCGGTGGCTCCAATAAATTTGACTGTGCTCGATCGACAATCAAAGTTTTGAGAAACCCATCAGTATCATGAGTCTTTCAGTTCACATAATTTATCGATTGTTCATATTCGTTTTCCAGGTAGCGCTGCAAAAAGATAACGCTCTGAGTAAAAAGCCTGAGTATGTGATGTTTGCACTTATATTTATACTTTTCGGATTAGCAATTGTAGCAGCTTCTCTTAACTTACTCGTACTTCGTTTTGTAACGATGAACACAGAAGATGAAAGGAGAGATGAAGCTCAAGCCATGCAAGTGAGTATTTCGAAAAGAGATAATATTATTAGTTTAATTGATTTCTTCAATTATTCATTTATTGCTTCCATAATACATATTTCCTTCAAAACAATTCTCGAAGGTAGGTACAGTACAGGTGGTCAGATTTCGATGTTTTAGTACAACATCTCCTAAATTGAACGAGATAGAAAAAAAGAAATATATATATCATGCATATTCCTTTGCATCTATCTTGCTTGATTAAGGAGATGTAGTACTAAATTATCGAAATCTGACCACCCTTACATTTAGGTGGGGTTTTTCTGATGGGTGTTCATATATATTATTTTTATTCTGGTTACAATTTTCGGAACAATGTCCTAGAACTCCACCGAAAAGATGAGAACTCTTTTAGATACATAGGAATGTCCTAGGACCGGTGCAAGTTTTGGAAAACCCGAATGCATCAAACGATCCAAGTAGGAAAGAGAGATAATAAGCGTTCCAGATATCTGTGCGATAAATATATCTTGTCTACGATATGCTATTACAATGTGGTAATGTCTATAAGTAAATTGAAATTGAAACAGACAACAATATTGTTGCCCCCATCGAACAAAAATTTATTTGTTCTCAGAAAATACTCAACAGGAAGTATCTTTAAGGTCGATGGCACTAAGATTCCGGCCAATTAACCGTCACGTCAAACACTAAAAAGCATGCACCCAGACTAGTCCTAAAGCAGTACTGGTTTTGGACTATCCCAGGATGGTTCGTTAAAACCCGAACTCAAAACAAGTGAGTCCTGAAACAGTCACTAAAGAAAACCGAACGCAAACAAATTTACTGCTCGAACTGCTGATAGTCCTAGAACAGTAATTGTGTGAAACCGAATAGAGATATTAATTACACATCATGATTTCTTGGGACATATTTGATATGAATCGTTTCGTCATATTTGATATGAATAGCGGCATTTAAGTACTCAATGAAAAAATTTATGAAATGATATCTGAAGTTGTAATTACCATTATATATATTGATGTTTAAATAATGCTACCAACATGTTGCACACAATTTGAACTCAACTTATAGTTTCAAATAAAAAAAAATGTTTTTAATTATATCATCCTCAAACGATAGGAATATACATAACTAGCTGGCCCGGTGAACTTTGTTTCGCCTCAGAGATACATAAAGTTGTATCAACGAAACATTGGTGTTTTGTCAAGTAGGAGGTATATTAGGCAAAATTAAAGTACAAAATATACAAAAAATTTAATTACATTGAAATAAGTAGGTATGTACATTGTTATTTACATGAAAAGACTTTATTTACGCAGTAACTTATTATTATTTAAAAAATGTCTCATTGTAGTACCTTTTTTTCCTGGGTGCGAGAATAATAAGAGCAGGAGGTTTGCCGACTCGTGAACACGCAACATACAACTGGCCATGAGAAAAACAACTAGATTTGTGCCACACACACTCAAGGATTGGCCTTGGGATTTGTTAATTGTCATAGCAAACGCTAGACGAATTGGGATTTGAATTCTCTCGAACTCAAAAGGCATATCTGTTGAGATCATCGGAATTATGGGAATAAGAACTTCCTCACCTTCATATTTTCCTTTGAGTATTGTGCAATGTGCAACTATCTGTTCTGGTCGAATTGTTTCTGCTAACCAGATGAGAATGTGTGCATGTGGCAGGCCTCGTTTTTGCCATTCAATGGAATACATCCAGTATCGAGTTTCCCCGAAGACATGTTCTGTAATAAAATTCATTAGTGACTTCACTTTTTGTTTGAATACTCGTGCAGTGATGTCATGTCGATCAATTGATGTTTGTCCAGGAAGAAGCAGTAGAGTGATTTCTTCCCATTTTGGATTGAAGGTAAATGTAATGAATAAATCAGGACAACCATAATTTCAAACGTATGTCATTGCATGTTGTGTATATGATGCGGGCTGCCAATATAGGTTGCTGGTAAAATTGTCAATCTACCTACATTGGCTGCGGTGGCTATTGCATCTCGTAAATGAATATTTTCCTCTGAATGTAGTTTAGATTGATTCAGTCTAATATAAGTGAGGCGCTCTGTTCCAATTTTACAATACATGTCCACACATTACTGCTTCAACAATCGACGAATCTCAGCAAATAGTTATAGCATTATGTATAAAAATTCATCGAGCTAACTTTCTCGGTGGTTTCTTGGCCTAAAATCATCAAATTTGTATAAAGTAGACATTTCAAATTTTAATATAGGTACTCACCATTCAATGGATTTATCATCTTGATTTCATCATCACCTATCTAGAACATCAGCGGGTATTGTGTAGTGCATCGTATGAACGCTGTGTTTCAGATATAGAAGATGTAAGAAAAATATCGAATTTTTCAGAGTTTTAATGTATTTTGTGTTAACCCCGCCGTAGAAGAATCTTATAAAAAAACTTTCATAACAAACAGTTCATCTAATCTTGAGTTATAAATGGTGTAACCAACAATATAGCCGACTTAGTTTTATATATTAAGAAGAAGAAAAACCTCGTAGCAACATCTATTGGCGTTATTCGCAAGAAGAAAAATTATTTCTTACTTTTTTTTCCATTTCATCAAATTTTTCATAGTTTCAATGTATTTTATGTTAACCCCACTGTAGAAGAATCCAAAAAAAAAACTTTCATAACAAACAGTTCATCCAATCTTGAGTTATAAATGGTGTAACCAACAATATGACCGACTGAGTTTTATATATTAAGATAATAATACTAATAATTACTTTATTCTAATGAATATACAATTATAACAACAAAATTCGAAAAATATTTGAAATAAACAGAAAAAACAATTGAACGATAAGGTCAAAAAAAAAACAAATATACTATAACGCCCGCCGAGATCTGGAGCTTCATTCCACATTCCACGGCGTACGTATTCGATTAGCTTCCAGTGGTTTCTAGAACCATCGGCGTGCGATATGTAAGGCCACTAGCTAGAGGGGCCGGTCAGATATAGTCAGAGTAGTGAAGATCGACTCGTGAGAGCAGCGCTCAATCTGAACTATCGAAGTAGTGAAAATGAATTGTATACATAAAGTAGAATAGATTATTATGTAGTTTGTAAATATAAATTAGTGTAATATTGGTTGAAATAAATTAGACAATTAACGAGGTTGCAATTTGTTTACCCTGGAAGGATAAACGCTACATTGGTGTCAGGTGTCCAGCGAAAATTGAACTGCTGTGTTGTCTTCAATTGTGAAAAGTTGTGAATGCCGATAATAAGATCGGAATCAAAGAAAATGGACCAGAGTTTTCCAATGGAGAAAAACAAAAAGAAAATAGGAGAAGATTTGGAAGACAAATTGGCATGCATGAAAATTGAGTTGAAGAACAATTATTCTAAGTTAGACAACAGGATTAGAAAGGTGGAAGACAAAATGCGAAATGTGGAAAACAAGATTAGGAACTTTGAAGACAGAGTTGGAAACATGAAAGAGAAATTGATGATATAGAAGAAGAAATACAAGAAAAACTTGAAGAACCAGTGAAAACCATGGAGGAACGATTGAATAAGAAATTCAGCAAGTAATGTTATGTTAAGCTGGAAGATAGGAGCGAATCAGGGCCAATAAAGATTCAACCTCCAACATTCGATGGCAAAACACCTTGGTGCACATACCAGAAGCAATTTGAAGCAGCAACAATTCCAACGGTTACTCTACGGAAAGACGGCCCAAGTCCCTGCAAGTCAACAGACAAATTAGGAGGCTTTGATAAGCAAACTACAGATCAGATATGGTGATGCACACCGCTCCAACAAGTTTATCACGCACAGATCAAGAGCCGCCATCGGAAGAGTGCAGGAATTCGAGGCAGACGTATCAAGATTTGTAAGACTGGCATATCTTACAACACCAGAGAGTTTTCTGGAGCAACTCGCCTTTATCGACGGATTTAGAGATATAGGAGGTGAAGAAGACGTTAAGGATTGGTGCCCGAAATGCCGAGCGTGTGCTTCATCGAATGGCAAGAGGCGAAATTTAAGAGCGCCGATGAAGCAGTATAACGTGTGCAGTTCCTTGGAACGAGTGGCAATTGACATTGCAGGACCATTCCCAGAAACCGAAGACGGGAATATGTACATACTAGTGGCAATGGATTATTTCACTGAATGGGTTGAAGCACTTCGAGTCCATCTTGTTTCAGAATGTATGTGAATTGCTCGGAATCAAGAAGACAAGGACAACAGCACTCCATCCACAGCCAGATGGCATGGTCGAAAGGATGAACCGCACTGTGGGTAAATACCTGACTAAAGTGGTTTCGGATCATTAAAGAGACTAGAATAGGTACCTTCATCGAATCACCATGGCCTACAGATCGTCAGTGCAAGAATTATCCTGAAAAACACCAGCCTGTGTTATGTCCGGCCGAGAAATACGGTTACCTTGTGACCCGGAGTTTGTTTGTAAGCCTGGAACGGAGATACCTTGAAAATATTAAGTGAGAAACTTAAAGGGACGGCTACACTACATCCACGAAAGGATTCGACAGAACATCCAAATACCCAGCAAACACGGCGATGCAAATGTAACTCTTATGCGATGTACTGTTTACCTCCCCAGGCGCTCGCATTTGCATCCAAATGTCCGCCACATCAAGTACGCATTTCGGAAAAATGAGTAGTTGAATATGCGATCGTAAAACTGATCACAAATCATATCCATTTCTTGTCGCATTTGTGACGCTCATGCGAGTTAATTTTGAGACCACTTTTCTTTATTTCCTCCCGACGTCGCATAGGAATTTTGATGAGATACTAAAAGATATCTTCAAATAAGAAGCCATTTCTCATCGCATTGGAGACATATTTTATTATACTCATTGCGTACATGAATATTATACCATTTTTGATGGGTAATTAATTCAATGATTGCAGGAGGATACTAAAAAAAATATTCGAACAAAAAATATAATAATTAGTAAAGTGAAGATAGAATACATTAGAATACAAAAAAAATACGAAACAGAAAAATGTACAGTATAAGTGTGACAATTAATTATGTAGTTGGGTTTTCAATCAACCTTTCCTTCCTTCGTCTGGCATGTCGAAACTATTCCTTCACATAGATTTCGAAGTCCTTCTCGGAAATTCCACTGATCTTCCTCACCACATCTGAAAGAAATGAAAGTAAAAGTTAAAATGATTCTTTTTTTTTAATAGCAACATCGTAATAAGTTCGATTACTACGTTCTTATAGGTGTCAAAATCATTGAAGAATTTCTGGACAACAAATTTACAAGAAATATTCGAATAACTGCAAAGGTTGTGTTTGACAGTATCGCGGCTACACCTCGAATCAAATACTCACTGAATCAAATCTTCATAACGGGACTTTCAGCTGTTTTGTGATTAGACCCTTGTCATGTCCGTGAACAAAGTTCAGCCGTTTCACCGGTGAGGGTTTTTTTGAGACATCTCACCAACTCACCACGAAATCCTTGTTGCTGTTACCCCCAACGGCTTCATATGGTTTTTACTGAAAAAGTATATTTCGTAAAAGGTTAGAAATTCAGTTTTTGAAATTATAAGACATGAAAATTCTGAATGAGATCGGATTTGAAAGCAGTTTCACTAAAGAAATATGTAATTAGTTCAAATATAAGCTTTCCAAATATGGTGATATGAATTACTAAGAAATCTGTTCCTATATTTGATAATTTCTCAAAAATTGGACCAAAGGAACACTAGAAGGAGTAGTTTCTTTCAATTATACTCACTCTCTAAATACCAAAACTTAAATTTCATTCGAATGCTCCAACTTATTGTGAATTTCGCAGCAGAAAACATCACCAATTTTGCCAACCCTGTACAGCACAAACTATTTCAGACACGTTAATTAAAACCCAATATTTTGAAAATTGTTAGGATTGCCTATTCTACGGATTTTTCAAATATTCCGAGAAACAAAGGGAATAAAAAATATTCAAACTGCAAAAATCAAGACAAATCTCAGAACAAAATTTTTTTTTTAGATCAAAAAGTTCTGCGCCAACACACATATTAAGACTTCATTATACATTCATTATATGTAGCTAAAATGAAATATCAGAATATTTGATTTACAAGAATAACTAAAAGAATTTACTTACCAATTGCAGAAAACCAAAAAATTTAAATATCGGATCAAACGAACAGCGAACTTCTCGAAGCGAACACTAGTCACAAAATGACTCAAGTAGAGTTGTTACGAAAAGAACGGAACAGGTTTTTGGGAACAGGTTTTCGCAACCTGTTCCGAGAACCTGTTCTTTTCAAAGAACGGAACCTGTTCTTCAAATGAACAATGCTGTGAAATCAATTGCAGGGACCCGCGCAATGAAGTATCACCCGATCATCTGAAGAACGGGCAACCAGCTGTTCTCGAAGAGCAGTGACTCGATTCAAATTTACCTGCTCTCGGTCCTGAACCCGTTTTTTATGAAAGAACAGATTCCTGGCTGTTCCGCAAAGAGCAGTGACTCTTTCAATATAGCTGCTCCCGAACCGCACTCGTTCTTTAAAAGAGCAGGTTGCAGGCTGTTCCGCAAAGAATAGTGACTCGATTTGATCTAGCTGATCTCGGACCGCTCCCGTTCTTTAAAAGAACAGGTTGCTGGCTGTTCCGCAAAGAGCCGTGACTCGATTCAAAATAGCTGCTCCCGGAACACCCGTTCTTTAAAGGAGCAGGTTGCTGGCTGTTTCGCATTTCGTAAAGAGCAATGACTTGACTTATTTGATCTGAAAGCAAGCTCTAAACAAAGCAATCATTATCATATTTTTAGTTCGAAAAAAAAAGATGTTCTTTATGTCAAAAAGAATAAAATTGATATGTTAACATTTGCTAACATTTAAAATATTTTGGGTAATGAAATATTTTTGTCAACTTCACTGATAAAATATGATACCATCGTAACGCATAACGGTCGATCTCTTTTCGATAAGTAATTCAAGAGATTTTTCTAATGATCCTATGACAGACTAGAAAATATTTCGTTCTTTAGAGAAAAAAGATATATCCGGAGAATCATATCTTCGAAATATGTTATCATTGAGATGATTGTGAACACATGAGTATGAAAGAAATAAGATACAAAAATTGGAAGATTTTCTTTAATTGGTGGGGCACCACCCACCCTCCCCCCGCAATGCCCTAGTTACGCCAATGATTTCCGAGAAAACAAGCATTTCAAATGCAGAGAACAGGTGAACAAAAGAACAGGTTAATAGAACAGGTTCTTTCTCGAGAACGGAACAGTTCAGAACTGTTCCACAAATTAACCTGTTCTTTAACATCTCTAGACTCAAGTGTAAAAATTGTTTTCGTTGAATTTGTCAGACGCAAAACCACCCCCCTTTCTTCTCACCACTGCGAATTCCATAGTACAAACCGGGTCTCGAGAGAAAAATATCCCGGCCGAATGTTATTAGGGGCAATAAAACCCAGATGCGGTAGTTTCTCCACAGTTAAAGATCGAAGAAATCCTTATATTATATTACTCAACACTTTTTGGCTATGAGTCACAATACGAACGAATATTTGCATCGCTTGGGAATCACATCTTTATTCATCGTCAAAATGTTGAAAATTTTTCTTCCACATTTCGTTAACAAAGCGATATCACAAAATTAATAGGTTTTGGACGCATATGCGACATCACAATGAAGATTTTGTTTCATGTTTAAAATGTAACTCCACAAAAGTGTCAGGCGATGTAACGTGTTTGCTGGGTAGTCAGCGACCGAATGAAGACGCGGTATGACAGCAAACCTGCAGAGTGTGGGTTCCATGTAGGAGACTTGGTATGGCTGTACAACCCACAGACAAGAAGAGGATTGTCACCCATATTACATAAGGATTGGGAAGGACCATACAAGGTGATAAAAAGAATAAACGATGTAGTGAACCGTATTCAGAGGCTACCCAGAGGAAAGAAACAAGTGGCGCATGTGAATCGTCTGGCGACGAGACGGACTACGAAGAGTGAGAAGTCACTCATATTAGAAGAACAACTGATCAGAAACTGAAGCATGACGAGTTAAGCTTCGACCAATTCATGGCAAACTATGGTGGCACTAGTAAAGCAGGATATCTTCTCTGTATCGGATGATTATTCACTAGCCCATTGTGTCGCTGAAGACCTGCGTATCCAGAGGTATAGTCTTCAGGGAAAAGTTTGGTCGTGTTCCTGAGCTCTTCAAACAACAGCCTCGTCCCGAAAAAGCCCTGACCTTAGCTGACGGCAAGCGTTACCTCTTCTAAGCAAAGCGATTCTCCCACGAGAAACCAAGTTACAAAAAAATGTGTGAGAGCAGCGCGCAATCAGAACCATCGAAGTAGTGAAAATAAATTGTGTACATAAATTAGAATAGTTTGTACCTAAATATAAATGAGTGTTATATTGGTTGAAATAAACTAAATAATTAACGCAGTAGCAATTTGTTTACCATGGAAGGAAAAACGCTACAAAATGTTCAGCGAAAATGGGACATTTCTATGAAAAACTGGTTTTGGCACCTTCTACAAGAAACTTTTTATTTTGCACATTCTGCTGTTACGATTTGCATAAATCTAATGAAAAATGTTAGTTAATCCTTAAATTAATTATAAAGTGAAATTATTCATCAATTGCAATAAATGTGGACAGGAACTACAATATCAACAAATCTATTGTAGAGTCACTTAATGAAAATCAAAACAATGAACAATGTAGTAAGAAAGATAATAGACAAGCACACGTTCAGAATGACAACCCTTTTCGCGGATACATGCCCTGCATCTATTGAGAAATGATGTTTTTAAAGTATCCAAATTTCTTTCCGCTATTTCGGCTACAGAAATACGAATGCGATCCCTTAGTTTCGCTTCATCTCTTATTTTTCAGACAAATTCAATAAAAAAATCCAAAGGATTTAGGTCTGGTGAACGAGGATCCCACAAAATTTAACCGCCCCTTTAGATTCACCGGTGAGGATATGTGCGGTTCAAATATTCCCTAACAAGACATACGGCCAGTTTCTGAAACGCCGATCAACGTAAAAATTAACTAATCAGCTGTCAAATCTCTGGTCAAGTGCCATTTGAGTTGCAGAAAGTATGGTTAACTACTTGAACTTGATCAGCCTGTCAGTTGACAGAGTGGTCAAATATTGCAGGTAAATTGTTCGTCAAACGCACTTTTGGGTTTCTGAAACGCATGTTAAGGCTAAATCAGTGGTCAAACTAATGTCAAAGAGGTGGTCAACTAATCGGTGATGTTCGGCGAATTAACTCGGTAGAGACGTGGTTAATCATCGTAGTTTCCACGGAAATCTTAATTGTATGGGTTAATGGGTCTGCATAACAATAATTAGGCATAGTGGCAATAATTATATTTCCTCCAAAAAGAAATTTATTTATTTTTTGAAACAATTTGTGATTTTATTATCTGGCTGTAGATTATCATCTCCCCAGAACACAGGAATAACGCAATAGGAATTAATCTGACTTATATCCATTCATTATCAAATGTTATTGGAGCTCTAAACTGTACACATATTAAAATAATCTCGGTCGTCCACAAGATGAGCTTTCAAAATAGGAAGGGAAATTTTTTTTCCAAATGTTCAGGCCATTTGTGATGCGAACTTGAAAATTGTAAAAGATGATGAAAACATATTGGTGAGAAAATCCACTGTGTTAACTCACCCGTATGTATAATCATTAATAACTGAGGTAGTAGTGGACTCCAACGGAAGCCAAGAAAATCCAACACGATACAATAAACGAAGTAGAAATGCAGTGTGAATTAACATCTTGATGTGTGATGAAAGTTGAAATAAATTAATGCTCAATACTGATTTCATTGATACACAGAAAAATATCAAAAAAAACCTATTTAAATAATTTCATACTTGTAAAAAATTTATGATTGAGTAGAGATTGAAATATTGTGGTAACTTGAAGGATTTGATAAGGGTATTCATTATCATATTCTAAATAAACCAAACATTGATAAATTGTTTCATTTATTTATTGAAAAGATTATAATATTCTTTTTGTTTGATTTTAATTTCTAAATATGTATATTGAAATGTGTTTTTTTCAAAACAAGCTACTTTTCTTGTAACTTAGTTTTTCTTCCTCAGTGTAGGCATTCTTCAGTTCTCTTCAATAATAAAGCTTTTTTATTTCTTCCTTCAGGACTTTGATCTCTTAATTGTAGCCATTTGTCGAGAAAAGGTGGTTGATGTCGTATAACTTCATTATCACGACACTGCACTCGTGTTTGTAAGTCTTCATCAATGCCATCTTAAATAGATTTAAAGCAATTGAAACTAGGAAATTATAAAATGAGGATCATAATATGAGTATAATCAGTTTGAATATATGCAAATACCAATATTATGGTAGCTCAAAGAGCTGTCGTACTTGTTGACCAACGGCTACATATGCTCCCCTGATACAGCCAACATTTTTGCACCTACTGTTTGTACTCAGCCAGAGTTGGTACAAACCGCTACCTGTTGCTAGGACATCTTCCTAAAAATAAAGATCAGTAATAGTAGTAACAGTGGTTTATTGTACTATTTTAATCCAGAGAATTAACTAATGCAAAAAAACCTTATCAATGTTTTTGTCCTTTTTCATTTCCTTCACCATATTTATTAATTCAAGCAGGTTAAAGGTTCTGAAACAAGAAAATCTATAAAAATAATATCAATTCTTTGTTGACTGAGTCAAAAGGCGGTTGACCGAAGTCTTTCAACCACAATAAAAATAATATCCACTGAACTTACATGTAAATATTTTTTTTTGTGATGTTCCTGGATCGTCATTTGAGCCATTTTTCCTGCAGATATTTCTTAACCTGGAATTAAATATAAAATGAGGTGAAGAAGCCTTTTACTGTGTTGTATTAGATCGGTGGGTCATGTTCAATGCATTGCTTTATGAAAATTTTTAAATTGAGTATTGCAGAGTTCATTCAGATTCTAATGGAAATTCTTATGGATGAAATTTCTACTATAGGTACTCTAAAATTGTTTAGAAATTCATAATATCAATAAAGGTATGTTTTTTAGTTATCCGAACAAAACTACACTTACCGACTTTAAATTCGATCCATTCAAAATAATGATTTATTTAAAAATGCTATAACTTTCAAACGGGGAGGCTGATTTATTTGAATTTTTCAGAAACTTTAAGATAAAATACTGTAGTTTTAAGGTTATTATTCGGACATCTAAAAGTAATTCAGTAATCGCCGCATATACAGGCTAGAACAGAAAACAATTTTTTCCTCTACTTTTGACACACCCTTTAGGTTGATTCTGCTAGTAGATCTGCACACAATTAACTTTATCAAGAAGACTGATTTGTTTCCAACATTTTGTTTTTTTATTTATCCCGATATCTTAACTTGTTTGTGAAATGTGACGGTTTAAAGACAATATAATATTCTTAATTTTGTTCTTCAGTTTGCAGAGTAATACATAATTTCATGAACAAATCAAACAACAAATAAACTAATAATTATTACAAATTAATAACGGGTATTTCCCCACGAGCGCGAATAACCACCTAAATGCGTCGTGGCATACCCTCTATTAGATGTTGAATCTCCATCTGGTCAATTCGATCCCATTTTGAACCGAAGCATCTCTCAAAAAATTTGAATTACTTGGAGAAGGAACTCGGTTACGAACTTGTCTGCCCATCATGTCCCAGACGTGCTCAATTGGATTGAGGTCTGGGCTACGTGATGACCAGTTCATCCTTTGAATTTATGTTTCCTCCAAATATCGAGATACAATCCTCGTGGTCGAGCGTTGTCGTACATAAACATGAATTCCTTTCCTATAAACGGTGCAAATGGAATTACATGTGGCTCTAGCACATCACGAATATATCGGTTAGCTGTCATTGCTCCTCCGCCAACAATGACTAAATCAGTACGAGCTTCCATGCTGATGCCGCCCCAAACCATTACAGATCCTCCTCCATTATTGAGTCTTCTTGGGTACATTCTTTCACGGCCATCTGAACGAAAACAAAACCCTAACTCGTCAGAAAATGAAATCTTACTCCGGTCATCGACAGCAGTAGTATTTCTTTCTCGAACATTTGTAGAACATCGTCTGCCAGATGCCCAGATCCTCTTCGTTTCGAAAAACAACCAGTTTCATTGGAACGTTGTACAGCTCTCTGGAAGCTACTCCTTGTAACACCAAATATTCTAGAAGCATAATACTGAGACCTACCGTCTTGTACCAGAGCAACTGCTCGTGCAGTTTTCATATTGTGAGTTGGTCACAGAGCACTCTACTCATTTTGTAGTTTATTCTCTACCGTTATTTAAATTATGACCATTTCTAAGATTTATTTGAATTTTCGTACCTTTTTCATCTTTTGACTATGTTTTTTCCAGAGCCCTGATGATGCAAAAATAAATTTGCGAAACGTTAGCCTTCACATAAAGTGGTTTCTTTTATTTCTCCTACGTTCCCTAACCCAAAAAAAACCAGCAATATACATTTCTAAAATGTTGCATGTTCTTTAAACCGTCACATTTCACAAACAAATTAAGATATTGGGGTAAATAAAAAAACAAAATGTTGGAAACAAATCAGTCTTCTTGATAAAGTTAATTGTGGGCAGATCTACTAGCAGAATTAACCTACAGGGTGTGTCAAAAGTAGAGAAAAAAATTGTTTTCTTTTCTCCCCTGTTTATGCGGCGAGTACTGAATTACTTTTAGATGTCCGAATAATAACCTTAAAACTACAGTATTTTATCTAAAAGTTGATAAAAAATTCAAATAAATCAGCCTCCCCATTTGAAAGTTATAGCACTTTCAAATAAATCATTATTTTGAATGGATCGAATTTTAAGTCGGTAAGTGTAGTTTACGTACTCCTTTTCATTTGCAACATTTGCCCTTTTTGAATTTAGCTGGGCAGTGTGAAGTTTCTTTTGAGTTCTTGGCACTTCAGTGGCATTGTTGATTTCTCTTGTAATAAGGATTACCCATTTTTAATTTTGTTCTGCAATTGATATACTGCGTTCGTCGACTTGTTTTCTAACTGAAAAAAAAATATGTACTTTATTAAATGTATACGAACATGCTCGCGAACATGTAATATTATACTATTGTTTATCGAAATGTTTGCCTTGAACTAAGTATGGAGAAATTATTAACAATTTTACAAATACTTACGTCTGAACTAGATCAGAGTGACTGCACCTTTCTCCTTCAATGAAATTTCGGCCACTTGAACTCATTTTGAATAAAACAAACCCGAAATAATCCCAAACTGAATACTAAATTCAAAATATGAAAATGAGAAATTCAAAATTCTAACCTGTTCGATCAGATAATATTGTTTATTTTAGCAGATTCTGTGGTTCGATAGCCTCGAAACAGGGTAACCTCATGTCAAATCATAATGATCAGAGATTAGTTAATTTTGCCCTAAACATCCTCTCAGCAACCCAAATTGATTTGACATCGATGTCAAGTTGAACGTTGTGTCAGTTGACATACGGTTTGAACGGCCTTTCAGAAACTGGCCGATAGTGTGCTAGTCACCCGTCGTGTTGAAACTAGTGTTGTAACGGTGGTCCGCCTCCGCTTCTGTTACTTCGGAAGTTCCGCAAAAAAGTTCCTCCGTCCCTGCTTCCGCCACCGTTAAATTTTTTGCGGAGGTCGGAGCACGAGTGGTGACGACGTTTCGATAGTGATGAAGCGATAAAACTATTATATTTGTGAATTATAATTCGCCTCTTCTTAATTTTGAATATTGATTTAAAAATTTTTTATAACTATTATTTCAATAAAGCATGCACCTATCGTTTTCACTTCATCTTTCACCTCTGTCTCACGAGTTTAAAGTTGGCCGAGCACTTTTTAATTTTCGAGAAAATTCTTGTTGCACTGAACTTTCCTATGCTTGTGCTGCTTTGCGCCGTTGCATTTTTTTACCAATGAGTGGAAAAAATCTGCTATCATGTCCTGAGTTGTGCCGTTCGCATTTTTCCGAAATTCAGTGTAATTTCCCGAAAAATGGAAATTGAAAAAAAAAAGGATAGCCCAGCACTTTCGTTTTTTCTTCCCACAAATGAATAGAAAAATTTATGCTGTGTCGTGCCGTAAATTTTTTCACGGAAAGTCTTCAGATTTTCTGGGAAATTACGAAAAGGAACAAGAGAATCAACACAAGTTTTTTCAGTCTTTAAAATTTCACGAAATGTGCTAGGCCATGGAATTCGGAAAGAAATTCAATGTCACAAAGCAGCAGAAATATAGCCCAATTCGGTATAACAAAAATTTTCTCAAAAATGGATAGGGCTTGGCCAACTTCAGACACATCTCTACCTCCGTTAACCTACGCATCCTCGGGGGTGAAACTTTTCACCTCCACATCCGCACCCGCTTCACTGAAACGGCCTCAGTTACAACACTGGTTGAAACCACAGATTACGTCGCATTTAAAGTGGTGCAACTTCCTCGAGTGGCTCGAGTAAGGGTAAATTTTTCCTCAAAAAATCCAAATTGTTGGTGCTGTTTCGTAATTGCGGCAATTCTGTCGTTCCGAGTATTTTTCTAAACATTCCAGTCCATAAATTCACCGTGAATCGATATTGCCATCGACCTTGTCTCATGCTGTTTTGGTTCTCGCTGTGTCAACTGTGAAGATTATTTTTTTTATGGTGAAAAACAATACACATAAAAAAAGTGTATTTCTTTTTTTATTAGGACGGGTCCATTGCGTTTTCTAGCTATTTGAGCTCGTACACACAGCTGGTCACAAGTAGTAACTAATATCAATTCAGTAAGTGAATTGGCACGTAAAGAACATTTTATTAATGATTGTTTATTTTCAGCGAGGTGTACAAAATGAAAGATCTTGTGGAAAAGATGACAAAATCAGTTTTTCACAGAAATGGTCCATTTTCGCTAGACATTTGAATATCTTTTTTTCTGAAAAGGGTTGACACCAGTATTTTACCTTTTCGAAATCCTCACAGAGTAGGCAACTTTTCAATGTAATTTGCAGAAAAGGTCCAGTGCTTTTTTTACAACAGTCAGATTGAATCCGGTACAACAAAATACTTTTTTCTACGTCAAAAAATGACAATGTTCGCGCATTGACAACAATATGCGAAGTGACCCTTTTTTCATTTTTCTTTGTTACCATGACACCGTGCGCGAAGTAGTGTGCGAAATACTTACTTCGAACACTGCGTATAAACTATATGGGATTTTTATATTTAAACCTTCATGTTCCTCAATCAAGCAAAAATCCAAGAAATCATTTATTTATTAATGTATAAAAATAATTAAGGCTTTCAAATTGTGAGAAAATTTAGCACTACCTAATTTTATTTATTATTTGCAATGTTTACATTGATGGTGCAGCCAGTGCACGAACTAATATTTATTCCTAAACCAGATTACTCAGATTCAGCTCGTGATATCGTAGTTTTGGGAGTTGGAAGACTATAAATTTTTTACTTGCAAGCAACTGCCGTGGAGGTGACAGCACTTGATCCTAAAATTTCACAGAATAAAATTTTATTTGATATTTGAACTTTATTGTTGATAGAATCTTCCACGTTTGTAGAAAAAATTTTGTTTGCATCTCATGCGCGAAATACTTTGGTTATCTCGACTATCAGTTCTCGATCACCAAAGTAGCATTTCGCGCACTAGATACAAAAATAATTATCTTCTAAAATGTGAATTTTAAACATTTTTTTTTCAGAATCCCTGCATGAGATTTGGTTCTCTTTATCAGTTCATAAATTGAATCAGTCATTCAACTATATTCACGCAAACAAACTGATTCGAAAAAATCGAAAAGTATAAAATTGTACCTATGTCATGAAAGAAAATATTCGAAGTGAAAAACATTTTCATAAAACATCAAAAATCTCGAAAACTGTGGTAATTTCATATTAACGACTTTTTCACATCAGGTAGAGCACATTTTGATCTACATTCCGTTCTTGTTTGGCGTGGTCTCTTCGGGACACACTGTATATTGGAAATAATTCATTGGACGTTGTTGATCATTCTCTAAAACTTCATTCATATTGTTTAGGACCTATATTTTTGGCTACTGTGTTTCATAGCTTCAAGCAAACTAATAATGAACATTTTATATGTCTAGGCTTTGGCTGGGGCTGTGCATTTGGAGGGAGATGTTATCACAGCTAATGGATCAATCCTCAGCGGTCATTTTGGCCACCATTGTACAGAAACCACTTCCTTAGAAATAGAAGAAACGTCGGTTTGTTCCTGCCATTGTGGATGTTTCGCTTCCAGAACGAAAAATAGGTAAGAATGGCACATCATTTCATTCAGAAAATTGTATCTTCTCAAACAATGCGAAAGTAATAGGAATATAAAAAATGTTATCAGAATATTTTTCAGATCGCACACAATGAAGGATCTACAAAAAATGTTCACGGTTGAAATTATCGGAATCATTTGTTCGCGTATTCGACATAGGTAACCTATAATAGCAAGATACAAAAACTCGAGAAATCTATATCTATAAATAAAAATGAAGCCCGATTATGCATTGTTATCGCCTCATGCGTAAATGGCTGAGCCAAGTTATTCCTTTTTTGTTGAATAATTTACTGTTTGCACAAGGTTGTTATAAAAGAAAAAATAGGAAAGTTGCTCGGGCCATGAGTAAATTCAATAAAATGTATTGCAGTTGCAGCATCGACTGCATTTAAATAGAACTACTACCTGACAAGGTTTCCAAATCTTCTTATATCCAACACCAATCAAGGAGACGAACCATATGAATTCCTTTAGAAATGAAACAACTTGTTAGTACTAAGGAAGGATGCTTAGAGGTCATCAAATAAAAACGTTTCTCTCTTTGGATTTGATCCAAAAACCTTGGAACTGTGATATATTCTGGCTCACTCACTTCCTATCGAATTTCATTTCGGCATTTTGGCCAGCAGAGCTTCACTGGACTTTCTCCAACGTGTCCGTCATATCTTTAATGAATCGCCGCAGCAGGGTAGATTTGATATTTACTTATCGAATTATGCATAGTTTACATCGCTGTGTCTTGGGTAACTTATTTCAACTGTCCAGCTCCAATCTACGGAGTCATGCATTCAAGGTCTACCACGGAAATTTCAGGACAACCCCAAGGGAGCACCAATTGAGCAATAGGATTCTGCATCTTTGGAATTCACTTCCCAATAACGTTGTAGGTGCTACGTCAGTGAATTTTTCCAAGAATTTGCTAGATATAGTGCTTTCTTCTAGTTAATTATTCATTTGGAACCCATTTTCCATGACTTTGTTTTGTCGCATACTGTTTATTTTGTCTTCTTATTCTTCCGCTTTTGAATAGGACTATGTCCTATATTTTCTGGCTGTTATTGGCTCATTTCTTTGGACATCGAGTTCTAGCTCTCTTTCCAACGCTTTGAGATGCGCGTGTGCTAGGTTTTTGTGTTTCCGCCCATTCGTCCTTCTTTTCCACGTGGTCTCTCCAGAATTTCATGTGTACTCTCACCCATCTGACGACATCCTACATCTCCTCCCATATATTAGAACTCCTCACATAGTCTCTGAGTGTTACCCTTTTGATAGATCTGAAGATCCTCATTTTGGTTCTCTCCATTCTCTTTGTTATCAACGTTTCTGCCCTCGTTCCGACGACGTATGTGAGCACTGGTCTCACACACGCTTTATTTATGCGAGTTTTTGCTTTGTGACTCATGGTTTTGTTGGTCCAGACTATATCTCTTAATAAGCCTCCCATCTTAGCTGCATTGTGCGCATGTGTTCGGACTTCTATGACGCATCGTTCACTGGATACTGGGACTGCTAGATATTTGAATCTTGACACTTGCTCTGAAATGTTTCCGTTAATTACTATCTCACATCGGCTAGGCCGTTTGACGATAACCTAGGTCTTGGATTTCTCACAGGGGATATTCATTTCTTCTGCAACTTTTTTGAACTCGTACACAAGGCGTTGAAGGTCATCTTCATCTTCAGCTGTTACAAAAGCTTCGTCTGCATAGCACATAATACGCAGGCAGCTTCCCCGCCTGCCCGTATCATCTTGACTCTTTCAACAATTCGATCCATTAAACATTGAAAAGAAGTGAATTCAGGCTGTCCCCTTGTCGTATGACTGTGGATAAGCTGATTTCCTCAGATAAACCACATTGTGTTTTTATTCGGTTTGTGTTGTCGGTATTACGATGTTTAACCATTCTTATATATTTTTTACATATATACTTAGGTTGTAGGGTTTCAATAACATCGTGGGGTCCAATTCTGTCGAAAGCCTTCGTTAAGTATAGAGAACATGTGAAAATGGGTTTGGTGAACTCGATTGATTTTTTTATCATTCGAACCAAGGCGAAAATTGCGTTCACCGTTGACCAGTTGCATCTAAATGCTTGTTGTTCCTCGGATATGTTAACTTAGCTGGAGATTTTATTAGTCAATATCTTAGTGAATAATTTGTGAGGGAAGTTTAATAAGGTTATTTTTCTAAAATGATTGGATTCTTTTTTTTACTCTTCTCGTATACAGGTATAAATAAGTTGGTTTTCCATTCCTGAGGCACATCACCAGTTCTGATGATATTCTGGATGAGATTTGTTATTTCTTGACATATTTCTCTTCCTCCGTATTTGATCATATTGCTTCCTTTGCTCTATGTATATTATTTTGTTTGATTTCATTCCAGGCCATTTCTATACTGCCCTCCAACGTTATAATGTTTCGGGAAATTTTCTCGTTCAATCTGCGGTGGTATAAACTCTTCTCTCAGTGTCGAACTTGGTGATGTAGATGGGTGATTTCTTTCAAATTTTTGTTTTCTATAAGCACTATACACAAAACACCAGTCCATGTTTTGTCCCCACTTTCTCTCTGCTCCTTCCATTAATGATGATAATAACAATAATTAGTTATTCGAGGCGTTATTGATATTTTCTCAGACAGTAAAACTCAAAGCATACATATCCACTTTTCAATCTCAGTTGAACAGATGAAGAAATTCAAATACTTCATGGTATATGACAGAATTAAGTTTCAAATTTTGGATTCGTCTTTCTTACGTCCTCAAAGATGGTGGAGAGTGAAGGATATTGACGTCCAAGTAATTCTTGAAAGCTATCATTTCTAATTTCTACCATAGATTAATACTATAACTAATAAAGACTGGAAACTGGTCGGAATCGTATTTTGGCGCCATCTTTTAACCTAGAAGCAATTAATATCGGTATTTGAAAAAAGTCATAAGATGACACTAGAGAAAAAATTTCAGAAATATGCTTGGTTGGAAAAACCAAGCTGAAATATGTTTTTCCAACCAAGCATATTTCAAGGTCAAGAATGAGTCTTCATTACCATACTCACACAAATCTAAGCGCACGTTACAATACGATTATGCTAATGTGCGATCTAAACACTCTCAAGGAGTTCAAAAAATGGTTGTCGCGGAGAGTTACTTTTCCATATATTGGACAGTCTCAAAATTTGGAACCGTGTTTACAGCCACATCCATCCGACTGGAAGGAAGTACGAATCATGTCCAATCTCAATAAATCGGGATAAATTTGATGGATCTGGATTGGTTCCCAAATAGATTTCTTGAGAAATCAATCCTGATCTATCTCATTCAAATTTCTCGCGATGTATTGAGATCCGAAACGATTTGTATTTCCTTCCTGACCAATAGATGTCAGTGTAAAAAAGTTCCAAAATTTCTAGAGATTTTCCTATCTATGATTTCTGCAGTTGAATTTTACAGTCTCCCTAGTCCACTTTAATGCGACCCTAAAGTATGCAGCAACATTTATTTTTGAGTTTTTCGATACTGTCGTATTCTCAATAGTGATATTGAGCTAATATTGGAGTCGGTACAGCGGTAGGCAACCCGAATTTACTGACCTCAGGAATAGACATGATTCAATTTTCACGTGGTCTATAAGGAATTATTTCACCTAACGTTTAGCATACATCTGCGGTAGACATCTACTGAGCTTAGGTGCGCGTTGTTGATTCTCCCAGCGCTCCTATTCCGCATGAGCTTGATCTTGATCTTGGTTTTTCAAAGACCGGTAACCATGCGTAAAGTACCAAGGCAGTTTCCTCTTTTCTGTTTATGTTTTCTTTATGTTTATGAATCTCAATGGTTCATCCCAGATTCTAGGATAGGAACTCTTGATATTCGAATAATCTTCTGCCTTTGAGAAAACTATATTGTGTCCATCTTTTAGAGCATGTTCCGCTAGTGCGGAATTTTCTGTCTGATTGAGTTGACAGCATCGTTCGTGCTCCTTAATTCTCGTAATGATACTTCGTTTTGTTGTACCAAGGTAGACTTTTCCGCAGTCGCAAAGTATCCTGTAAATACTGGCTTGTGAAAGTGGATCGTCTTTGTCTTTGGTTGTTCTGATCATTTGGCCAAGTTTTTGAGTTGGCTTCTGAACGGTGTCAATATTGTGCCTCTTCAATAATTTATCAATTCTATCTGTGACCTTCGATGACAGGTAAAAACTGGTATAATGCAAAGGGAAAAAAATTTGTAAATTCCTTCAATTATAATAATAATAATAATAATAATAAATCGACTTTATTTTATGCAATATGTACAAAAATACATGACATAATGGGATGTTAGACTAACCATGCTGAGGCGGAGTTTAGTTATAAGACTATTCTTATACTCAACCCCGATTCAACAATTCAACTGATAATCGAAGTTCATATTAATTCATAACAATTATTGAATATGCAATTTACCACGAATAAGAATTTTCAGTTTTTTTTTGCACTATTCCGAGAATCTCTTCCGTTGCAATAGATGAACACGGCCGTCGCTAGTCGGCCTAAGCAGGGACCTATTCTGTCGCCCCAACAGGAAGAACTGTGTAGAATGTAACCCATAAGGGTTTTCTAACGACAAATATTAGGGAAATATACATTGAAGCAAAAATCAACAATTTCAAACTAAACTTCAGTTTGTTGAGGTGGATATAATAATAAATTATAGAGAGTGTCCGGATTTTACGTAAATACACTTCTGAAGATTCTAAAGATCAAAGAATCAACTAACCTTTAAATAAACCAGGTTCTAATATGTATATGTCATATGTCATTGTAAAGGCAAATAATACATAAAAATCTTCACAAAACCGGAAACAAGAAAGAACAGATGATAGACAATAATATACAAATCGAAATACATGCATAATTCGATTTATTAACAAGTTTATTTCATTCTGAAACGACTAATCACACCTTAGATTAATAGGATAAGTCACGGCCAATAATCCCAGAAGACTCTTTTTCGTGTAATATCACTTCTAACATATTTGCCGTTTGGTAGCAGGCTCAATTTGTGCTAAAGTATGTCATTTTCCTGTTATGTTGATTTCATTTTTTGATCTCCAACAACATGACCTTTGCATCTTCTCGTTTTGTTTCAACTTCTGCATTCTCAATGAGAACTGCAGACTGCTGAACATGATGATTTTCCTGACAGAGCGTGAATTTGCGCTCCTTAACCTTGGCGCCCTAGGCGACAGCCTACCCTGCCTACCCCCTAGCGATGGCTCTGTAGGTGAAAGATTTAAACTGTATAGCATATGTAGATTTAGGAAAAACCGTAGTTGAAGGATTCACTCAGTTAAAAAAAAAATAATTTTTCTTTATTATTTACGACTTTCATTTGTGACTTTTTTCAGTGGGGTGCACTATCACGCCGTGAATCACAAAAAACTTGTTTCAATAACTAAAAACCTACCCTGGATAACGGCTATCAGATTAATTCTATACCTAGTACAACAAGTAGTTCAACAATACTCCTGTAACGAATCTTGTTGTTGATCCAATCCAATTTCTACTGCAAAAAAAAATCAAACTCACGGAACCAATACTGCAAGAGAAATATAGCTTTTTAAAAATAGTTACTGTGCATTGAATATTGAAAATTTCATGAATAATTTTATCATTACAGTCCTGTGAATATTGAAAATATATCAACCTAAAGAAACTCGTTGTGTACTGTTCCTCGTTCTAAGCTTTAAACTATCTATTTTCGTGCTCGTTTCCCATACCAAGCAATTTACGAACAATCCCTCTTCTAACACTCGATGGTCCCACTGACAATTATTTTTTTTGCAGATTTTCAATGAAGAGATCACCGACGCAGGTACGGCATCTACTTCCGGTCTTGCCGATGCATGAGCTGCACCTTCCCCAAGGAACAGTGGTGCCTCCGCCAGCCATATATCCCAATCACAGGGCCTCTATTTGACTCAAAAGTGCTTTGATATTGATGAAACTTCGTGATATTGTGATAAGAAGATTAAAGAGACCCTTCGGCTCAGGAACACGGTTTAATATTTTAATATAAACACGGAAATTTTTTTACAATTCGATTAAGCCGATTGCATCACTCGTAGAATTTCTGGTAACTTCCTTCACGATGAATCATATCAAGAATTGATACCTAAGGAGAAATTAACATAGATCTATTTCAGCTTCCGGAAAGGTCTATGCCTGAACAAAGATTGTATTATTTTCTTCATCATAGGTTTGTTAAATTCATTTTCACTTCGTTATGTTTCGAACGTAAATTGATTGAGTTATGCAACGTTTTCAAGCTCCATTTCTATGATATTTGTTGACTGAAATTCACTCCCGGGTGCTATATATACATATATTATTGGTAAATGAAGCGAAGTGTTATCTAAGTTTCTTCAAAATAATTCTTGATTCATCATTATGTACCTATCTCTGTTCGAAATACGGCGTAGTTCAATGCTTCAAAAAATTAGTTTCAGCAGTCGATAGAAGGGTATATCTAAGAATGAAAATATCTTCTAATTATAGCCCTCACGCTCCCGAAACTCACTTCTTGATGCCATGATTACCACACTGTCGCGGCAAATAACAATTTTATAACAATTGCGCTCTTCATGGTTACGCTCACAATCATGTCGCCCAGGAGCAAGCTATGTATAATAATATTTAAAACCTAATATCCAGTTGAAAAAAGGCACTCACAATAATTGTGAGTATTTGGAGCATAAGGGATAGGTCATCAAACGCTTTTCAAATAAAGATACTGGGTGCCCAACTTTTCAGTTTTTACGTAAGGAGTCTTATAGTTTCGGGGGCATTCGAATATAACTTGAAAAAGGGGTACTACACACCCGATAACTTCTATAAGTATTCTCTCAATAAGTCGGGAACACACAGCACTGAATATAAAGTGGCTTTACAGCGTCTATGAAGGACTTGGGTAATTCTTCTGATGATTCATCTGAGCAAAATATTTTTGCTGCTTTAATTCGATTTTTATCCGATAAAATAATCAAATAAATTTGCGGTAAAAAATCTTCGTGAGATGATATTAATAAATCATATTTTTTGTGCTCTCAGCTTATAGCGATTTCATAATTGACGCTATTTTTCAATATTTTCCCCGTATTTTTCGTCACGTACATGCTTGCAGAAAAGGAATAGTAGCACGCATTTGGAAAAGTGTTACTTTCCAAACGTCGAAGCGTGTGGAAAGTATCTGCTACTTGCAAACGCTAGTAGAAATAGTTATTTTCCTAATAAGTGCAGAAAGTGTTACTTTTCCGAACGAAACTGCCCGAACGAAGCGAAGCGGAGTTCGAGTAAGCAGTTGAGTGTGGGAAAGACACTTTCTTCACGAGTTTGGAACAATATTTTTTCTACAAGCGCTAATATGAGATCGATTTGAATTCAACACACAGATCAGATTAGATAACCTATAGTAATTCATAATACACATGACTGTCGAACGTAATTCTACATGTCGTTACCATAGATCTATCATAATTCAGTTTATTCTTTAATAAAAGTGTGCGGGAAAAAACCCTGCTGATCTTTTCCCGCACTGAAAAGTGTGCGGGAATGGAATAACAGGGTTTTTTCCGGCACTGTTTGGAAATGTGACTCTTTACGAATTGAAATGCGTGCGGGAAAGGGGATGAAAACTACGCTTGTAGAAAAATCATTTTTATATATCCACATTATATATTCACATACCCGAAGACGTCATAACTCTGAAAATTTCTCAAAATTCACGTTCGTGAATATTTTGGCATGCACCATAAATCAAGACTGGAACAATTATTGATAAAACCCTTGAATTTTGATTAGCAGGCTTGTCTTCGAATAACAAAATCTCTGTACCTGGGATGTGAAATTATCTTCTTCAGAAACCCTGAACTTGCTCATCATTTTGGCCAATTCTCGAAGTACTAATCCTTTGTTATCAATACAAAACAAAAAACAATGCGTATTGCAGATAAAATTAAAGACGTTATTAGATTTTTTACGAGTAACTACATCTTTTCGGTGGGATGATTTTTTGTCAATAGTTGCTTACTTTTATATCGACTTTTAGTATTGAGCAGTTATAATAAAAAAAAAATCAGTATCCATATGGAGGATTCATGATGTGGAAATTTCTCTTTCCTTCCATTGGAAACATTTTTTTTTCAAATTCTAGAAGTACGTGTATATCATGGACTGATCAGATGTTATGACTTCTCATTACTGAATTAATATTCTAAACATATTGTAACTGTATTGTCTTCCTTACCATAATCTAAAAAATTTTGTTGGTGATATTATTTATTCTGTGGAGTGGTTTTTTGTTGAATAATTGGGATTTCATTTTCCTTCAATATGATCTTATACAATCTACAGTCTGTACAGAGTTCTACGAGGAGAACTCTTTAATTTTGGGAACAAATTTTAAGATTTAGTAATACTAATAGTAATAACCATACAATCTTAACTTCAGTATCTTTTATAAAAAAAAGGCTTTCATTGATTCCTGATCTCGAATTTGCAATATTCGAGGCTATCAGTGAGAAAACTGAATGTTTGAATTCAAATAAATTTTGCCCATGAAATAAATATTCAAGTGCACATGTTAAACAGATTTCATTCCATTTTCGCAACTACGATTTTCACTTATCATCATCGTGAAAGAAATTGGTTCTAATCAGTACTGTCCAAATTCATCACTTATCACAGTGCTTATTACCAAAAAATTATTAATGCAAGTTTGGGCTCAATCAGAATAAAATTAATTATTAATTTTTCTTCAAAACAGAAGAGTATACTGGCATTTCGAGTATTAAGAATCCACTCATAGGATTTGAAATGATAATTTTGCAAAAAAGAATTTACCAATTTGGATGCAGTTGCTTTGAATAACTTCTTTCGATGTGGGTATTTTAATTATTTTTCAGCACATTATACCAACAATTGATGATGATCATTTAGTTTAAGGTGGACTTTCGAGCCGGACGTCTATAGCGACGCGACAGTAGCGCCGCGACAGTGCGACAGTATAAGTACAATGAAATTGCATAGAGTAGCATTCGACCAAAGCGTTACTGATGCCGCGACAGTGACAAACGTCGAACGGCGGCGACAATGCCGTGCTTAAACTTCTATTGTCGTGTTTTTGTAGTTGACAGACGCCGCGCCGCGTCACTGTCGATCGGCTCGAAAGTCCACCCTTAGTGAACTGCGCTTCATTCACTCGACTCTGAAATTAAATCAGGGTATTCTATCTTCATGAAAAGTCTTGATTCAATTCGATTAGATTCAACAGGTGCAGATAATAGTAGGGGAGCCCACGATGCCGAATTGGGCGTCATAGAGAACTATTGGGTTGCAAAGCTCTGATGATAAAAAGAAACAAATGTTATATAATGTATACCTTTTCATCGGTGGGGGGAGCAGCTATAGGCTCTCAATAATGTTAAAAAAAACTGTTGCAAGGACATACTCTAGCGCGTCAGATTAAAATAGCATACGTGTCCTACGTACATCGTTTAAATGATGGGGTTGGGCGTAGGTAAGGGTTGAAAATGGAAAAAAAATGTTCCTCTAGCGCGTAAAATTTCCTAAGGGGATGTTGAGTGGCCCTAAAAAAAAGCTCTCATTCAATAATCTGACGATGTGACGTAAACTCGCGGCCATATTTTGAAGTTGCAAAAAAATTTTTGACATACTCAGGCGAATCAGATTGAAATATAAATGGTTCATCTTCATGTCCTAGATGTGCTGTATCTAAATCTGACGATAACCTTGGGGGATTCACTTTATCTGACAATTTTAAATCATTGGACATAATGATTGGGAAAGCACAAGTAATGGCATGCAAACAAAAAATTGTTTTTTTTATTCAATGAATACTTGTATTGATACGCGCGATGATAATTTAAAAAAAGAATGCAATATTACCGGTTAACTCCGACGATATTTCACAATTTGCATACTTTTTTCAAAGTTTCTAATGTGAATTTAATTGTGTTTTGCGAAGGTAATTTCACCACGAAAAGCACACTCCATATAAATATCACATAGTGAATATTCATAAACTTCAACTCACTTAACTTAAAATAATCCAAAACGTTTTGTTGTGTTTGTGTCATAAACTGTGGTGTCGTCATAGCAACAGAAACCAGTGCGGGTTGGAGGGAGAGAAAAATGTAAACGCGGAGCGGAGAATATAGGCGTTATGCAGATGCACGTATTAAACTTTTTGTGACTTCGGCTCGTGGAAATCGTCAGATTATATGTTATTCGTAATCTTTGAATTAGTTCCTTCAGAATAAAAAAAATTAGCCACGCTCGAGAATGTCCAAACGACGGATTTTTTCAACAACTTTGTTGCCCACACCTGTCTTTTCGTCACTCATAAATTGTCAGATTAGTGGTATATATACTTTTCAGGATTATCTGACGCCGCTCGAAAATGTCCGATGATCAATTTTTTTTAGTGATCTGATTCTTCATCCTGGACGGGCGGCCATATATATATATCAGCACCTCAGAGGTAAAGTGTGTTAAGTCACATTTTTTCAAACACGCGTTATCTACAATATTGGATTCACCTTAGTGAATTCTAGCTAGTGGAATACATTTTCGACCCCCTAGGTACATCATTTCGCCAAATAATGGCAGTAAACATTCTTTCAAACAATAATCGAACTGAAAAATCTCTCTTATTACTAATTTTGATTATGTGACTTAACACACCTCACCTCTGGGGTGCTGATATGGATATGTATATGGCGCTCATATTTGGTAGAGGTACTTAACAGGGTACAAGGAATCTCTTTGCATATTAATCTGCCGCGCCTGAGTAAATCCAGAAATCCCCGCTTGGGCTCCCCTGCTATAAAGTATAATTGTAGTATTCGAAAATCTACTGCAGAATGAAATTTTATAGATTATGGGGTCAAACTTCATAGAACACTTCATATTATGCCATTATAAACGAAGAATTTCCAATATCCATCATTGTGAGGACATTTCATTGATATTATTCAAACTTAATTTCATATTCTCAAAGCTTATGATACAATTCATTATCGTGAATTCATCTGGATATCTGTAAAATTTTCTTGCCGCTTCAACAATTGAAGTGTTATGTAACTCTTATATAATAGAATGTTGTACAGACTGCAGATGTTCGTGATGTTTGAAACAAAGTCACACAATCTCTTCCAACATATCTCTGAAATATTCATTTTATGTTCAACATTTTTCGAAATTTATATTCTTAACCCTCAGTTTTCATCTCGATGCACCATCGAATAACGACTACTATTGTGATGCAAACTCCCCCAAATGCATGATGAAAACGGATGTCAAATTGCTATCATACCTATTGCCTGACATAAGATATCGAATATTATGACCATACGATAGTGAAATCCATTTTTCAATAATTAATCAAAACAACAGAAAGAATTAAATTTTCTTAGAGTCGATTATAAGGTTTCCAAGAGAAATCGAGTAGGTACCTGGGTACCTATATCAAAATTCGAATTCAACAATATTCAATATTAATACTATAGGTAAATGCACGTTGGGTATGTAGTTAGTTTATTCTTGCTGAAATTCTGACAAAATACTTTATTTATTCCATTGATTACAGTGCCTTGCTCGTTTCGTCTCATTTTCCACTCGATTCACCATCAGGAGAATTTTTGTTCATATCAATCATCAACTCTATATTTCGACCTCTGCGACTCTTTTTATTCTGTCAGAGGAAGAATAAATTATAAGTTTTAGCCCTGAATTCATCAGAGTATCAAATTTCTCATTTCATCATTGTTCATCAAAAAAAAAAACTCTTTTTGAGAATAAATCGATGAAATAAATATTTATGTTTTTTTCCGCTCTTCATTTGCCATTCATCAAAAAGATATTGGAAAGACTTCATTTTATTTATGTAATTTCATTATGGTTTAAGAATTTTCATTGTAAATATTCATGAATAAGTAGGTACCAAACTTTGTACATATTTCAATTTCCATTCTTATTGAGTACCTACTGCTACTGATTACTATTCGAGAAATGTATTGAAAGAAAATTGTAAGAGAATATTCATCAAACTGATTCGGAAAAAAAGGGTGAAATTTCTCAAAAAGATTTTATTTGTACATAGTTTTGATCTGATGAACGTAATTGATGAAAGATTATTTTTATTTATACTAATGTCTTAATTGTGTGATTTGTTCGACTGAAGGATTATCACAAACAAATATTGAATTATTGGATATGGAGTCCAATCAGGTATCAGCAATTTCTGTAATTATTCGTTCGAATTACGTTACCCTTACTGTAATTTTGTAATATTGTAATCGAACTTTGTATACAAGTGTGCCAATCGTCAGTGTCGCCAAATTCTATAAATATCTATTACATGGTGTAATCATAGAAATTACCTCCAATTGAAAAATAATGCATTTGTTTAATATTTTACGTTCACTGAATTTATGAAATTTTTTAACGTTACATTGTTATTTTATTTGAAATGATATATTGACATATTGTTGATTTTCATGGTGTAAGTTGAAGGCGCGCATCGAATTCAATAATAAGTATATGAGTTACACCAATTTAATGCGTTTCATTCAAACAAGTTACGAGTTCACTAGACAAAAAAATTAATCAATATCTTGGTATGCTTTATTTATTATTTACATGACATAGATATTTTATTTCTGGAAATTGCTTGAACTGTACAAGAGGCAACAAACAAGAAGACAATAACTCTGATCCAGGGGCGGCCTTAGCCATTGCGAGGCCCCGGGCGGGAAGTCTTCGCGAGGCCCTTTTTCCTTCGTGCGAAATTAAGTTCGGTTGCTCTGTATAGGTTATTGTCATAGTTTATAAAGATATGAAATTTGAGTTTTAAAATATAATAATATAATATAACATAAATATAATATATGTTTGGAAGATTTACAAAATTATCAAATACAGAAATGATGAATTTAAAATTCATGTTTGCGGCTTTTCCTAGCACTGAAATCCTTAATTAAAGTATCATAATCGATCGAATGAGCTACGTCATTTTCTATTGATAGAATAGCAAGGGCTGAAAGCCGATCTTGTGTCTTCGTATTCCTTAAATATGTTTTTATGATTTTAAGTCTAGAAAAACTCCTTTCAGCATCCTTTGTTTGTAAATAAATTATCCAGCGCCTCTCAAGCTTTTCACCGTTAATTAATATTTTCTTATAATGATATTCGCTGAATCGCCGTCCATTTTCATTTACGGGAAATGAATAAACTTTAACCCGAACTGGACCTTTTAGTACAATCTCAGTTCGGTCTTATACGTAAGAAATTATTAAGGGGGGTTAATTATTCCACACTACTTTCGAAAAATGAACTATATAATCATTACATAGAAACATATCATGACAATAGTTTCCTTGTCCTCAAATTTTTAACGGCTTGAGAAACTAACGAATTGAATTAATTTCTCAATTCAATGACAAGAAAAATTTTAATTCATTCGAAAAATGTTAATATGACCTCTTAATAAATGAAGAACCGAAAACAATAGAAGTTTTCCATCAGAAAAAATAGAATATAACGAAATTGAACCCAATATGTTTATCCCTAATCACAAGGCTTGAAAAAAAAATAGATTTCGCTCTCCTCCTTTCGTAATTCTCTACAATGGATTGAATTCATTCATAAGAAAATAATTCAACGAATTTTTCAAAGGGACCGCCAAAGAACGGTCAACAGGGCTATAAATATTTTATGAGGTTCCAACATCTGGGATAAGTAAACATTGTACCTAAATACTTAGATAATTTTCACCCTAATTGTGTTGTGTGCATTCTTTTCTACCTACTTATCTGGTGAATCGGACATCTGGTGCCTCAATTACCCATTCGGACGTTCCAACAAAGCGCAATATTCAAAAACTACAAAATGGTTTCTTCAGTTTTGTTCAGAATGAATGTATTAGTTAACTAACTTTTTTCGAATTTACCCTTATGTTCAAATCTCTATAAATAATTAGGGATCTAAATCAATATCAAAATTTGCTCAGGTTGTTGCGCGCGAGGCCCCACTAAGAGCGAGGCCCCGGGCGGTTGCCCCGTTCGCCACCCCCTAAAGCCGCCACTGCTCTGATCTAAGCTACCACGACAACATTCCAGAAACAATTGTCATCAATCTCACATTATAGTTTTTTTGCAACTCAAGAATGAAGCATACAATCATCGTAAGTTTGAAAATCATTTACTGAGCTGAATTCGTAAGATGCATTGTACGATAATTGCTTGAGTTGGAACACTGTCATCTTTATATCAACTACAAAATTATCACAATTTATCTGGAATGCTACCATGAATCACACTCAACCTCAACCCGTCTGTATAAGATTTGAGAGAGTCAGTGGACCCTCGATAAGTCGAACCATAAGAAACTGTTCGACATATCTATTTTTCGGCTCACCAAAAATTCGAGTTATTGAGGTGGGAGTTCGACTCATTGGGAGACAAACTCAGCTTAACAAGAAATCATCAGAGAAACGAGCGTTTATTCTTACATACGCATACATTGGAAACATGACCTAAGAGGTCTTCTACTTCAAAACAAAAAATTTTGATTACAGGTGATGGCGATTGCCTCGATCTCATATGGCCCTTATTCAACTGTCAGATATCGTTCTGGTCAGATACCATCGCTACTCGACATGATCATCACATCTTACCTTCCGCCTTTTCGTAATTCCACGGAACTGCAGCTTCTTTTGTTTTCCCACTGCCACCAAACACACAAGAACAGTGAAAAGGGTTGCTTTCCAAAAACTGAGGGAGACTCTCCTAGCTCAAAACTGGTCTGATCTCTTATCCGAATAACGCGGATTCTTGATGAATCATTGGCAGCTTGTTTCAGCAACGTCATGGTTACTCAGCGAGCACCAAACATCGCTAGGATGTTTTGCGATATTTCGAAAATGATGGTATGAAGATGTTTTTTTTGAGACGTAATAAATATGTACTTAGGAATCTTTATTTGTTCTGATATGTGCCATATGTAGCATTCCTTTCTTTGCCTACTGAGAGGTGAAAATAATATGTTAATGTGTGGATAGATTCTCTGGACATCACAAAGTTTGTCTTGCGAAGAACTTATCTTTTGACGCTTCTAATAGTCGCCATTTAGAATAAGTTACTCAGAACGCCCTTACCATTTCAAGTTTAAAGGGTGTAGTTTTTATGCGGATTTTTCCTCTGAGAGTTATAGGATATTATGAGGCCTTTTGTTAAAGGTTCTGCTAAACTTAAATTGGATGATGATATTCATTTCCATTTTTTTGTGTCTCAAAAAAAAGTGTAATCGGTAACTATAGCCTCGATGAAAGGGAAAAAATTTTTGTTTCACATTTTTCTTTATCTTAAAATTTAGAATATAAGTTGAAAAAATCTCTATTAACAGGATTCAATGTGCGCAAAATGCTTTGAAAATATGCTATTATATACATGAAAAAGCTATCAAAAGAACCTCGAAGAAGTATTCTTCATGACATCCTGATAATAGCCGACTGCGGCGGACATTGGATGTTCTATTAAAGTTCTTATCTATTCATGTGTAAACACCGTACCGCAGTGGATGTCTCACGTCTCGAAATCTCTAATTTTTAACGTCTCGGAGATGTTTCTGTGCCTGCTGGGTAGGCAGATACATACAGAGCCATGTTCGATTGTGAAAATTGTTTAGACTAAACATGAGACAGCTTCATGACAGATGTAAGATGTATTTGACAAATTTACAAATTTATGACGAACACAGATCATGCTCCAATTTTTTTTCTTTCATAATTTAAAAGACCAGATTCTCTGAAGAAAGGAGACTTACTTCTCAGAAAGACCTGAAGAAATTCTTCAAATAAGTCCGGTCCCACTTGAATATTGTCGCAAGAAAGTATTCGCATCAGCGCTACTTATACAGGGTGGCCATTTGAAAACGAAACAGACGAAATAAATTTTTTCGATAGAAATGCTCCGACAGGTCGATTTCTGTTTCGAGGGGGACAACTTAAGATGTAGGTTACGGACGCATAGCGCTTCAACCCTTGCTACTACAACCCTCACCCCCAATTTTTGAATAGGGAAGATGGGGTGAGTGATACTTCATTTGAAAGGTATTTTTATACTGATTTCAGCACAGTAATTGTTTTTTCATTTTATGCATTAGTTCTCGAAATACAGGGTGACAATTTGAAAACGAAACAGACGAGATTACAGACGAAATAAATTTTTTCGATAGAAATGCTCGGACAGGTCGATTTCTGTTTCGAGGGGGACAACTTAAGATGTAGGTTACGGACGCATAGCGCTTCAACCCTTGCTACTACAACCCTCACCCCCAATTTTTGAATAGGGAAGATGGGGTGAGTGATACCTCAGTTGAAAGGTTTTTCACAAAAAAACACTACAAGTGCCATGAAAACACCACTTCATTTTCAAATGCTTAGTCAAGAATATTTCGAGAACTAATGCATAAAATGAAAAAACAATTACTGTGCTGAAATCAGTATAAAAATACCTTTCAAATGAGGTATCACTCACCCCATCTTCCCTATTCAAAAATTGGGGGTGAGGGTTGTAGTAGCAAGGGTTGAAGCGCTATGCGTCCGTAACCTACATCTTAAGTTGTCCCCCTCGAAACAGAAATCGACCTGTCCGAGCATTTCTATCGAAAAAATTTATTTCGTCTGTAATCTCGTCTGTTTCGTTTTCAAATGGCCACCCTGTATAATTCAAGGCGGTAATTGCATTTTTAAAAACTATATTTCGCACTAAGGATGATACAGAAGGAATCTATGCCAGAACTGATTAAAATGATACAAAACATGATATTTATAATGTCGGTACACAATTCAAATACGCGGAAAGATGTTACTGCTGAACTTGCGGTTCACACGGCCTTGCAATGAGCTTCGTCGTATTCGGATATGTAACTCCTCCATCCTCAGAAATGTCCTTACGGCGAGAAAAAGGAAACTGTTCCTGGCTGAAAATCTTCAGTCTCTGGTTGATTTCATGGAATTCTGGATTGTAGCCATACTTTAGGTTTGCTATGAAAAAGATGATTATCATGAGCAGTATCACATAAAAAATAAGAATTATCAGGGTTTCGTGAAATGATTTGGTGATTTCTTGCTTCTCCACTAAAGGTTAGATTTCTCCTCTTTTTCTCTTGAGTTGGTGCATTTGATCCAATGAAAAATTTTCAAGTTTGATTTTGAATGTATTCAGGGTTGTTGAATTTTTATACTACATAGTAGCAATTTGGGGAAGGTACATTGGTTCTCCCTTCAAGATTTCCTTGTCATTGTAGAATTTTTCTTCAGAATTTTGGAAATGGCACCCCTTTGGCATAGTTATTAGAAAGTTCCCCTTCAATGTGCTGAAGACAGTTCTTCTGAATACTGTGCGGAGATTTATTCCATTAGGAGCTATCACGATGAATCTTCTATTGACGATCTGTTGGATAATATTCTGGTTTGATTCCACAGGATGATTTTGACAGGAAGTATTCAGTTTTTGAAGTTGTAATAGCTGGAACAGGCAATCATCTACGTCTGAGCCGTTAGTCAGGTTATCGTTTTCGCAGTAATATAGTGGATGTAAATCAACACAAGACAAAGAATCGTATTGATACCATTTTTTATTGCTTGTCAGATAAGTTTTTTTTTTGAATGATTATGGTATTGTTGACAGTGGGAATCAAAAGTAGATGGTAATGAGAAAATAGTTCAGGATGGGCAATAGGAAAATGGAGAATGAATACAATTCTGAATTCAACGAAATACGCCTCTACTTTCACTAATTCATAAAATCTATGATACTCTTTCTCATCCGTGAATATCAAATTGTCAGGAGAATACAAATTTTTAATTTCGGTTATTATTGAATTTAATTCAGAAAATTTAATGATGCTTTGATGTTATATTCCCAGTCTGGAAAAACTAATGGAATTTTCAATTTCATCGATTGATTCTATAATAATATTGAAAGATATTCCGATTTGGTCCATAAGATTTTTTATTTGGATATACACGTAAAAATTATCATTTCAAAGATCAAATTTTTCAGAGATTCCTTCAAGCTGAGAGGCATTTGTTTTCTGATTATTTCCGGGTATGGCAATTTTTTTATTAAAATTTTCAATCACTTCACCAGTTAAAGAGATGCCTGCGTCTAAACTGAACATAATTTTCCTTTGATTATCTTGAAGCTGTATTGAATCTGATTCGTAATGTAATTCATCATTTGCATCTAAATTACCAGGAATACTCTTTATTATGGTTCCTAATCCATTAATGATTTCTCTTTTAGATCTTCCCATTGGTATTAAACTTTTCAACTTCTGCTTTGCTGAGCTTAATTTATATTCGTAAAATTTCTTATGATTTTCCAATTCCGTACGAAACATAGTATTTGAAGTATTTAAAATAGTTCTAGATGCTAACTGAATGGAAATTGGTTAGAGATCATAGTAATGTAAGAAATCGTGGGATTTATGTTTAATTTTTGCTCTGTCTAGGTGAATCGGAGGAACTCCCGGGCTGTCCTTCAGGTTTACTATTTCTGTCCTGTGCTGCAGCAAGGATCATTATGATCATCCTGAAAAAGTTCCTTGGGTTTCGTTTTAGGATTCTTGAGGTTCTGTTTATGTAAAATTTTTTTATCAGTATGAATTTTTATTTTTTAGTTTCGGACACCTCTTTCTTTATAGAATTTTGGCGTTAGTTTGTTTCTCATATTCGATTTTATCTTTCTGTATGCAATGAAACCGGGTTTATATGTTGAAGGATCATGTCTTTTTTGGTTATGTTTTTCGATTAAAGTTTGCTTCCTCTCTCCTATCATTTCATTCAATTTTTTGTAAATTTCTTTAGTTTTTTCCTTATGACCTTCTATGTAACTATTAATAACAGTTTTGTTAATATCGATAGTAAGGGGATCCTTGGTATCCAAGTGACCATTGATTACATCGATAGGTTTTTGTTTCGTTAAAAAGTGAATGGAATTATTGTAGCCAAAAATTGCGTAAGGCATTGAATCTTCAATATTTAATGAATCATTACTTTTTCTCTTTATAATTCCCAAATGTTACAATATAGTAGAATGAAATCTTTCAATAATACCATTGAATTGTGAATTATTTACTGTCACATAATGGGGAGAAATTTGGTGTAGGTCGAGAAATTCTGATATTATACTATTTTTGAATTCGGTTCCGTTATCCATTACAATCGTTGAAGGTGACCCGTGATGCGTCATAAAAATTAAAAGCGATCTTACTACTTCTATCGCTATTGAAATAAGTGGATATGCTTGGGCATATTTGGAAAATGCGTCCACAATTGTTAGGAATTTCTTATATTGGGCCTAAAAAGTATAGACGTGAACAATTTCAAAGGGTTTGGAAGGTGTAGGCGTGAGCATCAATTTTTGATTTGGAGGATCTCTATCGTATTTATTCACTTGACATAATTCACAATTGTTAATATATTCTGTAACATCATTCTGAATACCAGGCCAATAATATGACCTTTTCACTCTTGAAACAGTCTCAGTAATTCCTCTATGATTTGTTTTTCCTTCGTGCATCAATTGAACAATTCGAACTTGCTTATCTTTTTCTTCTACATCTTCTAAAATTTCATTGCACTTTACTAATTTGAAAGCAGATTGTTTGAATGTTTTTCTGAGAATTTAGCAAATCTCTGAATAATATTCATTTTTTTAAGTATAAAGCATAGAGAATATTCGGTCTTAAGTATGTCTTGAAAAAGTCTATTACTTCTTTATTCAAATCATTAGTAGATATCTGAACGAATATTCTCTGCTTATTAGGAAAAATTTTGTCAACTCTCACCCCCGCCGGAGAATGAAATACAAAATCGAAAACTATCTGATTATCAAAAATATTTAAAACTTTTTCAGAAATGGGTATTTCCTGAATAGGATTTTCATGATTTAAATGTAAAGTGTTACCATCAGATTAATTTTGGATTACATTATGCTCAGGCATCGTTAATTTTTCTTGAGCTAGATAATAAATGGTTATTTGTATTGCAGACTTTTCGAAAATATAATTGATCATACTGAAAATTTTGTGCCATTCTAGTTTATCTAATCCACAAGAGATTTTTGGTAATGCGAGGTATGACACATTGCCTTGTTCGCACAATTTTTTAAGATTAACAAGAGCTCTGAAAACTGTTTCATATCTCGGCTTATGATAGTATAATTCTTTAGTTACCAAATAAAAAATTTCCTTTTTGTTGTGTTCAATTTTAGCCACTTCTCCGATCCTTTTGTTGTGGGACCTGAGTTCTTGAACTTTACCGAATTTTTCCTTGAAATCAAGTGCAATACCGTTCATGTGAAAATCTTCAGACAGGAAATGTGCGAGAGAATAAGATTTTGGAGCATCGAATAAATTACCTATTTTTGTTGTGACGTTAGGAGAGTAATACATTTCATTTGGGTTAAGAAAATTTTGAAAATTTTCAAATGATATTTCATTATTTGTAGTTTGTTCTTCATCTATTACTTCTTCTAAATTGACAATCATTGATTCATTATCGTTATTCGCATTATTCTGGAAATACTCTTCATTAAATTTTTCCATATATTCAAAGAAGTCTTTATTATGAATTTCTATTCTTGGAAGTGCATGTGGATTAGTATTCGAACTACCTTTTTTGTACACAATTTCATAATCAAATTCCTCAAGTTTTAATCTCCATCTTAAAAGTTTACTATTGGGTTCTTTGAGAGACATTAACCATTGTAAAGGTTTATGGTCCGTAACCATAACGGATTTTCTTCCAAAAATATAAGGTCTGAAATATTTGGTTGCCCAGAAGATAGAAAGTAGTTCTTTTTCGATTGTGCTATAATTTTGTTCATTGTCATTCAGTGTTCTTGATGCATATGCCACTGCCTTATCACTACCAATTTTTCCTTGAAATAGAACAGCACCAATCGCAAAATTACTATCATGTCGTCAGAATGAATTTTTCGGAAAAGTTTGGATATTAAAGAATTGGTTCGTTCATTAACAGATTTTTACAATATTCGAAGCAGCGAATAAATTGTGGAGTATGCTCAATCCTTGCTCCCTTTTTCAATCAGATTGTCAAAGGTTTAGTTATTCCTGCAAAGTCACTAGTAAATATTCTTTAATATCCTAATACTCCTAGGAATCCCTTGATTTCCTTTGTTGTTTTAGGTATTGGATAATTTTTAATGGCTTTTTAATCGAAATTTTTCTCGGTAGTACGGAAGGATATACTCTATCCAATGCATCATCAAAATTCTTTGCCGGACATCCCAAACACCAAAAAAAAAAAACATTTGATGCGGGATAGAGTCGAAAGTGAAACGAGGGAACACTGCGTTTGATTCTTGGAGCGGGGGATCAAGGGGTCACAGAATTAATAGAAATTTTTCCCGATATAATTTTCTCTATTTCAGTATCCTAATGGGTTCATTACAGTACTAAAAGTGGTGCTGTAATGAATTAATTACAGCATTGTTTATCAAATGCATTCATCGAAATTCTTGGCCGTACATCCCAAACACAAAAAAAAAACTGTTAATGTGGGATAGAGTCGAGAGTGAAACAGGAGAACACTGCGTTCGATCCTTGGGGCTGGGGATCATGGGTTCACAGAATTAATCGAAATTTTTCCCGGTAGCACGGAACGATATACTCTATCAAAAGCATTACTACATAAAATTATTGGCCGGACAGCCCAAACACAAAAAAAAGCGGGTGCGTGAAGTTAGCGAAAAGTGAAAAGCACTAATTCAGAAACTATGTCAAATACTTAGTGCTTAATTAGTGCCTATTAATGCCGTTTGAATTAATTACAGCACCATTGTAGTTTTCGAGATATTGACGATTCAAGTTTTTGGTGCTGACTTCACGCTGAGCATCAAAAGTTTCAAATTACAAGGAAATTTATATGCCAATATTAAGTGCCTAATTGGTGCCTATTAGTGTTTTCGGAACCAATGAAAAAAAATTAATAGTTATCATAATATCCGGGATTATTTCCTTTGGTACCAACTTCACGCTCAGCACCAAAAGTTTCGAAATACCATAGAATTTATATGCCAATATTTAGTGCCTAATTGGCGCCTATTAGTGCCGTTAAGACGGCTGCGATATCATTTTTATTCATTTATTCATTTATTTATTCATTTATTCATTTATTTACATAAGGAACACAACAGGTAATTCAATACCCAGAATAGTGTCCACAAAATAATATAAGAAAATTTGTCAAACAAAAATGAAAATAATGAGAAAAAAAATTTAATATTCCTCTAATTTGATTTCTATAAATTTTCCATTTCTTGTTAACTTTATTTTTCCTTTTTATTAATCTTAATTTATATGAAAAATAAGGTTGGTATTGCCTATTCAATTTTCTCCTAGGGATATACTGTTCAATTACTCTATATAATATATCATAAAAGACATCAATATCTCGGTTAATATCACTGTGATTTCACAAGTCAGACCATGAGATTTCACCTAACGACTGATTTATAAGTTCATAATCAGCATGTTTATAATTGAAAACAAAACAGTCATTGGAATTTATCAAATATTTCAAATTTTGAACCTCTAATAGGAACTCAAGTGATGGATGGTAACCATCCTCAGGTACTAGAGGAACATCACATCCACCAACATGACTGACCATCTGAGTGTTACACAAAATCAAATCAAGAATTTTGTTATTGCAATTACTAATCGAATTAAATTGAGACAGTTCAAGAAATGAGAATGAATCAACAAGCTTTTCATTGATGGCCTCAAAAGCATTACCCGTTTTATTTTTTTCCCAAACTAAACCCGATAAATTGAAATCCCCCACAACAATTACACTGTAATCGCCTAATTTTTGTTCTATCAGAGACAATTTTGTACAAAAAGACTTTGGAGCATTTAAGTCTAATGGAGGAATATATACAACACAACAACATTTTTGTATTATTGAGAGATACTCTGACCCCACCATAGACTATTAATATAACTAGACCGAGTATGTTTACGTTTTGATGGGAACGAACATTGAATTTGTTTACTTGCGTTGTTGCCGCCTGAATGCGACGTTCAGCTATATCGAGTTGGATTTAAAACCAGAATATTCAAAAATGGTCTAAAAATTGAACAAAAACTTGCCAAGACGCAGAACAAATCGTACAAGTTAAATCTTATTATGTCAAATTCGATAAATTAAAAATTTGTCATCAACAAACCATTGAATATTTTTTCCTGAAATCTTAGTCGAAAAGTAAAACATCTGAAATTCAACGCAGTTTGGCAATGCTGTGCTCTGGTAGTGTTGACCTGTTCAATGTGTCAAAATTTGAAATTATTTTCGAAATATTCGTTGTAGAAAGTGTTTTGTAGTCTGAATCCTCTGATATTTATTCTCAAAAGTATCAAAAATTGTGAGACACTGTTATATTTGCAAAATAAATCCCAAAGATCTTGGAAACGAAGAAATATCGTTACATACGTAAGTATAGGTTAACTTAATGTTTGTTTTCCTATTCAGGGTCGACTCGTTCCTCGAGGACTTCAAATTTAAAAGCTTTAATTTTAAATTTCTTATAGATTTCCCAAAAAATCGAAGTAAAGAATTTTTGGTTTTCTCTTCTTGGTTTGGATGAAGATGGGACATATCTTAAATGCTCAAGGCATTTCAATTGTGAGGATATAATTAAGAATAATATTGGAAAACGCATATTAAAACCAAATTCTCTTCCAATTCAAATTTATAATTTATTCGGACCCTGAGACACTAAGGTGAGTATTTTCATTGGTATTAGAGATTAGTTTGAGAAAGGAATTAATAATATTAATAGCCATATTGATATTTTAGCACTTCTCCCAGTAAAAGTACTGGGAGTCGTAGGTTATCGATATCTGATATATCAGAGGGCAGTATAATTGAAACTTTCAGTCTTTCGACCACATTCCAAAATGTGGGAAATTGTCCAGAAGTAGTATTAGAACACAGCAATTTGAAGGAGACCCCCAGCCTCAGGATGCGATTATTCCCGGATTCTGAACTGTATGTGGTAATTTGTAAGTATTTTTTATTCATTGCTATTATGTATGATATGATTCTTATTTTTTGGATCTTCAACTTCCTTTCAGAATGTTAAAAAATTCATTGATTATTTTGAAGTGCCAGAAATATTACATAAGTTTAATTTCCAGACCTTCTCTATCGTTTTAAAGTGTTGCATCATCGTCAACAAACACTGCATCTAAAGGGGCTAATTTATCTATCTAAACATTAACAGCTTCAGAAACAGAAGAGTATTTAACAAAAAAACCACATCAACAGAAAATGTCAAAAAAAAAATCCAATAAACCTGCAATGAGATGAAGCAGGTAAGCTTGAGTCACATTAAAAAATTCATTATTGAAGTCCATTTTGTGTTTTCAGAAAAACCTATGTTGGAGGTATGAATGAAGAAGAATTTAGTTCTCCTAAAACAAGGAAAATAAAGAGGACAATTTTCTCTATTCGTAAAAAGGTTCAGACATTGCAGAGAGAAAAGGTGAAGGTCAAAATTGCCATGAAAACGCAAAGCAATAGTGTAGTGGGTGTAGCTGATGCTTTACTATACTTGTGTGACGATTTGAAGATTTCTGATTTCAGTGTCCATGCAACTGCCAAATTCATTCAGAATTTCAATGATCTTTTTAACATATGCAATTCAAGAAATACTATATGTTCAAAAAACCATTGTCACCTGCTAGCCAGGTTGCTTTTTCAATTTTTTGGATTATGTGTCAGAATACATAATTGGAATTGAATTAGAAAATGCACCTGTAATATTTTCATGTCGAAAAACTGAATTTCTGGGATTCTTAATATGCATAAAGAATTTGAAAGCACTATATCAGACATATGTCATTGAAAAAAGTTTTAAAATATATCAAACTATATCAAGACCATCTGGTGCAATAAGGGCAAAAGTTGGTAATAATAATAATACTGCGAGACAATTTGAAAGTGCTTTCAAACGCTTATTAGTTCATGCTGAAATAAGAGGTCCAGATTCCGGCAATGTGGAAAAGGCTCACGTTTAATGAAGAGAATGAAAATGTTTCGAATAGCGCAGACTATATGTAATTTGAAGAGGACATCACACAGCAATTGGCGAATTATAATTGTTTTTCATCTGCTGTGTGGGATTTAACTCCATATTGTTGTAGCATACATATCCAGGTTTGTAGTTCAGAAACTGAAAAAGTGAGTTACTTACATCAAATGCAGAAGTTCACAAGAATCTACACAGATAGTTTTTTAATTGCAAGAATAGAAACAATTTTGGAAGTTAATTCAAGCTTCTTCTACAATTATTAGTCTGTGAAAAGTTACAGAGAAATGCTCAAGGCACTTTGATAAGATGATTGGCATCTTAAATAAAAAAATGCTAAATTAATCAATACTATCCAATACGAATGTATAGATGGGCAGGGAGACCTAGGTCGTTAGCCCTTTGAAGCATTGTTTCAATAAAGTTTTTTACTACTACTACTACTAAAAAAATAATTAATCTTGAGCGTATATTGATCCAGAATGCAATGAATAACTTGTCACCAGATGTTTTGTCTACATTTCAAGATCATCTGTATAAAGATGATCCTATAGATGGTCACGTTTTTCATATGATAAAATTTATATTTTCCAATAATTTTCAGCTTCGCGTTCATCATGAAGCGGCAAAGAAATTGGACAATTCAAAACAGGGTAGATTGAGGGGTGTGCTCACCAAAACAATTATGTTTAGAAAAGAGTGATGAACTCAATTTTTGATTTAAACCAGGTAACGCACCTGCAAAGGTGGCAATGATACCCGAGAAAAGAGGGGGGTGGTTTAGTGGGTTAGAGTCACACAAATCTGCAAGCACTTGTGTTTCAACGTCTAAAGGCCCGCTACGTAGATGGCATTTTAGCTTCCTCCTACCTCAAGGCCGAAAAAAAATAAGAGAAAAACTATTTCTTCTATTATTGAAAAAAATTCTAATTGTTTTTTGTTTCAGAGACTGTGAGAGAAAACCCTAAGAAAACTTTCACAGAAATGCAAAGACCTTCCATAAAATATTTCAATAGATATGCAAATTTGTTTTGTACTCTTTACTTTTTCAATCCAATTTGGAGGCCTCTTTGTATTGTTCGAATATCGTTATTGTCTAGTTGTGATAAAACCTTAATTTCAAACTACAAAAATTATTTCTATTTCCAACTGTTCACCTTGAACACCTCCCTCTTCATTATGTACATTTGATAATTCATTAATAAATGCATACTTCTGGATTAACATTAATTTTTTTCATTCTTCACCTAATTCAAATTTAAATTATTCATTATTGTAATTTAGACAAAATTCTGAAGCAATTTTCATGTAGCTTGGAAAACCAGTTATATAAGAAGTATTCTAAACCGACAATCTAATCTTACACGAATATTTTCACATTAAATACACAAATCCGCCTCCCGCATGAGACGCCTATGGCGTGATCCAGGAAACGGCCATTTCTGTTTGTGTTTCACTCTAACGGATGTGCCCATCTCGTTTTATATGTTCTTTCCCAAAACAAACCCGCTATTGAATGACTTGCTTGGTCTATTTATTATTAGTAGTCTGTGGACCCAGGGGTGCCAGATCTCACGATTAATCGTGAGATCTCATGATTTTGCATGATATCTCATGATCTCACGATTATTGCCCCAGATCTCACGAATTTTGAACAACATTTCCAATCCCCTTGTTCGGCAATTTTCTTGCTGCTTACGCAAAAAGATGCCTGGGAAATACATTTTTCTATCATATTTAAACACATTCACGCCATCTGTATAAAATGTATCGAACTAATATAAACGATAGCGCAAATATTAGTACTCTAGAGTATACTCTATAATCTTTGCGATAGCGTTTACAGGCGTGAGGCGACTGCTTTGGGAAAACGGAGAATCATCCGTACTATGTACCTATAGGTAGGTTTATTTATTCACAAGAATGTTCATCTTAACATTGAAGTCCTCTCTAATTTGGCGAAAGTAGAAAATTTTTACATTGTTTTTAGAAGAATTCCCTGCATATAGGCAAGTAAATCTGAAATTAATCAAGCTAAAGCAATTAGAATATTCAAATATTTAAAACTTTGGCCGCGCTTCACCTTCAAAGCTGACGTCACCCGAGATCTCACGATTTCTCACGATTTTTACCGACCAATCTTACGATATTAGATTGCCTTCATCTGGCATCACTGTGTGGACCCCACACATCCTCAGCATCACTTTGAAACTCCGGAACTAACAAACTTTTCAGTGCATTCTTGACAGCTATGAAAACACCTCCTCCTTCCCTCTTAGCAAATGAAGTCATGTATCGATCTCTTCGGAAAATCGAATACTTCCCAGTGTCAATCACTTCATCATCAAATACACCCGAGTTCAACCATGATTCAGAAACGAAAATGACGTCGTGACGACACTCAATTTAAATTCATTTAATTTAGTCCTCAGTCCGCGAATGTTTTGATAGTAAGCACTTAGCGTCGCAACCATTATATTAGATATACTTATCAACAAAAATTAATAATAAAGGATTTTTAAAGCCTTCTTAAATCAGAGTCTGAGGAGACGTTCTTGTTGAATCTGATGCAGATTAATACTATATATATATATATATATATATATATATATATATATATGTATAAAATCACCGCCTTAATCGGGAAAATCGTCACCTGCCGGAGGACACCTCAAAGCAGGCATCGACGCTAAGGTACTTGTAGAAATTTCCTCACTATTCTCGCTGTCCAGAGAATAACCTGCTTTTGACAGCTCGAGATTATATTTCGGTGTAAGCAAAGTCTCCTCGTGTTCTCTGGAAGATGGTCCTCCACCAAACCATTCACCGAAATGATCAACGGCAACACACTTATCGACTTCAACCCATGGAGCTCTCGTAACTGAAATGCCAGGTCTGTGTACTTGGTGACCTTATCGGTATATGCCCTCGTTATGTTGTCGTCCGCTGGTATTGTAAAATCCAGCAGCATACATGTTTTCTGCTCCTTATCGAACAATGCAACATCCGGTCTATTGTGTGCAACTCCTCTGTCTGTCACAAGTGTTGTGTCCCAGTACAACTTGTAACGTTCGTTCTGCAGAAGAGGTTGTGGCTGGTAAGTATGCTGCTGGACTTCATTTCGCAGCAAACCGAGCCTCAGTGCAATCTGCTGGTGGTAGATTTTCCCCATGGCATTATGCCGTTCAAGATATTCTCGGGGAGCTAGGATAGAACAGGACGAGGTTATATGCTGGATGGATTCAGCCGCTTGGGCACATCTTCTACATTTGTCCGAGGGGATGTTCTGTTTAGCTATGTGCTTTAGATACATCCTTGTCGGCATGACCTGGACTTGGATTGCCACAACCCGACCTTCTGTCTCAGGAAAAAGATACCCCGCACGCAGGTAAGTAGTAGACTCTATCTTATTTACATCCCCACTTTCTAGGTGAGTTGGATATCTACCATGCAGGGCTTTAGAGTTCCATTCCTCTAGCTGTTCGTTCACTGATTTTCTAGCTACCTGATGTTCTGGCTCAGCTAGTTTCAATGGGGATATACGTTCATCAGCTTCACGTATGGCGGAGAAGAGAGGTGAGTTGGTTTTATAGAAATATTTCCTGAGCATATCGATGTTATCTGCATGGAGGGATTCCAGGTTTAGCAGTCCTCTACCTCCATGGTGTCGCGGGAGGTAGAGCCGAACACTCGACGCGTGAGGGTGATGAACCCCAAACTTTGTTAGCATCGTCCTGATTTTTTCTGTCCATTTCACGAAGCTCAGTCGCTGACCAGGTAAGGATACCGAAGGAGTAGGCCACAGAAGGGATGGCCCAGATATTGATCGCAGTGAAAAGGGATTTCGAATTTAATTTGGCCTTGAGGAGTAAACTAATTCTTGCCAGCAGTTTTTCTCTGAATTGATGTTTCATTTCAGTTGTTCGGATGTCCAATGCCTGCTTGATTCCAAGGTACTTGTAAGATTCGTGGCTGCTCAAAGCTGGTATTGAGACGCAGTTCATCAACGTTATCTGTTCCGCCTCCTGTATTTTCCCTCTCTTAACATTAAGGACAGCACACTTCTCAATACCCATTCTCATCTTTATTGATTCACTGAAGGTCGACACGATTTCCAGCTGTTTGAGGATTTGGTCGGAGTTCGCAGCATACAGTTTGAGATCATCCATATACAGATGATGAGATATGGTTATGTTCCGTGGTTTGCTAATAACATACCCATACCGGGTGTTGTTCAAAAGCATGCTCAGAGGGTTAAGTGCTAAGCAAAACCAAACTGGGCTCAGGGTGTCACCCTGGAATATTCCACGCCTTATCCTGATCTGCTGCGACTCTACCACATGCCCGCCCCCAGGCACAATGAGTGAAGTCCTCCAGGTTTGCATAAGATGCCTGAGAAGATTTATTACATTCCCCGACACACCATGCATCTGTAACACCTTCAGAAGCCAACTATGAGGGACAGAATCAAAGGCTTTAGCATAGTCCACCCATGCGACAGATATGTTTCTCAGCTTTCTCCGCGCCTGTTTGGTTAATATTTGATCTATAACCAATAGTTCTTTGCATCCCTTTGTTTTCATGCGACATCCGTTTTGTTCTTGGGCCATCAAGTTGTTATCCTTTAGATGTCTCGTCACTGATCTAGTGAGAACAGCAGAGAGAATCTTGTACACTGCTGGCAGACATGTGATGGGACGGTAGTTCTTAGGGTTCTTCATGTCTCCATCTTTGGGGATTAGGTACGTGACTCCCAACGTGAAGAAATCTGGCACACCGGATGGGTCTGACAAGGCTCTTTGAATCAGCGACGCCACAGTTTTATGAACACTTGTGAAGTGCTTCCACCAGTAGTTGTGCAGCTTATCGGCACCTGGCGAGGCCCAGTTGTTGCATTTTTTCAAGACCTCTTTAATTATGCGTTCATCCACTTCTACGTCCCCCATCCGCGCACTCGGGATCTGAGACTGCGCCTCTTCGATCCAGTATGCCCGATCATCATGTACGATATCCTCCGACCACACTCCACTCCAGAATCTATACGCTGCCTCAGGTTCCAGATGTTCAGCACTCTTTATCTCACTCCCCTCAAGGTTACGAAAGAACTGTTTTTGATTGTTATAGAATAATCTATTGTTGTGAAAGCGTTTTGTTCTTTCGTTGTATCTCCTGGAGCGGTTTCCTAACACTTTAATTTTTTGTTTCAGCTTATCACAGATGATGGTGATTTCGGTTCTGAAGGTTGGACTCTTACTTTTAACCTGGAAGTAGGATGCTATCTTTCTCACCGTCCTGATGACTTTCGACGATGGTGTCGGCGTACTAAGGTAAGCATGCATCACACCTATTTTCTTTCTCAAACTTACGATCTTTTTCTCCAGGCGTATCTTCCACGGCGGCGTGGAGCTGTTCCCCTGACCACGTTGCTGCCCAACCTGTAGGCCAAGGCTCTCACAGACCGTAGCAGCCCCCGCGTATACAACATCTACCAGCCGATCGAATGAAGCAACGTTTTCCAGGTGCTGTGGCAGGACAGAGTCAACTGACCTCACCAAGTCAAGAAGCTCTCTGGAAAACTGAATTCTCGGGATCTTTGGTCTTTTCTCCGCGGCAATGCCAGAGTACTTCAATAAGTTTTCAAATATACCTCTCTCGACGGCACTGCTTGGTTGCTCCCTCCGAAACAGCCCACTCCTTCTCACCGCCGTAGACGATCTCCTAGGGCCTTCCCGCAGTTCGACAGTGCGTATTTCCATGTAAGAGGGAAAACAACTTACTTTGACAGATTCCAGCTCAGCTCTGGACAATTTTTGTTTGCCCATTATCCATCTAACGCGATTAGAGAGTAGCTGAGTGTATGCCGGTCTGTTCGGGCACATCTCTCGCCATATAGCCAGGAGAAGGTTTCCATAGGTGGTGTTAAGACTTCTAGCAAGTTCCGTCGCAATATAGTGCGCCCGCATGACCATACAATTATCGTCTTTAGACCAGCGTTCGCGCCTATCCCGTATTCTCGTCCTCACAGCGGAGTGAGCGTTATGTCCACCCAAGCTACCAGGACTATCTCCACGAGGAGATACAGGATGTGGCCTTACGGTGCCATCTCGGAGGGGTGCGCCGCTTGCCCCACACGTACCTCCTACAGACTGATCCTCTGGACGGTTCCGAGAAGAGCCAGTCTGAGACTCCTCGCCGCCCTGATTTCTCATACTTCTAGTAATGGGAGCTGAAAAATACCTCTGTCAAGGATGCTAACCTTGGCAGAGTGGTGTGACTAGGGTACGCGGGGTCGTCACTCCCCGATGGCTCTTAGAGAGTCACCCTGCGTATATATATATATATATATATATATATATATATATATATATATATATATATATATATATATATATATTCTTTTGAATAAGAGAGCTAAAATAATACAATAAATGTTGAAACAAAAAGAACCTAAGCTGAGGTAAAAAAAGGAACGGGGTACCACAACATTCTTCGTATGATACAATAGTATCATACGATACTTTCATCACCAGGATCATACGATACTATAGCCGTCTTTAGAAGGCTGTGGCCATGGTCAAGATATGTTCGGCTTTAGACGTGATGGTGTATTATTTATACGCAGAATGAATCGCATACCTCTCCACTAATGGCAGCACAATATTAAAACATATAATTGCGTATAACTAAAAAACTATGATGGTGCATTCAAAGATTTATACGGCACCAATTAGCACTATTAAGGCACTGAATATTTGACATAGTTTCAGAATTAGTGCTTCCAACTTTCCGCTAACTTCACACTTGCTGAAAAACAACATTACTATTGAACTAAAAATGATATCGCAGCCGTTTTAACGGCACTAATAGGCACCAATTAGACACTAAATATTGGCATATAAATTTTATGGCAATTCGAAACTTTTGGTGCTGAGCGTGGAGTTGGCACCAAAAGAAATCATCAATCATCCCGGAAAATATGAAAACTATTAATTTTTTTTCATTGGTTCCAAAAGCACTAATATGCATCAATAAGGCACTAAATATTGGCATATAAATTTCATTACAATTTGAAACTTTTCGAGAGTGAAACGGAAGAACACTGCGTTCGATCCTTGGAGCGCGGGGGGTCAAGGGTTTACAGAATTAATCGAAATTTTTCCCGGTAGTATGGAACGATATACTCTATCAAATGCATTCAGCAAAATTCTTGGCCGGACATCCTAAAACCTAACAAAAACTGTAAATGTGGGATAGAGATGAGATTGAATTGGGAGAACACAGCGATCGATTCTGGGGTCAACGGCTAGCATAATTGATCGAGATATTTCCCGATAGTACGTATTCAAGCGCTCAATCGAATCCACCTTACAGACATTTTAGACATAACAATGTATGCATAGGACAAGTCATAAATGCAAAATCCTTCAGACAATTTCTAAATTATCATTATAGCAATCACTAACACTATAAAAACACTTTTGTAGAAGTAAACACTTAACAACTTTCTTAAAATTAATTATATTGAGTGACTTAATACTACTGGGTAGATGGTTGAATATCTTAATGCACTGATACTTAGGTGACTTTTCAAATTTTGAAGTCATATGTTTAGGAATTGACAATATTTTCTTATTTCGAGTATTGTGTGAATGAAAGGATGACAATTTAACAAGACCATTTTCATTCTCTTCAGAAAATATCAAACATCTAAAATGAAAATGGAAGCAAGAGTCAATATCATATATTCCAAGAAAATTGGTCTACAAGAGAATCGTGGAGAATTGGAGAAATATTGAAAACCATACGTAATATTCTTCTGGAATAATAAAGCCTTTATCAATATCTGTCGAATTTCCCCATAGGATTATATTATACGATAAGTGACTATATACTAAACTATAGTATACATTGATAAGTGAACACAAGGGAAGTAAATACCTTACCCGACTCAATGCATAATAAGAACTATTGAGCTTTTTATATACTTCATTTATGTGCATGCCACTTTAAATGTCTAAGATCTTAGATCAGTAGGTCCAGGAAGGTACGATGCTGAAAAAAAACTTACCTACAATTATTGGCGCTGTGTATTTTTTTTTCAAATGAGACATCTGATGGTGGCATTTTTATTAGTGAAAATTAAATAAAAGTTAGCGTTCAAGTTATTTTTCGTGATATTTCATTATGTATTGCGTCGATTTTTGGTATTTTCTTCAAAATAACAATGGAAATTATAACATCATTCAGATTTTGAAAAAGTAACTCCAATAATTTCTCTAAAGGATAATTCGTAGGTATTTCTGGACAGAGCAAAACGAATACACATCTCCAACAGTGTGCTGCGTAAATGAAGATAATTTATATACGAAAACAATTAGACCTTGAACTAGGAAGGAGCCATATATTGCAAAAAATATCCAGGGCTTTATATATGAAGGGTCTGAGGTTGCAGCACCGAAGAATTTCATTCATTTGTGCAACTGTTTTCATTATTCTTTCACTTAAGTTTCTCACTATCAAATTTTGAAATATAATATATTTAAAATTTGAGTTTCTTACCTGTATCGACCACGTTTTTATCGGCAACTCTGGGTATTGCGCAGTGATAAAACCTATTATTCTGGAGATCCACATTACTGATCATTATACAACTCTAATTATTCATGCATTATCCATTAATCCAGGGTACTGCAGTTCACAGAGGATAGTCAGGAAGAGTATTAACTACGAGAAGTTGAAAGATGACCTTCTACATGTACCTTGGGGTGAGTAATATGACTCAATGGATTAAGCAAAGAAGGCTGAAAAATTTGTGGTAACCGTTACTCGTTGTCTGAGTGCAGCAACTACATTGAAGGCTGTTAAACCACATAAAAAGAAACAGCCTTGGATAACAGATGGATTGGTCAGGTCTATACGTACTCGAGATAAATTGTTTCAACGGTTTCTTAAAACGCAGTCCAACGAAGACAGGGATAGTTATAAGACATATAGAAACTGAACAATCTTTTGAGGAGGGCAAAATTTTCTTATTTCAGACAGCAGATAAGTGACGCGAAGGGCGACAGTGGGAGAACATGGAATGTGCTTAATGGAGTGTTTGGTGGTGGAGGCTCACCAAGGTCAATCCCTGATAAGATTGTTGTTGACGATGGCGAGATTGTTGACGACAGAAGGATAGCGGATATGATGAACCAATACTTCGCGAGTATTGTCTTGTTTTTGAACATGTTTTATGGGGAGAGGTCGAGGATGTAGCCATAGGAGAGTTAAAGAAAGTGAAGAAATGGTTCGATCTGAATGTGCTCTCTGTGAATATGAAGAAAACGCACTTCCTACTCATTTCCCTAATCAAGAACCTGCTGCCTGATTACGACCATATTTACTTTGGTGAGGACCGGATCAATCGTGTAAAGTTCACTAAGTATCTGGGAGACTATGTCGACTGTCATCTCAGGTGGGATATCCAAGGTATCGAGTTGCACAAGAAATTGAGAAGAATTTTATATATTATCCGCATCGCAAGGGAAATTTCGCCGTTGGACCTGCGTTTTACTGTGTACTACGCCCTTGTACAGTCGGTCCTCCAGTATGGGATCATTGCGTGGGGTAGTCTCGTAGGTGAATACTACCTCATTATTGAGAGAGCGCAGAAGAGGCTACTCAAGATTCTCTTTGAAAAGCCTGTCCTTTTTCCAACAAAATTCGGACACAAACTTGATTTCATGAATTCAATTCATGAAACGCGGCAGTCCGAGACTGGAATTGTCAGAGTTCCCAAAATGGCTAAGGAAAAAACAAGATCTTCGTTTCTCTACAGGCTTTCCCAGATTTATAATATAGTGCCAACGCATCTCAAATCACCGCAGAGCTTTCATTCCCTCAAAAGACACACAAATACCTGGTTACTCGATGTTTTTGGGAGACAAGCTGTTCATGGATTGTTTTGAGGTTGTCAAGTTTTGGTTCATCCTCGGTCACCCAACTCAGTATATGTTGTTGTTTGGCGTTGGCCGACCTGTATATTATTTTTTCACAGAAAAAAAGAATGATTGTGTTTAATTTGTTTTTATTAATTTTGTTGATTCTCTGAGCGAGCTCAAACACGAGCCCTTAAGTGAGCTTCCTTGAGCTCGCGTCGAGAACATAGTACTTTCTATTGTCGAATTGTGGAAAGAATAAGGAATAAAGTCATCAACTTCTCCTTATGATCGATATGAACAAATCAATGTTTGAAAAATTGATTTTGTTCAAATCTTATACCACTCTTCATTTGAGATTCACATTGTAAAAAAATAACCTTTGAAATATCAACCAATTGCTACATATTCATAGCATCTGATGAGAAAAGATTTTGAGTTTCAGTAAATATACCTATAAGACCTCCATTACTTCCGACCATTGCAAAAGTGATTGAACGTGTCATCTTTAAGCGAATGATTTCATATCTGGACAAGTATAGTTTATTGACGAGCAGACAATTTGGGTTTAGGAAGGGTCAATCGACGCAATCCGCCATTTTGAGCTTCATAACTCATGTATTCGAAAATATGAATAATAACAAAAAAAGTTGAGGTGTATTCATGGATTTGAGCAAGGCATTTGATATCATTTCACATAAATTTCTTCTGCATAAATTGAACCTATTTGGATTCAGGGGATTGATTAATAAATTGATTGCATCCTATTTATCGGATAGATCACAATTTGTTGAAATAAATGGGGTAAAATCAAGACAATTGGGTTTGAAATATGGTGTTCCACAGGGGTCGGTCCTTGGAATATTATTGTTTTTGATTTTTGTTAATGACCTTCCCGATATGTTGGCGGATCCAGCTGGTGATGTTCGCTGACGATACCACATTAATTCAATCGGGCTTAAACCAGATGATTTCACAGCGGGAAACATAAAAACCTTATCATCTTGGTTCGAAAGAAATCTTTTATTTTTGAATGTCGATGAAACTTTATTCCTCAAATTTCATCTTCACAACTCGACAACAGAAGTGGATAGAAGTCTGTTGATATGAAGTAAGTTCCAATACACACACACCGGTTTCTGGTCGGCCGGTTTCGTGCCGGTCATCAAAATTACACGCTGATTGGTGAATGGGACCTTGCATTCACGCCGGCACCAATCAGCGTTCGATTTGGTCCACCGGCATGAAACCGGCCGACCAAAAACCGGTGTGTGTAATGGGACTAACGGTAAAACAATACAGCAGGTAACACATACAAAATTTTTGGGTGTCATTGTCGATGATGATGTTGAGTTGGCGCCATCACGTTGATTATCTATGTAATTTGCTCTCACCTATGTGTTTTATGTTGTACCCACTGAAGATGGTCGCAAACCAATAAATATGTTTATCATATTACAATGCCTGTTTCAGATCACGTATAACCTATTGAGTTGTGTTTTTTGGGATGTTATTGTAGCATAAAAAGGGTATTTGTGATACAAAAGCGAGTAATTCGTGATATTGGAGGAGTGAGTAGAACTACGTCGTGTAGATCACTGTTCAAAAGATTAAAAATTCTTCCGCTAGCATGCATTTGTATATTGGAGATAGTTGGCTTTGTCAAGTTAAATTTGCATACATTCCAAAAAAATAGTAGCTACCACGACTACGAGACTAGTGGCCTGCACGGGCTCATGACACCATACCACACATTATCCAAATATGAGTCCAAGATATATGGGAATCAAAATCTATAATAAATTGCCATCCTACCTTAAGGAAATACACAATTTATCTGTTTTTAAGAAACAAACTAAAGATTTCTTATTGTCAGAATGTTGTTATAATGTTGAAGAATTCCTTTTGTTTGGGAATAGAGCGTGATGTTGCGAATGGGATTGTACTCATTGGCTTGATTTGATGATTGTCAGTTATATATAATAGACGTTTAAGTTTGACATGTCCAATACCTATGTGTTATGTTTGTATCTGGTTTGAGGACAATATATTATTATTATTATTACTCTATCTATCTGCCTATTCTCAGATTGATCAAATTGCATATTATTATTTTAATTAACATGAACAGGGGTCGTTGTGGCTTCGTTCAGCCTTCCGGGAACTCCGACCGCAAGGATCTTTTGTTCTTAACCCTACTCGTTCATTTAAATCCCAAGGAGGCCATCAATGGTATTGATGAACCCAACGACATCCTAAGGAGCCTTGGCGGTTATTTCATGTGGATCCAGAACCGACTTCCCCATGTGAATGGTTCTTAGTTCCGCCAGCTCTGGACACTTGCATACCATGTGTTCAGCCGTTTCTTTCTCTGATCCACATAGCCTGCAGGTTTCATCTGCTGACTTTCCCATGCGATACAAATGATATTATCGACAGTGTCCCGTCAGCAGACCCACCATTACTCGAAGCTCAGCTCGTGGCAGCTTTATGAGCTTCCTGGTGTAGGTCGACGAGAATTCCGCAAATCTCTTGGCTTGCGCAAGTCTAGGAGTATTTCTCCAAAGCGTTATTTTGTTTGCCGCTTCCCATTGTTGGACCGCTTTCTGGTATTGGTCTTTTCCAAGCCTACAGAAAGGTTCAGGTCCAACAGGCTTCAGCCTTGAAGCCTTCTTCGCCAGTTCGTCGGCTGTTTCGTTTCCCTCAATACCACAATGTCCTGGTATCCATAGTAGAGTCACTTTGTTGCCTCTGGCCAGTTGCTTTATGGTATTACGGCATTCATATGTCAGCCGAGATTTTTGGCTGTATGATTCCAGTGATCTCAAAGTGGCCTGACTGTCCGTGGTGATATATATATATATGCGCTCCTTTAAGATTCCTTTGAAGGCACTCTTGAGCGCAGGTATAGACTGCTAATGTCTCAGCCTATGAAACAGAAGGTTCACTTCCGAGGGACTTGGATATCCTTGATTTAGGTCCACATATCCCAATGCCTGTACCCTTTTCTGTTTTCGATCCATCAGTATACCATATGGATGACTTCTTGTCTATACGATTTACGAAGTTCATTGCACTATGACGATCACCAATGATCGTTTCGAATGGCATTTCGAAATCGTATGTGATTGGCATCACATCTGATGGTTTTGCCAAGAGGCTTGAGTCTAGTTGGTTCAGTATCCTCATATGTCCAACCCAGTTTCCGGGTAGGAGATTCCCCTTTAGGGATATTTTGATGGCTTCCAGCAGGCTACATTTCCTTACATACAAGTGTAGGGGAGGCAAATCGAGTATGACCTCGAGCGCTGCTGTCGGAGTTGTACACATAGCTTCCGTGGCCCCAACACAAGCTAATCGCTGCAACTTTAGCAGCTTGTTGCAAGTAGTGGCCTCTTCGGTTTTTGTCCACCATGCTAGTGACGCATAGGTGACAACGGGGCGTACCACGGCAGTGTATAACCACAGTACCATTTCTGGTCTCATTCCCCATGTTTTTCCAAAGAGCCTCTTGCAGGCCCACATGGCCCTTGTGGCTCTGGAAATGGTTTTTTCCACATGTTTCCTCCAGTTGAGCTTGCTGTCCAGGATGACTCCCAGATAGTTACACTCACTGGAGAAATTGAGAGTCTGTCCATTCAGAACCAATTAATGTGGTTTTGTTAGAATAAAGGATTAAGTTTAAAATACAAGGAAATTAATATAGAAATATTGATTAACATCTAGTTTGTGGTTATTCATTCTTAAGTGACCGGTAATACCCATTCTTACCCTTATCTACTTTTTATACTGTTCGTTAATTTATTACTCATGATAATGTACTACATCAAAAAAAAAAAAAATTCATAAAGTTAGTTCCACCATCAGATAACTGTACATTGGATTGGATTCCATTCAGCTTTGCCATGTTACTCCCAGTTAGTTTTTTGTTACGAAAGTCACTGCTTCTTAGTAGGTTCTGAGTCTTAAGGATAACCTCAATATTATTTCTAATTTTATGTAAAATCATTCTTGTAAATGAATGAAAATATTATGTGACCTCGAGATTTTTTGTAATAGACTGAGAGCTGAGAGCCAGCGTTCGGCACAGTTACGGTATTTTAGCAAACTTCATATTAATGTCAAGTATACTCTGTGTCACCTACCGTAGGCATTCAGACATTCCGTACCTGCATTTGGCACCTTGCGCGAATAGCGCTTCGCCATTGGTAGATTCGATACCTTCTCTGTTCTAGCGCTAGTGAGCTCAATGAAACAAATGTATCTGTGGTACCGCGCTAAACCTTGTACGTATGTTTTTATACCCCCAAATCGTAGTTTTTGCCTATATAAACTGAACACATTATTTGAGAATTCATCTTTTTGATTACAAACATTTGAACCTACACAGGGGTACAACAAAGGAAGAATATAAAAAATGTTCTCATTAAAATTCGAAGTTATCTTCTGCTACAATGAAAATAATTTCAAAAGCAAAAACAGAGAAATCTCTAGAAAAAAATCGAAAAGTTTCAATAAAATTATCCTCACCAGACTTGGTGCGATTTAATATGAATACAACTGAAACTCAACCCACACTTTCAAATTATTCACCAGAGTCGACTCCTGGAGGGGTTTAATTTTATTCTAATCAATGGGGGGGTTATGTCCCCTAATGCATAAAATGAAAAAACAATTACTGTGCTGAAATCAGTATAAAAATACCTTTCAAATGAGGTATCACTCACCCCATCTTCCCTATTCAAAAATTGGGGGTGATGGTTGTAGTAGCAAGGGTTGAAGCGCTATGCGTCCGTAACCTACATCTTAAGTTTCCCCCTCGAAACAGAAATCCACCTGTCCGAGCATTTCTATCGAAAAAATTTATTTCGTCTGTAATCTCGTCTGTTTCGTTTTCAAATGGCCACCCTGTATTTCGAGAACTAATGCATAAAATGAAAAAACAATCACTGTGCTGAAATCAGTATAAAAATACCCTTCAAATGAGGTATCACTCACCCCATCTTCCCTATTCAAAAATTGGGGGTGAGGGTTGTAGTAGCAAGGGTTGAAGCGCTATGCGTCCGTAACCTACATCTTAAGTTGTCCCCCTCGAAACAGAAATTGACTTGTCCGAGCATTTCTATCGAAAACAATTATTTCGTCTGTAATCTCGTCTGTTTCGTTTTCAAATGGCCACCCTGTATAATGTTTACAGTACTTCGATTCGATATATTACTGAATCACATTCTGTGCTACCCTATTTCTAAGAGTTTTTCATATAGCGTCAAGTTTTTCGGTATTTCTTTTTGAACATCGCCACATGGACCTTTTATTGAGGGCTCGGCGGCTTATTTGACGTGTTGTTCTTCGGGCGACTTGCGGCTTATTTGATATTGCAGAAATTATTGTCAATCCTCCAATCAGGACATTTTTATGGAGAATGGGAAAATATTATGAGATCTTTTGATTTCCATTTCCATTCTAGTGGTGAGAGAAGCAAGTACAACAAGTGTTTGAATACGAAACCACGTGGTGAGTTTGTCTAGAATCAAAGACAAAGTTTTCGATATTCTGACTTTTTAAGTACCTTCAGTTTCAGGATTAAAATTTCATTGTAGTTCTAGAATTAATTGCGTAGCTTATTTATCCGTTAAGAAACGTCTCTCGTATTTTCTCATTCTTAATATTAAAAAAAGAAGAAAAGTTAAATGGGCAAATTAGAATCGGCAATTTGAATATCTTATTATTTTTCAGATATTAGAAAAAATTTCAGAGCGGAAAAGATAATATTTGAGTTTTTAAAATTGCAATAAGCCAATGCCAGAGTCACGATTAATTATTCAGCACAGTGGCGTATCAGAGGGCCCCGGCACTAAAGGGGCACCCAAGCCAAACAAAAAGCTTCAAATGGAGCCCGAATAATTACATTCTATAGAACTCGCCGATTCCCTATATTTTTCATTTGATATAATGAACAAAACTTAAAAAATGGTATAAAAAAAACATATAAGGTTTCCAATAATTCCATTCAAAATTCGAATTATCACTCAATTACTCCCTGTGCTACCCTGTTTTCAACAGTTTTTCAATATAACGTCAAGCTTTTTGGGACTCTCTTTGAACATCGCCAAATGATCGTTTTATTGGGCTTGAGATAATCAAGAATTATCTTAGGAATTCATTGGGGCAAACACGTCTATCAGACTTCAGAGCCTACTCCAGCTTTGAACAAGAAGTAGGTAGCTTGAGGCTTGGAAATCGACAAGTTGATGAATACTTTCATCATTCATTTGAACAAAAAAATTAAAGAAGATTAATGCATTTTTGTTAAATAATTTATCAAGTTTTGTATCACATTGATTTCTTTTTTAGTTATTTTTATATCAGAGTTTATATTATTTTGTTTAGGAATTCTCTTTATTCAATATATTTTCTTCTTCTTCTTACATTTTCTTCAATATTTTTCTTCAAAAAACGTCAGGGGAAATTTGTCATAAATATCATAGATCTAAAGGGGCCCCCGACTAAAATCTTGCGGGGGGGGGGGCGAATTTTGCGCTACGCCACTGTTAAGCGAATTTTCATATTTAGAAAACGTAGGAAATTACTGTTACCCATTCAAACTAGACATTTTCAATTAATTGCTTCAAAATTGAATAGTTCTTTTCTAGAATTTGATACCATGTCTCGATCTGAAAAATATTTCATTTGCATGCTGCAGAATATAAATTACCTATATTATAGTACCTTTAGGTATGTCGAAAAAACTGTCTGGCAACTATTTCTACTGGAAAACGTCATGCTAGTCTTAATAAATTCACAATTTTAAATGGCTGGATAAAGCACCCAGTAAAGATTCATTCATCAATTGGAAAAAATCCCACTTTCAATTAGCAGATATAAAATGATAAATAAAGCTGAACTCTCGCTTATTGTACATATACATTTTGCACTCGAAATGTGATTGTTTTCTCAATTCGTGCTCGTCTGACCAATTGCATAGCGCCTATCCTCGTCAGGTGCCAAATGCGAGTACGGCCACGCTCAACATAACTATTTATCTATGATTGTAGCGTACCTAATTGTCTTAATGAATCTGATAAATGGTAAGTATATTCTTGAATAATTTCGGATGTAAGATATCTTCTAAAATTCTTTTCTCGTGTCAATAGTACCGAATATTAAGGTATTTATATTTCCTTTGATTTTTTTTGTTTGAACGCCTCATAATTATTTGGTGATATTGATTATTGATAATTCTGTAGTATTTATTGATAATATTTCATTATTTTTGTCTTAGAATTTAGCTCAGATGGAATGGTCATGGAGGATACTGCTATGTCCAATCAAGGGGAGACAGGCACCTCCAGAAATGATCATTCAATTGCAGATGAGGTGCCTACTACGAGCAGAGATACAAGAGGTTAGTATTGTTGCTATTTACATAATTCAATATTTTCTTGGTTCACTTTTACGTATAAACCATTCATCAAGAAATTTTTTCAGATGTTATACGGATAAAGAATTCCGAAAAAAAAATCTGCTTTCCAAGTGCCCCCTTGAAAAAAAACTTAGGTATCTCCGCAGAAAGGATGAAATGACACGCACCAAATTCACTGATATCAAGAGCAAAATCAAAGAAATTCAAAATTCAAAATATCTCGAGAATTTGGAAAAGATGAACAGGACATCCCAAACATTTTTTCTTTCTCAAGTAGGCAATCAAAGATTGCGGAAGAGGTCATCGCTTCACTATTGATGACAAAATATTTGCACTGTCACTTTATAAACAGAGTGGTAAGGGATATGGATATTTATCTAAAATTTTCAGTTTACCTTCCAGAAGAACTCTTTCAAATTTATTAAGTGGAATTCCCTTTGATTGTGGAATCAATCATCCCATTTTTTCAAGTTGAAGAAGGCTTTGCGCAAATTGAAAGTTTCATATAAATATTGTGTTCTCATGTTTGATGAGGTTGCATCGAGGGTTGCATTGAGTCCTAGTCTTTCCTACAATTTTGCGAAGGATAAAAAAAGAAAAAAATTATTGTTTTTCCATATAAAATTTTAGTAATTGTAAATATACAGGGTGTTTCCAAATTCGACGTGAACCTTGGAGGACGTGATAGTATGACTCATTTGCAGTCGTTTGAGCCATATATAGTGATATCCATTAATCAACAGTTTCCGAGATATTTGAGTTCTTGTGTTTTTTGAAGAAATTCTCACCTTACTTCATTTTTCGCCAATTTTTTCTACGTTGAACTAGTTTGATTATGATTTCTGATTATTTCGAACAAAGAAGGATATGATATGTATTTAAAAAGCAAAACTGAACTGAAAGAGTTGTTGAGAAATAATTAGTATGATTTTGAAGTTGGTATATGAAGAAAAAAAAATAGTCAATTTCCCATACCATTTTGGCTACAACTTTCGTATTCCACAATTTATGCATGGAAAAATTATTTTGAAAACTTGCCCAATTTCTTTTTTATTCCCTGAAAAAGTTTTCGTTAGAATGCAGTCACTAGTTTCGTTACAGCAGATTCTGATTTGAAAGGGGATAGAAGCAAAGACAGAAAAGTATGGAATTCAATATTTATTTATTGCAATCAATCCCAAAATTTCATCAGAAAAAGTTTTCACAAATTATGTTCGAAATGACCTCCACCATTCCTTATACAAGCACGTGCCCTCTTCCTTATTTCTTTAGTTGTTACTTTCCGCCTGAAATTTACTCTCAATATTCTCGCTGCTTCGTCTATTCTCCCTAGAAGTTCGGCACGTGTATGTATTTCTTTTTCATAAACTATTTCTTTCAAACTCCCCCAAACATGAAAATCTAACGATGTCAGATCCGGACTTCTAGCTGGCCACGAAATAGGACCTCCCCTACCTATCCACCGATTAGAAAACAATTCGTTCAAAAACGTACGAACGTTTATCTTATAGTGTGCAGGACATCCATCCTGTTGAAAAATGATTTCACTTCTGTTAATCAAGAGAACATCGTCCAAAAAACTGTTCACATACGTTCTCAGAAATTCTTCATAATTTTCTCCGTTCAAATTATCAGGTAGATAGTAAGGACCTATCAAACGATTAGCTATTGCTCCCATCCACACATGACGCTAAATTTCCTCTGGAATGAAGTTTCCCTTTTCAATTGCGGATTTACATTCGACCAATAATGTAGTTTGTGAAAATTAGTCACCCCTAGATAAAAATCTAGCATAGATAAAAATCTAGCATACTCTCGGTCAGCTTCTACGATAAATCTGCAAAATTGTAGTCTTCTTACATAGTCACCATCTTCTAATCCTTGTACTGGAGTGTAATGATAGGGGTGCAAACGGTTTTTCTTCAGCACCGACCATACTTTCTTGTTAGATATTCCAAGATCACTGGCAGTCTGACGTGTACTTATACTAGGAGCATCTTCTACTGCGTGTAGTATGGCTTCATCTACAAAGTTTCGATGTCCTGGTGCACCAGCGTTTTAAGCTTTTTGCACAGAACCTGTTTCTGCAATTCTGCGGTAGGTTGCTGAAAACACACCCACGTGAGGAATACGCCTGTTAGGGAATCTACGTGAGTATTCTCTCTGTGCCTCGGAAGCATTACCATTGCTGTATCCATACACGAAAAGAAAATCTGGATATTCAACATGTTATTTCCGATAGCTCAGTAAAAATGTAGAGAAAAGCAGACTGTATTTGCGGAGCGAAAGGCGAAATTATTGCAATTTGAAACAACAAGTTCATGAGAAAAAAGGCGGTCAACAATGATGACTTACCAAATCTTCTAAGGCTGATGACTTGGAGGGCTCTGCTACAACTCCCAGCTCTTCTCAGGGACCCTTGGCTGCGGGAAATCTGCCCCAACTTTCGTTCTTAATATGCGGTGTTGAAAACACAATCAAAATGCGATGCGGAATTACACAATAGAAATGAGCGGTTTTTATTATCAAAAGCGTGGAATTATCCAAAACAAATAGCGAAATTTTAATCTGTAAGTACAGAAATAAGCGAGAAAAATCAAAATTCAAAGGCGTTTTTAACTCGTTTTCACTAGGTACCATCAATCGAATCGAAATAATGAATGAATGTTCACATACATAAACATTGTGCTGAGAAACAAAAAACTATCGCGACAAGTCCTTCATTGTTGACTGCGTTTATGCGGACTCCTTTGCAATTAGTCTTGCCTTCGCTACGTTTCAAACCAAACATTTTCCCGGCGCGAAGAAGTCGATCAAAACACAAAAAAAAACATAATGTTCAATTGATGATGAGTGAATGCTGATAAATCGAGCTTGAAAAGTTAAAAAAATACAAAATAAGGTTAGATTAATTGGTTTAAAGAGTAAAATAAAGATAGAGGTAGGAAAACTAGGTGATTGGCAGAGGACATAATTTAACAATAGGCCTCTGCAAAACACCATTTTTGGTCTTGACAGATGCGACTCGTGAACGTGCATCTTTCGCGGTACTCAAAGCTGTTATTCTTCCAAGAAGCCACTCACAAGGAGGAACTCTCTCGTCCTTTATTAAGACGAGCTCTCCGATAGTGGGGACTTTCTCTTCGGAAATGAACCACTTTGAGCGTTGCTGTAAAGTATGCAAGTACTCGCGATGCCATCTTCTCCAGAAATCTTGCTGCAAACGCTGAAGCAGTTGCCAACAACTTGAGCGATTAAGCGTTAAATGTGAAATATCTGGATAAGGTAATGCAGTAAGAGGTTCTAGGGTGAGAAAATGGCCTGGAGACAAAGCAGCAATATCCTCAGGATCGGAAGATAGAGCTTCTAAGGGACGCGAATTCAATATGGCCTCAATCAAACACAACAAGGTGTAGAATTCTTCATACGACAAAATCTGATTGCCGAGAACTCTAGTAAGATGCGATTTTACAGCCTTAACTCCAGCCTCCCATAAACCACCCATATGAGGAGCAGATGGAGGATTGAAGTGCCAAGTGATCACCTCTTTTTTCGCTGCATTCTTCATGCAATTGGCAATCGCACGATGAGCGCCTACGAAATTTGTACCGCAATCACTGTAGAGATGACTGACTCGTCCACGACGTGCAATAAATCGTTGAAGAGCTGAAAGGAAAGTCTCAGTTGTCAAATCTGTAGCCAGTTCTAGATGGACAGCTTTCGTTGCGAAGCAAACAAATAAACATATGTAGGCTTTGGTTGATTTGACCCCACCATGTCGTCCCATAGTGATGGAATAAGGTCCTGCAAAATCAACCCCACTGTGACTAAACGGTTTCACCTGCGAAATTCTAGTTGCGGGCAAATCTCCCATAGGGGGTTGAAAATTCTTTGGACGAGCTCTAAAGCACTGCACACATCGAGATAGTACTGAAGAAATGGCACGTCTACCTCCCAATATCCAGAACCGTTGAGCAAGAAGAAAGCGAGTTGTTCGTAAACCGGCGTGTAAATATTTTTTATGGTAGAATTCAATAATCAAGGTTGTCAAGCGACTTTGTCGAGGAAGAAGGATAGGATGTTTACCATCATAGGAAAGACAAGATGAATCAATTCGTCCACCTATTCTCAAAATACCAGAGTCGTCAAGAAATACATTCAGCTTCCGAAAATTTCGGGAATATACCTTTCGATTAAGTTCTTCAGAAAAATGAGCCCTTTGAGTTACTTTTACTAAAAGAAGGAGAGATTCATTTAATTCTGAAGGTGACAAGGGACCACAACGTTTAGAGAGCGGACGTTTAAGGTTAGCGGTGAAGCGAATGACAAATGCAAGAATTCTTTGAATTTTCGAAAAGGAGGAAAAGCGATCTAGTAAAAGGGATAAGTCGTCCAAATATGACTGCTCCGAAGTCTGTAAACATGAAAGACCTGCATCAGGATGTGGAAGAGGTGCATGTTCACTTCTCGCGACATACGAATCGAAACACTCCAATATCTTTCGAGGACCATCAAACCAAAGAGCACAATGAGCTAATTCTGATGGTAACAAACCGCGAGAGCCAGCGTCAGCTGGGTTATTCAATGAATCAACATGATGCCAAGAAGCGGACGGAATTTTTTCTTGAATATGAGCGACTCGATTAGATATGAATACAGACCAGCGTTGCGGTTGCCCTTTTATCCAATCAAGAGTGATTTGAGAATCCGAAAATGCACAAACCTTTCGGAAACATACGAGACCCTCGAATATGCGAAGACAAAAGGACAAAAGATTAGACAATAAAACGGCAGCACAAAGTTCTAATCTAGGAATTGTTATCCGCTTGAGAGGTGCAACTTTAGTTTTTGCGCAGAGAAATTTGAAGGACCTTTCATGGTTCCTATTAATAACTTGAAGGTAAGCGACGGCACAATAGCCCTTTTCTGATGCGTCACAGAAACCCAACAAATCATATGATACCGCATCTGATACACTTATTTTGCGAGGAAAGCAGATAGAAGCAGATGGTTCTTCATCCCAATTTATGCCAGACGACCATATTTTCTGAAGTAAATGTTTCAGGAAGAAGGTAATCGGAGATAAAAATCCGAGCGGGTCGTATATCTGTGCTAACTGCGATAAGAGGTTGCGTTTAGTACAAGGGCGGTTTGAAGGTTGCACACTAAAGCGAAATACATCATTTGGTGGGTCCCACAATAAACCTAGGACGTTTAATGATGTGTATTCATTCTCACGATCAAATGAAACTGGGTCAATCGAAAGATGGGTTGATGGTAAGTCGGTTAGAATGAGAGGACTATTAGAGGCGAACTTTCTGAGCTCGAATTGACCTCTTTTGAGAAGGTCAACTAACTCGTATCTTAAACGTCTCGCACCTTCTAGCGTAGAGCTTCTAGTGATGATGTCATCAACGTAAGTATCCTCCCGCAATGCCCTTGAAGCTAGGGGAAAAGCCTTTCCTTCTTCATCAGCTAATTGACTTAACGTTCGGAGAGCCAAGTACGGAGCGCTACTAACACCGTACGTCACGGTTAGCAATCTATAGTCTTGAAGATCTTACTGAGGAGAAAATCTCCAAATAATGCGTTGGTAATCCACGTGATCTTTTCTGACCCGTATCATTCGATACATCTGTCGAATATCGGCACATACTGTATATTCGTGCAAGCGAAAACGTAACAATACAGAGACAATGTCTTGTTGAAGTTTTTTCCCAGTGAGTAAATGGTCGTTAAGTGAACCCTCTCCCAACGAAGGAGACTTGGCGGAGGCATTGAAAACAACACGTAATTTAATCTGATCGTTTTGCGTTTTAACGACACAGTGATGCGGAAAATAAAAACAATTTTCATTTAAGGAGCTCTCGCAAACACGTTCCATATGACCAGAATCAAGGTAGTCGCGCATAAAATCAGAGTACAGCTGATAAAGATTGGGGTTCCGAAGAAGTCTTCGCTCGAGAGATATAAACCGACTAATTGCTAAATCACGAATGCCACTAAATCTAGGTAATCCATTGCGAAAAGGAAGAGAAACTACGTATCTTCCCTCAAGGTCACGAAAATGTGTGTCGGCGAATATTTTGTCACTGTCTTTGTCTTCTGGTGACAATGCATCAATTAGAGGAACAGAGTCTAGTTCCCAAAACCTTTGGAGCGAAAAGTCCAACTTTGATTCAGTTGGATAAGCGAATAGGGCGGAAATAGAATTATTTGAATTGCATTCAAATCTTCCCATCAAGACATAACCGAACACGGTATTGATTGCGTCCAACTGTCCTGGCTTGCCTACAATTTTTTCAGGGAGAACAATTTTGGAAAAAACGTCTGCGCCAAGCATTATATCAATTATACCGGGCATCTGCTAATTTCAGATTACAGAACTGCGACCAAGCACTTTTGGGAACCTGAGAGGCAGGAACCTTGTCGCATATCCGGTCTAAAACTATAGCATCGGTAACAAAGATAGGTGATTGTGATTCGACTGGGCGGAAAGAGATGGTTATGGAACCATGCTGAGCGATACTGTTCATTGAATTTAGGCCCTTAACATTTATTTGCATTTTATGCCGAGGTAAACCCAACATATTAGCTGCCTTCTTACTTATGAAGGATGACATAGAGCCACTATCTAAAAGACAGCGTAATGTATGAAACATACCGAAACTATCACGCACGTCAATCAATGCGGTGGATAATAGAACGGATGAAGACTTCGAGATATCAACTCTTGCCGAAAATGTAGTATCATCATTACTGGACGAGGTTGACGGTAAAACTTCCACTCTTCTGTCTTCATTTGTAGTGAATTTATCAAGATGCAATAAAGTGTGATGTTTTTGATGACATCTGCGACAAGTATTTATAGACTTACAATTCCGGAGATCGTGAATTGAACTGAGACAATTGAAACAGAGGTGTTTCTGTTTAGCGAAAGCATGGCGTTCTTGTGGAGTTTTTTCTGCGAATTTTGGACAAGAAATTATCGAGTGGTTTAGTTTACAAAGTGAACAACATGGCGATGCGTTTTTGTTGAACTGATCCTTATTATCATCAGTGTAGAAGGGTGCGATGCGTTTAGAGCTAGAAGATGGCTTATTATGGTTATTAGAACGAGGAACAGCGGATGAGGCTCCCAGTGTATCCATTGCGGTGCAATATTTGTTCAAGAAGTCAAGTAGTGTTTGAAATTCGGGAATAGAGGATGAGCCGTTTTCCATTTCGAAGCGAGTAACTGTTACGTTATCCAACCGTTTTATCATCATCATAAATAAAACGAAGTCCCATGAGTCAACTGGAAACTGCAAATTGCGAAGCGCAGCGATATTTTCAGTGAAATTATTCAATAATTTACGAAGGGCGTTATAATCAGAACAATTGATTTTTGGAGAATTTTCAAGAGCATTCCAATGTGCCTGAGCTCTTAACCGTTCATTAGAAAAACGACTAACTAAAGAATCATAAGCGGTTTGATAATTACTAGCAGTCATCGGTAACGTACGAACCAAAGACAGCGGCGGACCTTCTAATGATGAAATTAGATAATTAAATTTTTCAATGTCATTCAAACAAGAATTATTATGCACCAAAGCGTTAAAAAAGTCAATAAAGGTGGTAAATTGCGTATAATCTCCTCTAAACTTCTTTATCTCAATCTTCGGAAGACGAACCTGTGGCGTAGAGTGGTTTAAAATGCAAGAAGCTGAACTTTGTTTCCGCGTGAACACCGAATGAGCTGAAGTATCCAAATTGGCTAGGTTTGGATCAAATAATTCAGTATAGATAGTTTTGATCGCAAAATAGTCACTTTGAAACTGCGTTCGGATGGCTTCTTCCGACTCCATATCAGCATCATCATCTTGGAATAAGAGAGAAAGAATAATCTGATGTTTTTTATTGAACTCCTCTCTAACTTCGTCGAGTTCGGTAAATCGGATTTTGAACGATGTTCCAAGTGTTCTGTCTACTCTAGCTCGAGTAGCAAGATCTAGCAATGCCGTTATCTCACTAAGACAAGAATTTCTGTTGAATTTGGCTTTCTTTAGTTTTACGTCAGCCATTTCAATTTCAACTAACCGCAATTCAAAACAACAAAATCAATAAATAAGATTGAATAAATTTAGCTATAATATATGCCTGGTGTGTGCATAAACGTGGTTACCACAAATATATCGAAGTAACTCTTCAACACATGCAATGTAGATAATAGTACCTACGATATTATTTTGCGTATTTAGCGTATTAAGCGATGTGAATTAGATATTAACTATTTTAAAAGGAAATGCGTATGCTGATTTTCCTGATGTGAATCAACATCTATTTATAGGTGCTCCCTATAAAATAACAAGCGAACTCTCGAGAATACAATGAATGAAAAAGATTGCAAATCGAAAAAAAATAATAATAGAAAAATCAACCCTCACTCATCAACAATTTTCACCACAAAAATCATCCGGCTCGAAGGACCAATGTTATTTCCGATAGCTCAGTAAAAATGTAGAGAAAAGCAGACTGTATTTGCGGAGCGAAAGGCGAGATTATTGCAATTTGAAACAACAAGTTCATGAGAAAAAAGGCGGTCAACAATGATGACACACCAAATCTTCTAAGGCTGATGACTTGGAGGGCTCTGCTACAACTCCCAGCTCTTCTCAGGGACCCTTGGCTGCGGGAAATCTGCCCCAACTTTCGTTCTTAATATGCGGTGTTGAAAACACAATCAAAATGCGATGCGGAATTACACAATAGAAATGAGCGGTTTTTATTATCAAAAGCGTGGAATTATCCAAAACAAATAGCGAAATTTTAATCTGTAAGTACAGAAATAAGCGAGAAAAATCAAAATTCAAAGGCGTTTTTAACTCGTTTTCACTAGGAACCATCAATCGAATCGAAATAATGAATGAATGTTCACATACATAAACATTGTGCTGAGAAACAAAAAACTATCGCGACAAGTCTTCATTGTTGACTGCGTTTATGCGGACTCCTTTGCAATTAGTTTTGCCTTCGCTACGTTTCAAACCAAACACAACATTAGTAAATGTAGACATATTGCATAGAAAAATAGTGAAATACTTTGTAGGTAGAAGAATATTTTTGTCAACAATTCGAAAGATTTTTTAATAATATCTAATTGACAAATCGATATGTCAGTCTATAATTATTATACTTGGGATCTTGATCCCTTTTTGAATACACATTCACTGTTTTCTATGTTGGACGTTCAAAAGATTATTCATGAAAAAATCTGCTGAAACAAAACTAGTGACTGCATTGTAACGAAATCTTTTTTAGGTAATGAAGACGGAATTTGGCAAATTTTCAAAACTATTTTCTCATACATAAATTGTGAAATTCGAAAGTTGCAGGCGAATTGATATTAGAAATTTATTTTCCTTTCCTTCATACACCAACTTTCGAATCAAACTAATTCTCTTACAACATCTAATACATGATAGTTTTGCTTTCTCCATACGTATTATATCCTTTTTTGTTGAAAATAGTCCAAAATCATAATCAAACTTGTTCAACGTGGAAAAAATTGACGAAAAATGAAGTAAGGTGAGAATTTTTTCAAAAAACCCAAGAACTCAAATATCTCGGAAACTGTTGATTTTTGGATATTACTATATATGGCTCAAACGACTGCGAATGAGTCATACTATCACGTCCTCCAAGGTTCACGTCGAATTTGGAAACACCCTGTATATAATTTATTCTATTCATATTATTATTATTTATTAATATTCAATTATTTATATAGATATTCATATTTTTTATTCAACTATTTATATAGATATTCATATTTTATTATAAAATTTTTTATATACACATTTATATCAATATTTTTATATATTTTTTTTTTCAATTTCACACTTCATCGTGGGTACAGTGTCACCCGGGCGCGTGCGCCAAGAGTAACTCCGTGTGCTAATGGGGATATATGATTTTCCGTACTATGCTGACGGTTCCCAGGATGACCGCTTTCTGCATCCATGTGATGGTGTTTTGCGGCAGGTCCAGTTCACGCAGATGTTGGGTGGTCTTTCGATGTACTAGGCCATTCACGCTTATTATAAGAGGCATTATTGTCACCGTTTTAAGCTTCCACATGTCCTTCATTTGCTGTGCGAGTGCTTCATATTTGGCAATTTTTTCTGCATAGCTTTTGGTAAGGTTGTTGTCTTGTGGTACAGCAAAATCAATAATTAAGACGGTCTTCTGTCTTTTGTCCCATACCACCATGTCCGGTCTGTTGTGTTCCACACCTCTGTCCGTTGTGACTGTCAGGTCCCAGTAGATTTTATACCATTCGTTTTCCAATATAGTCTGTGGTCTATATATGTGGTGAGGTGTGAAATGTTGGACGAGTTGTTTTTGGAGGCATAGTAACTGATGGACTATCATTATATATATATTTCTCTATTTCGGTATCATAATGTACTAAAAGTAGTGCTGTAATGAAACTCATTACAGCATTGTTTCAGTTATATTTTTCGTCTTGTAGTTGTCAGTTGTCAGTACTGACCTCCGATCGAATCAATTCAAATTCCGTAATCTCTCACACCAACTGCCAAGATGAAATATAAAAGTCAGTAACCTGAATTTTCATTTGAATTTTGAAAGTATTTCACAAAACTTGACTGAAATAGAGAAAATATCGTCTAATACTCGTTGAAGAAGGCAATTCCAAGACTCATGCTTTCCAAACTCGCATTTGTGTTGGAATAGGAGCTCATTCTGCAACTTGTTTTAGAATATACCATTATATATATATATATATATATATATAGGCTTGTAAATTATCATTTATATAAAAAATTTTATTTTCATTATATTTGATCAAATTTTTACTGTTATATTTGCTTCCTTATCCATATCAACTAGATTTAGAGGTAAATATAATTGAGATTTACATGTTCATTTTATATCGGTAGCAAATTACAAATTTAAATCAGAAATATAAATATAATTTAATTTCTGACAAAAGTTTGCGATTATGTTTGACCGATATGAAAATTGAGCATGGAAGTCTCGATCATATTTTCATCCTAAATTATGAAAAACCAAAAAAGATTCCAAACAATCCATCAGAGGGCGCTCAAATGCAGTTACTCTAACAAGAGCGCCCTCTAGTGGTAAATTTTTCAATAAGACTTCGAAAATGAAGTAGTAAGCGAATGATAGATGTCGCTGTATAATGAACCAAAATTCGTTAGCGAGTTGCATATCTATATTATTTATCTATGACTCTCAAAGGAACCATCGCCGAGCATAGCGAATCCTCATTTCACCTACGGCAGGTGACATTGAGTATACTTGACATTAATATGAAGTTTACTAAAATACCGTAAGGCAGGACCGCAGGTTCTTAGACAGAACATACCTTAGGATATATTCTGTGGTTTCAGTTTGCCATTGAAGCATGAATATGCTAATTTCTTAGAATATAGAAATTTTATATTCTAAGGCTAATTTATTGCACTTTGAAATGTTTGCATGTGAATGAAAATTTTAAAAATGTAACAATTATTTTATTTATTCTCACGAATTATATGTGATTGAAATAATTAAATGTATCTCTGTACAAATTCTGAGCGAAATCTTCACGTTTGGGAAGGATTTCGATAAACTTGAATACACAGCAAAACCGCATTATTAATAATCCATAGTAACTCACTCCACTACCGCTTTTCAATTCACTCCACCTTTTTTCTATTCATGAAAATACTTGTAACTTGTGACGATTAAATGGTCCCTTGGCTGCTAACAACCGAAATAAGAGTCCTCACTATCCACAGCGCCCTCAACCAACGGTAGCTGGAATCACGAATTTCAGGGCCGCCGGAAAACCTAAATTTCTTGAACGGACCGAACCGAACTAGGGATGGGCGGAGAACAAAAAAATATCGATATTGTACCGATATTTTCCGAAGGTTTCAATATATCGAAAATAAGAACTAAATTAAATATCTTGATCGATCGAAAAATCGAAATCACAAATCACGTGATAAATATTAGTTCAACTAACTAAAAACTATGTGAACTATATAAATGGAATGTACACTGTACCACATATTATCAGGAAAAAATGTACCAGACTGATAATAGTTTTCATGAGGCAGTAAATATTTTCAACCAATGTAAAGTATCAATGCAGGGTATACATTCAGCAGATTGAGATCTTACAAAAAAAATACCCCTCTGAGAAAACCAGTGAATGGCATGTTTACAAGTTTCAGGAACAACAATTATTATTGCTCCATTTAACATACTATCGTGAAACTCGCCAATAATACTTGGACCGAAATTAAGTGAGCTTCGATAATCATGGCAAGTTTGGCCTTTTCGGTTGCAAGTAGATATAAAAAATGGACTATCTATACCTATATGAATTTATGGTAGTGGCGAATATCAACAACCTTTTTTCTAGAAACCACAAGACCTAAATTTGAAGACCCGAAATAAAACGCTCAGTAACTAATTGAACTGAAGTATAATGTCCTTTATGAACTAGTAAACACATTCATTATCCACAAATAAAAAAAAATAACGAACTTGTAACTTTGAAAATAAATATCGATAATAGGTAGTATCGAAACTCAAAATATCGACGATATTTATCGATAATATTCTGAAAAATTAGGACAGCTTAAATGCTGGCCTCTAGGATATTCGTTCATCGTTGCTGGCTGAGAGGCATTGATGACTCCTAAGAAGGCCGAAACCGGTCTGTCTCTGCTTTGCTCGCGGCCTACGATATTTAACAGGCCAGAATGTTGCTTCAAAAAACGACGTTGCCGGCACTTCCCTAGGGGGTTTTACCAGACTCAGAGTGTTACGACTTTGCACTTGCAGTTCTGTTTCAAAGAGTAACGTGTGATGTGTGATATAGTTCGCATCAGAAATTCGACCGGGAAACGTGTAAAAAGGTTTTCGTGTGATCGGTTTTTCAATCAATAAATAAAGTGGAAATAAGTGCTGCAGTTGCAAGAACAGTGTGTATCAGGTTTGTGATTGAATGTTTCGACTTTTAGTGTTCATATCTGGAAGGATTATCAACAGGAAGGTTTTTCATTTCAATATTTATTGAAATTGATCTGATCTTGTTTGTCCCAATCGGTGTGAACATTGTTATTAAGGACAACTAATTCCATTCGGAGTACCTAACTGAAGACGTCATGTAACTCGGTTGATTTGGAAAAATTGAAGGAAATGCTTCATCAGTTAATTTAGGAATTTTTGGGGTAAATTAATAACTGAACCTTCGGCGGTGGGATAAAAGTTATTTCTCAGAATATGGGAATCTACAAAATGTTTTATACAAACTACACGGTCATCGTTGACTTCAAAACTACTTTCTCCATGAATTTCGTTAAGCCATTTTCTCCTCCTCGCTGGATCTTTCAGAAATTTAAATACCGACACCTTCTCATTAGTAGATTTTTATTTGCTTTTGCAACCGGACACTGCACAAGTACGAGGCATATAGTACACAAATCGAATATTTCCAAGTTGAATTACCAGATCAAGACGTCTCTGTAAGTGATTTTCTTCTTCATTGAAGAGTGCCTCACAATTTTTATTCAAATGTGCAATAGATTGTTACAAAATTTTCAACACTATTCTTACTGCCGAATATGAAGTGAACTTTGGTGAAGTGGATAATCGAAGAGACGTTTTGACATATTTCCAGCGTACTCGGGATGTTTATCACGACAAATGTTCACTATAACCGTATTCAAGCGATATTTGGTTATTCGCGGTTATCCCTGAAGGCTATAACCGTAGAGAACCGCAAGGCGGGACCGTAGATAACCGCGGTCAACTGGTTATTCGCTTGAAATCGGTTTATGTCAGCAGCCTCCCGAAATTATCTCGAGAAAATTTTCAAAAATTTTGAGTAATATCTTCCTTAATAATTATTCTGAAATGGAACTGCTCTTTCCGATAGTAATTTTAGCCGTTAGTTATCAGAGTTGTTTTAATTTATTCAGAGTTTATTTTTAGTTTTATATAACCTATTTTAGGTACGAATTTAAAGTTTTTATTCATTCAGAGTTTATTCTTGTTGAATTTCTCTTTTATAGGATATACATCAAGTTTAAAGATCAGCAGTCAGAATGTGATCGTTTTCGACAGCGAAATAATACTTTTTTTTCTCTTTTGATGTTCATTCTCCTATTTTATTCGCTTCAGAAAGTTAAATAATTTTCATTCTGATTGTAATCTTGTGGAACTCAATACAACAGCTACCTCCTCATGGTGAGTTCTGGATTATTTGCGATAAAATATTACGAAATTATTAGCAGATAATCGAAATGCTGTTGTTTTCCTCCCTACAGTTCTTTATTTCATTGTGAATTGAAATAAATTCAAAATTATATCGAAAACAGTGCGAATTGCAGAAGAAAACCTGTTAGATTTAGTAGGCTGTGCTTTGCTTCGATTTCGATGACGGCATTTTCTCGCCTTGAATTAATCTGCAAACGGACGGGGTCTTCACCATATACGTATAAACTCCTATACCACTAGCATTGGCCCGTTTACCTGCATTCGAGCAATACACTGGGCATGCGCGAAAAATTAAACCTAAATATTCCCAAATAGTTGTCAAATATTTTTTCTCTATTTCAGTATCGTAATGAGTTCATTACAGTACCAAAAGTAGTGCTGTAATGAAACTCATTACAGCATTGTTTTCAGTTATATTTGTCGTTTTATGGTTGTCAGTACTGACCTCCGATCCAAGGGCGGATTTACGGGGGGGTTAGAGGGGGTAATTACCCCCCCCATGAGTTTCGAAATTCTGGAAAAAGGGTACCTACGCAACGTGATGCACAAAAAATTTCATACAATAATTTCAAATTCGTAATTTTTCAAATATATACTTCGAGCAACAATAATTAAAGGAACAGGAAAATTTTAAAAATTGTTTGGTGATTTTCAACAGGCTATACCTCAGTGAATAATGGACTTATAGGAAATAAAAGAACTAAATTTGGAGCTTGAAAACTTTGGCTTCTGAATTTATTGGTTCACAATTCTCGGAGTACCGGTAGTCATGCAATCATTGGATAAAACAAGAAAAAATTGTCAAAATTTTTCGAATATTTTTTTTTCTACGCCCATGGAATAATTTTCTCGAGCTTGACCGATGCAAATTACAAATAACCTATTTATTCAGCTCTAATTTTATTTTCATGACTTTCAAAAATGACCATTTGTCTTCGAGATATCCTAATTTGAATTCAAAATGATCCTCTTTCACTCAACATCCAATATCTCCGAAACTTCTGATCGCCTAGTGAGTACAGAAATCTTCCTGCAAAAGTCTGTTTTGTTCAATTACATTTTTTTCACTTGTCACATAAACGTGCAAATGGCAAAAAATGCCATTTTACCATTTTTTGTTTAATAGACGGTATCATCGTCAATATCGGCGGAAATGCTTAGGTTATGAAAAAATTTTACAGCCTGATGTTGCCCGAAGTCCCCCTCAAATCGGTAGATCGATCTGTTCAGTAGTTTTCTTGAACCGATTGATTGAAATTTTGAAAAAATCAAGGGAACAAGGTTTTTGTTCCTTAAACTTGACCTAATTTTCTTAATCAATCAATAATTACATTATTTCTTCATTTTTCACTCAAATTTTGTTTAAATGAATCATAAAAATTTTTTTTTAACGTTTTCTGACACCTAACACCACCTTCAAAAAACAGTTTTTTTGAAAACCTTTCGACTCATTAGGTAAAAAAACCGATTTTAAAAGATAAGGTCAAGTTTAAGGAAAAAAACCTTGTTCTCCCAATTTTTTCAAATGTTCAATCAATCGGATCAAGAAAACCGATCGATCTACCGATTTGGGGGGGGGGAGCTTTGGGGAACATCAGGCCGCCAAATTTTTTTATAAACGAAGCGTGGCAAAATGACACGTTTATGTGATTGAACAAAACAGATTTTTGAGGAAAATTTTCTTTAAAAAAAAATCGCCTTTGCCTCGCTAGGCGAGTAGTATTTCCAGAGATATCGTCTGTTGAGTGGAAAAGGATAGTTTTGCATTCAAAACTGAATTTCTCGAGAGTTGTAAAAAGAAATTAGAGCTGAATGAACAGGTAATGCGAAATATTCATTGGTCTAGCTAGAAAAAATTTTCCGTGAGCTTAGACCAAATAATAAAAATTCGAAAAATTTTCAAAAGTTTTTTCTTCGTGCCTTATCCGATGATTGCATGGCCACCGGTACTCTGAAAAATTGCTGATCAATGATTTCAGAAACTTCTTCAAGCTTCAGAAATTGGTTTTTTATTCGACCATTTTTCACTGAAACACAAACTGTTTAAAAAAAAATTTTTGAAAATTTTTCTGTTCCTTCAATTGTTTCGCGAAGTGTTTTAGCAATAAAAATTTCCTAAATATGTGGTAGGCAAATACCTTTCAAGCTCAAAAAACCGGAATTCTCTAGTTAATCGTTCTCAATGGTTATTACCCCCCCCACGAAAAAAAGCTATATCCGCCCTTGCTCCGATCGAATCAAGTTTCGAATCAAATCAATTCAAATTCCGTGATCTGTCAAATTTCGTATGTCACACCAACTGCCAAGATACAATACAAAAGTCACTAATCTGAATTTTCATTTGAATCTCTAGAGTATTTCACAAAAATTGACTGAAATAGAGAAAATACCGTCTAATACTCGTTGCAGAAGGCAATTCCAACACTCATGCTATCGAAAACTCGCTCCTTCGTCGCTCGTTTTCGAACTTCGCATTCGTGTTGGAATAGGAGCTCATTCTGCAACTTGTTTTAGAATATACTATTACAGATGTAAAAAACGTAACCTCACTTTTTCTCTATTTGTCAAATTCTGAGTTTGCGCATGCGCAACTAGATTGCATCAACTTTGTTTTCACGTTAGCAGTATAGGGCACAGGGCACAGTTTAGATATATTTCTAAACTGTGGTATAGGGTTTAATAGGTATATAATATGGTCTTCACTAGTCCGTTCCCCACTTATTCTGAAAAATTATCGATATTATTTGCCCAGCCCTGATACAAAATAATCAGGACCGGGTGATTCACAATCACAACACAACAACCAACAACACAAGTAATGTTTGTAGTCGATACAAAATACTCAACAAACAATTGATTTCCTGTTCTAATTATGATAGTAATATCATAAACAAATTTGGCCTTCTGGCGATAGAATCCTGGATTCAGAAGTCATTCGACTATTTGAATTGATAGAGTAAGTTCAACAATTGTGGTAGAAACAAGCTTCCAAATAATTTCTGATATTTTTATTGTTGTGATTTGTTAGATCGGAAAAATGCGTCTACTAATATTGGGAGCAATATTCTGCTCATTTGCTTCATGCAAAACTTTCCATAAAAACTCATTGGAAAAGAAAAACAATCCTCTGTCTGATGACTTCATCAAAGAAATTAATATTGCTCAAAGTACTTGGAGAGCTGGAAGAAATTTCCATGAGAATGTGCCAATGTCATATATCAAGAAATTGATGGGTGTTTTGCCAGATCATAAGAATTATTTACCCAAAAAATTAGAATCCATTGGTGAACCAATTGATCTTCCTACTAATTTTGATGCAAGAACAAACTGGCCTGATTGTCCTACCATCCAAGAAATCAGGGACCAAGGATCCTGTGGATCATGTTGGGTAAGTAACAAAAAAATATACTGATATCAGTCTAGAATATAAGATTTATGTGTAATATATTATTAGACGAAATCTATTGATTGATAGATGAGGACAATCTGACTATTTATCAACTTAGGTATTTTCTTCTAGTAAATTTTCGATAAGTAAGCACACTTTTCAAGAGATTTCAACGGCAATACAGCCTTTTAACATAAATTTTGCTATTTTACTAAAAATGCTCATTACATGTATATGATACCTAATTTTTTAAGAGAGTATCCAACTCTGAATATTACACAGTTTGAATTTATGATCTTATAACCCAATTTATTATATGCTGCTAAATGCTAGATGGAATGGGTCTGAGATTTACTATGCAATAGTACTATACATTTATGGAATAATAATAATAATAAATAATAAATTTATTCACCCTTTGAGACAAAATACATTTGTATAGGATACGTTTCTAAGATAGTGGAAATAAACAAACAATATATACAGATATAAACTTGTACACATATAATGATCAATACTAATGACACTAATATTAAAAAGCAGAAGAATTAGAGAAGGAAAAAATAATGCCTTAATTAATGGAGAAACTAAAATATTCATGTTTACTATAAAAACACTTCTCGAGAGGCAGGGATTTGATTTCATTCTTGAAACGCTTGTACTCCAAAAGTTTCAATCTTTCGGGTAGGTGATTGAAAAATTTTATGCCACTATATAATGGTGACCGTTGAAACTTTGAGGTGCGATGCCTTGGAAAACAGAGCGTCTCTTTATGTCGTGTGTTATATTCATGGTACTCAGAACATTTACTGAGTGAAGGAATGTTCCTGCGAGTATACAAGAGGCAGCCAAGAATATAGACACACGGAAAACTCATGATTTTATGCTGTATAAAGAAGGGTCTACAGGACTCCCCAGGATTCAAACCGAAAATCAATCGAATTATCATCTTCTGAGCAATAAACACAGCACTACTAAATGAGGAATCACCCCAGAGTACAACATTATAGTTGAGGTGCGAATGCACCAGTGAGTAATAGGTATTTATGAGAGAACTCGGAGTAAAGACCAGTTTTATTCGTCTTAGAGCGAAAAACGCACTACTTAATTTTTTGGAAACATAATCAACATGTTCTCTCCAACTCAAATTTCCCTGCACATGTAAGCCGAGAAATTTTACACAATCTGAAGGCCTCAAGCCACAGGGATGAAGATTCAAACTGAAGTGACGATCGGAATCCCTTAATTGGAATTGTACCAGGACAGTCTTACTCGTATCAAATAGCTTCCGATCCACTCAAGGACAACGCCTCTGAATCCCAAATTGTAGAGCTTATCTAGAATGAAATTGATGTTCAAGCAATCAAAAGCACGCGACTGATCAAAAAACAACCCTGCCACAACATTCCCATCGTTCAAAGAACTGTAACCAAAGTTCATCAAGTCACATGCTGCAGATTCAGTTGATCTGCCAATTCGGAAGCCGTGCTGACAACTCGTAATAAATGAGAATCTATTCAAGTAATTCAACATTCTGGTATGAACCAATCTTTCTATAACTTTGGATACGGAACTCAATAATGATATTGGACGATAATTATTTATGTTGTTGATGTTTCACATATCATATCTTAGTCTTATTTATACAGGTAATAAAGATGAACATGTTTATTTGAATCTGGGTTTGAATGCATGACCTTAATATATCGAAAAAACTAGATTCTTCAGACTGTATTTTGTTTTTGTTTCACGAACCAACTTTGTTTGAGGTGTATGGAGCTATTAAATGTTTTATTTCATTGGTAAAGTTGTAGTTAGATTTTGATTTCTTACAACTGCAGACCCTTAATGTAATATAGAGGTATTCAATTCTGTAGAATTTGGACACAATTGTTTTCACACTGCCATAAAGAATGTGAAGCTTCTACATAACTATGGAATGATTCACTATTCTGAAAACAGTGGTTTTCATTTTATTTAAAACATCTCATGCTGTTCAAAGTGACTATTAGTGTATTTTCTTGATTTTTGAATAATTAATTTATCATTATTTGCAAATTCTTTTCTGGTTTTTCGAGAATTTCACATTTATTCTGCAATGAAGAATTTCTATCCTTCATAATTGGTAAATCCATCTGTATTCTCGAGATTTCCAGTCTCCGATAGCAATATCATTGAAGTTATTTAATAAAATATAAATGATTAGTCAATCTCAAATTCCTGTAATGTCCTAGGTGCCTAACTTTCATTGTTTGTAAATGCTTAGTAACAGTATCACAGTATCAGATATTATACTTGAATCATCAAACAACAATATGCCAACTTATGGACTATTGCCATTGCAATTCGAACATGCAAAGGTATTACCAATTTATAGAAAAGGCGATTCTAATAAGGTTTTATTATAGAGGTCGGTCAACAGTGTATTACCATATTTTTCAGGAATATTACATTGGATTTCATAATAACAGATCCACTAATAAAATTTCTCTTAAACAACAATATAAGGTGTAGCTAAAAGTAACCCATTATTTTTCCAATAGATGGCTTTGATTATCTTTATCTCGCGTTGTTAATTTCGATCAGGTTCCACTAGATGGCGTTAGAAAGATGAATTTTCGTACTAAAATAATTATTTCTCTATTTCAGTATCGTAATGAGTTCATTACAGTACTAAAAGTAGTGCTGTAATGAAACTCATTACAGCATTGTTTTTAGTTATATTTTTCGTTTTATGGTTGTCAGTATTGACCTCCGATCGAATCAAGTTTCGAATCAAATCAATTCAAATTCCGTTATCTGTCAAATTTCGTATGTCACACCAACTGCCAAGATACAATACAAAAGTCACTAATATGAATTTTCATTTGAATTTCGAGAGTATTTCACAAAAATTGACTGAAATAGAGAAAATAGCGTCTAATACTCGTTGCAGAAGGCAATTCCAACACTCATGCTATCGAAAACTCGCTCCTTCGTCGCTCGTTTTCGAACTTCGCATTCGTGTTGGAATAGGAGCTCATTCTGCAACTTGTATTAGAATATACTATTATGGTATAAGTGCAGAAGACATTGATATTCTTACACGAGTTCAAAATTCAAAAATTAGCCAAGAAATGTCAAGTTTCTGAATGAACGAGTCTTAGAATTAACCTTCTGTACGAATATCATACATTATTTTGTCTAATTCATTGAATTTTCATCGAAATTAATGAAATATTTCCATAAATATCGTTTACTGATTTTTGTATTGAGAAATATTGATTGGCTGACCTGTTTTCTCTCCCATGAATTTGATAGAAAATGAATAAATCCGTAGCAGGAGGCCAACATAAATATTACCACTAGAACTGTACTAGAAGAAATATTCTCGCACGATTTTATTTTACAAGGTGTGGCAGAAAAAACGGATTTGACACAGAATTAAAGATAAACTTCTCTGACAGTTTTGTGATTAGTTCAGTCAATATAGTTTAGTTTAAGCGCTCGTCAAAGATGGAAAGCATGGAGAAGAAAATATGCCATCATATTTTACAGTTTTTCTCTGAGAAATGCGAAAATGCAAGCCAGGCGGCTGAAAATGTAAACAGTGTTTGAACGACATCGAGTTATCGAACAAAGTGGCGCATTTTTGACCTGAACCAGATAATTCTAAAAATGGCAATTAAACCCTTTTTTAACCATTTAAAAATACTTTTGACCACACCTTATATTAGCACTCCCATAACTCGGGTCTTTTGAAGAAAAATCAACTCATTCAATATTTTATAGCAGAAATAGTGGAAGCGTTAGAAAAAACGTAATATTATGACCATCTGACAAAGCTGATAGCGTATCCCATCAACATCTACCGCATATAACAGAAAAAATTGTGAGAGATGAGTCAGCTCTGATCTGATAAAAATCATATTTACAAAACAGAAAACACTATGATTAAATAGGGAACCTGACAGATAGATAATCCTTGTCAGATATCCAGAAACCATCATTTTTAGCATGTTGAAGTACCCATTGACAAAATCTTAATTGTTCTGAGTGATTTCCAGCATGTTAAGCTTGCATGTGCATTCATATCTTGACCTGTTTTCTACATTATCGTTATCATTTGAAGAATACACATGGACAGTAGTTTTCTTCTTATATTTTTATTGATAATGAAGTTGTATATTTTTTAATAATTCCTTACAAATTTTAAATAAATAAATTTTGACCAAGTCTTCTTCACAAATCCTGAGCACGCAAAAATGCCAGCTTGGACAGTTGAATAATTCAATCCAAGACAGCATCCAGGTTACACAAAACTTATCAATACTCCCCCAGTCCCTGCTTCTCATTTCATGTGTCTATGAGTACTTAATGAGCGAATGTTAATTTATAGGCATTTGGGGCAGTAGAATCTATGTCAGATAGAACATGTATTCACTCCAAAGGCAAGGTGCATGTTCACCTTTCTGCTGATGATCTAGTTTCTTGCTGCTACACCTGTGGATTAGGATGTAATGGGGGATATCCAGGAGCAGCATGGCAATTTTGGGTTAGAAAAGGAATAGTATCTGGAGGAGTTTTTGGTTCTAATCAGGTTTGTGAATTTTGAGACTTTGAATTTATAATGTTTAGGCTTCAAATGAAGTTTGATTTATATTTTTATTATAAGAAGATTTATTCATTTATACATAAGGCAAAATGATTAACATAAAAAATGTATCTGCCAAGTATTCATCTTTTCAGTATAACAAGACTATTAAGAATTTTGAAAAATGAATTTGGGAGAAAATTATCAATAAATGAGAGATAAGGGACCAGAAGAGGTCCAGTTTGCAATTCAATTCAAGTGAGAACATGCTACCATCGAATAAGAGTTAATACCAATATACTGGTTTCGTTCTTTTTAAAACTCATCAGTATTGCATAACTCAACTAGGATGATTATGACAATTAACTGCAAAGAGTGTTCTGGCGTTTTCAAACTCCTCCGATGCTTGCATTGGACTCAAATCTGAGTTTTTGCTCGTTCAACTAATGGGAAGAATGTGTGAAAGTGGGGTACTATGTTTGTAAACCGGGCAGAAGAACCTTTGGTAATTTTCTATTGCTTGAGTCTCAAACTTAGTCTCCACTGGTCCATTATTTTTTTATATTGATTATGGCTTATGGCCCTGATGGGTATAATAAATTAACTTATCAATACATAATACAAATTAGTAATCTTGCAGCGTTCATATATGATAACGCAGCAGTTTTATGAAGCTTAGCAAAGGAAATGATAAATTCCGCATAAAAATCCGTACTCTCATTTAGGCGGTTAGATTGAATTTTTATTTAGATTTAAATACGTACAATGCATCCCAAATTCGCTGTTTTCTCAGGGTATTTCTGCAACCGTTTTAAGTCAGAAATTTATGGGCTACCTTTATATGACAAATTCAAAGGTGCTTTCAGTTAATTGTACATGTTCAACTTTCGAAGTTACAGGGTGATTTTGAAATTATGACGTTTTCGGGGATAATGTATATCTCGATAACCTCTTATGATATTTTCAAGATGAAAACTGTCTTTGATAAATATTTTTACGTAGAATTCATTGGAGTAAACTCAACGTTTTTCTGGTTTATTATTTACGAGTTATAACTCAAACTTTTAGTTCCTTAAATGGGACACCCTATATTTCATTGCAAATCATTTTCTGATTTAAGTAATATACAGGGTGGCCATTTGAAAACGAAACAGACGAGATTACAGACGAAATAAATTTTTTCGATAGAAATGCTCGGACAGGTCGATTTCTGTTTCGAGGGAGACAACCTAAGATGTAGGTTACGGACGCATAGCGCTTCAACCCTTGCTACTACAACCCTCACCCCCAATTTTTGAATAGGGAAGATGAGGTGAGTGATACCTCATTTGAAAGGTATTTTCATACTGATTTCAGCACAGTTGTTTTTTCATTTTATGCATTAGTTCTCGAAATACAGGGTGACCATTTGAAAACGAAACAGACGAGATTACAGACGAAATAAATTTTTTCGATAGAAATGCTCGGACAGGTCGATTTATGTTTCGAGGGGGACAACTTAAGATGTAGGTTACGGACGCATAGCGCTTCAACCCTTGCTACTACCCCCAATTTTTGAATAGGGAATATGGGGTGAGTGATACCTCATTTGAAAGGTATTTTTATACTGATTTCAGCACAGTAATTGTTTTTTTTATTTTATGCATTAGTTCTCGAAATATTCTTTGACTAAGCATAAAAATGAAGTGGTGTTTTCATGGCACTTGTAGTGTTTTTTTGTGAAAAACCTTTCAAATGAGGTATCACTCACCCCATCTTCCCTATTCAAAAATTGGGGGTGAGGGTTGTAGTAGCAAGGGTTGAAGCGCTATGCGTCTGTAACCTACATCTTGAGTTGTCCCCCTCGAAACGGAAATCGACCTGTCCGAGCATTTCTATCGAAAAAATTTATTTCGTCTGTAATCTCGTCTGTTTCGTTTTCAAATGGCCACCCTGTATTTCGAGAACTAATGCATAAAATGAAAAAACAATTACTGTGTTGAAATCAGTATAAAAATACCTTTCAAATGAGGTATCACTCACCCCATCTTCCCTATTCAAAAATTGGGGGTGAGAGTTGTAGTAGCAAGGGTTGAAGCGCTATGCGTCCGTAACCTACATCTTAAGTTGTCCCCCTCGAAACAGAAATCGACCTGTCCGAGCATTTCTATAGAAAAAATTTATTTCGTCTGTAATCTCGTCTGTTTCGTTTTCAAATGGCCACCCTGTATAATACATGGTATCTAGAAATAATTTTCATGACTTAAAATTTTCCGACTTAAATTCATTTTAAAAAGATATCAATTCTAATAATCTTTCCCAACAGATATTATGACTTGATCATTTAAAGAAAGTTTTCCAAAATTCGTCCATTATGATTTTAACATTTTAATTATCAAAAATATTTTTAAATTCCAAGTGAAATAATATTTCAATCAGAAAAAATTATGCATTTCAGTGGTGAAATAAAATATATGGTGTCGCGTTAAAAAAACTGAAAGTTTCAGTTACAACTCAAAGCGAAGCGATAACATAGAAAAAAGTTTTCTTGAAAATATCTATCAAAGGCAGTTTTCATCTTCAAAATATCAGAGGTTATCGAGATACATAGTATCAAAATCGCCCTGTACCTTTTAAAGTTCGACATTTTATATCTGAAAACCTTTAACTATTTAGAAAACTAATTCATCTTGTTAAAAATGATTATCTGAATTTTTTTTGAATGTGCATGGTTGATACTTCTTGAGTAATAGTGTAACAAGAAACTTCTTTATCTAAAATTCTCAAACCTACGAAATTTTTCAGCTGGAAATTAAGTAGCTATAAACAATTCGAATTTTCCCGCTGTCGATATACCGATTCTAAAAGAAACTTGCAAATTTTAGCGATACAAACCACTTGCTTTTAGATAGGATTTCTCAGAATCAGACGATAACTGAACAACAACTTTTATAGCATTGACCAATAGTCATGTGACTGTTTTGAAAAATATTGAATCATGCCTTCAGATAAGTCAATTGACAACATTCACCTTATCAGTTTAAATAGTAAGAGGTCATATTATTCCAGACGATAATTGCTTCTATAGTAATTAATATTCACCAAATAATTTCAACTAAGCTTATTTTTTATTCCTTATAAAACTGATCAAAAAATCAATTGCATTCTTGTGCACTTGTGTCTTATCAATTATATATTTTCTTCCATATTTGCTTTTTTTTTCCAATTTTTATTTGCAATTGATATGATGAATGAAGTTTAATTTCATTAGTTCTCTTAAGACCGACATTCTTTCAAAAAGGATCAAAATTGCCTAGAATATTCTTCTAATTCACATCTGAAAAATAAATTTGACCATCCTCTAATATAAAAACCAAAATAAGATACATGCCTGCATAGATTCAGCATTAATATTCCATCAACATGGAATATATAAATTCAAGTACTGCTGTTAAAGATCTTTGTGTAAAAAAGTAATCCAATGATTAATGGCATATTAAACTCAATTGTTTCAATTGAAGTATTGTTGAACATTCAAAAAGTTAAAGTAATGGTTTGTGAAGAATCCAAATTTGAATTTTCATGTCTAACATGTGATTTGTTTTAAACCTTTCGAATTCATTCTTTTGGGAATGAGGTTAGATATTGCATTGAGAAAATTCTCTATTAATAATCATAGAAGCACATCAACTAATGAACTAGAAAGTCTCAAGAGTATTGCTCTTCATTAAATACCTAGGTACCTTCAATGTACTACAGTTCATAAATATCTATTGCTTTCTAGGGTTGTAGACCTTATGAAATAGCACCATGTGAACACCATGTAAATGGAACTCGTCCAAATTGTAACGGCGATGGCAAAACCCCAAAATGTGTAAAGCAATGTGAGAAAGGTTACCCACTAGTTTACAACAAGGATAAACACTTTGGAAAAACAGCTTACTCTCTAAGTAGCAATTCTGATGAAATTCGTAAAGAAATCTATACAAATGGACCTGTAGAGGGAGCGTTCACTGTGTATGAAGATTTGTTGCAGTACAAAAGTGGTAAATACTACATTGCATCATAATCATCACGAGGTTATGTCTAGAATACACTACTGACTAATTTTATTTAGCTCAAAAAAAGTTCAGACTTATTCCTGTTTTTATATGTGTGCTTTTTTCAAGGTGTGTACAAACATATTAAGGGATCAGTTTTGGGTGGACACGCTATCAGGATCATCGGTTGGGGTGTTGAAAAAGGTACTCCTTACTGGCTGATTGCAAACTCCTGGAATTCAGACTGGGGTGATAATGGTACCTTCAAAATACTCAGAGGAGAAAACGAATGTGGTATTGAAGGGGCAATTGTAGCAGGATTACCTGATGTTTGAATTCAACCTATACTTTTCACTATTTTAAATGCTATGCTACTCAAAATACCAGACATTTTATTTTTACTATGTTAAATTTTTAGAGATCTTTATCAATACCTTAAGAATAGTGAAAAATTGTGATTTTAAGCTTGTGATCTTTATTTTGAAAGTTTTAAAATAATAAAATATTACTTAAATTGGTTTTTCACTCAAAATGTTACATATAACAAATTATAAGTTAGGCTTTTCGATGAGCTAGAAGCTAGTTTTATTGGTCAGTCTGGAGAAATTTGAGATTTAATGGGCTATTCTTAGTCTCACCTGCCCTTTCTGAAGTGTTTTAGAGATAGCGCACATGCCATCTCTATCAATCCATTTTAACGTATCTACACATCCAAAAGTAGTGGTACTGAGTATTTTTGCTTCGTTAATTTCAACAAATCATAATGAAAAATATCATTTATTTATTTAACACTGCTTGCGCAGAGATGATTGAATGTAATGAAAATATAACAAATACAATAAAAAATTATTATTATTATTATTATTATTATTATCAAAAGTTTTGAATCGAGGACTAGTCCTATTAGATTCAATTACAAAATAATATGACTCAATTGGTCGTGTACATATCAATTAATAAACAATCATAACCCAAAAAGAGTAACAAAGAAATTTTTTTTCTCTTGAAATAAAATGAATAAATCGGAATATCAACTTTTCTGGTTCACATCTCACAACTGGGCTCCATCGTACCGGTTCTTGAAAATGTTCACCGAAGGGGCATCCACAACACAGGACGGCAAGGAGTTCCAAGTGTTGAAGATTCTATTAGAAAGAAAATTTCTTCTTGTTGTTGTCCTGTACTGCTGCTGTCTCAGCTTGAGATTATGCCCGCGCAGGCGGTGGTCGTCAGACAATGTGAAAAGGGATCTGAGGTCGCTGCCAATGAAGCTTTTCAATATACGAAACGTTAATATGAGATCTCCACGAGCTTTCCGATTCTCAAATGTATCGAGATTAGCCATGGCAAGACGACGGTCGTAAGAGGGCCTTACTCGACCAAAGGAAATCCGTGTGGCACATCTTTGGACGCTCTCAAATAATATGTATAAGATCTCTCTTTATAAAATAATAATAACTGTTCTTTATTGGCCATCGACTGCAGTCCTGCAGCCTAGTACATTATAAAACATTATCTTGACAAAAAAAAATTCAACATTGATATGATATTTGTATATATATATATATATATATATATATATATATATATATATGTTTAAACAGTTTTCATAGAATAAGCTTGGTTAATCTATCAGGCTTTCGGTTGGGAATTTCCTGGGTAGGGTGATCACTGGGTCCTTGTGGAACATGCTTTCAACTTCCTGAAGTTTTTTAATTCTCTATGAAAATCTTCTGTTCAGGTTCCTTGAACGATCTTTGATAGGCTGTATATTCGCTTTTTCATAAAGTAGCTCATTTGGTGGGTTGTGCAGCTTGTTGAGTGGGTGCCTTATTCTTGTTACGGTTCTGATTGCTGTTCTCTCTTCTACTTCTATATTTCTTAATACTTTGTCTGTTACATTAACATATAGTGGGTATCCTTATCTATTGAAATATTTTCTGGGAGGTCTCTGCATTTTACTGAAAACTTAAAATGGATTTTCTCTCCCAGTCTCTGAAACAAGAAAGAATTGGAAAATTTTTTTTAATAATATAAGAAAGGCCCCTGCGTAAAAATTTGAGCACTAATTTGTCAGGGGCCAAAACTTTACGAGAAAAAATTGTTGCCTAACAATGAACAGAAAGATTTCAAAGTGTTTCATTTTCTTTCTGTTCATTGTTAGGCAACAATTTTTTCTCGTAAAGTTTTGGCCCCTGACAAATTTTTACGCAGGGGCCTTTCTTATATTATTAAAAAATTTTTTCCAATTCTTTCTTGTTTCAGAGACTGGGAGAGAAAACCCATATTAAGTTTCCAGTAAAATAAAAAGTGGGTGTCCTTATTCCAATATTGGCCTGCAAATGGTTTTGTAAATTTTTGTGGAATTTCTCAAACTTATTCCTTTGTCTTTAAATGTGAGGCACCTGAAGTACTTAGCTCTAGCTATTGTTTTTTTCTTGGCGAATTCAATTTCATATTTGCCTTGTTGTCCACTTGTTTCCCCAAGTATTTTATTGAGGGAGATGGTGAAATGATGTTGTTCTCGATTTGTAGAGTTGGTGAGTTTGGACGTATCTTGTGATTCAATATTATCATTTTTGATTTTGTTGGATTGGGTTGTAGCCGCCATCTATGGAACCAGGGTATCAGTTTGTCCATAAATAGTTGTAAGCCTTTCAAGCATTTTGGTTCTGTCTTCTCATGTGATATTACTATTGTGTCGTCAGCATATTGTAGAAGCATTGTATAACTTTATACTATGGTAGAAGGTATTGTAATTGGTTGGATCCACTATAGATGTCGCTGAAGAAGATATTGTAGAGAAATGGGGAGAGAGGTGAACTTGTGGTGTGCCTTGTTCTGGGTTCTGGGGAAAACCAAGAAGAAGTTGTCTCATTTATTTTGACTGCTAGTTTTCTCTCTTCTAAAAATGTTTTGGTTATTTTTATTAAGTATGAAGGAGTGTCGAGACTGTGTAATTTAAAAAGCAGTCCTCTATGCCAAATGCTATCGAATGCTTTTTGATGTCTAGGCAGGTCGCAGCAGTTGATTTTCTAGGTCTAAATCCGAATTGATGTTTGGATATGACTTTTTCTAATTGTTCTTCTAGTCGGTTTTTAATGATCTCCTCAAATAGTTTTCCTAGAACTGGCAGTAAAGTTATTGGTCTGTAGTTTGTACTTTACGATGGTCCGTGTTATGCTTGGGTATGGCTACTGTAATGCCTGTTTTCCAGATCTTGGAGTATATTTCAAAGCTTAAGCAGTGTTCATATATTCTTATTATTTCAGTGTGTACAGGGTGATTCACTCATTTTGGTAACCCAGTTTTTCTCGAGAGCGTTCGAATATTTTTTCATTCTGTGAATAGCGTTTTGAACAAGTCAATGTTGACTTGAGATGCGCATAAAAATCTGCGGAATAAATTCAGACGCCAGGCGTCGCGGCGCTGTCAAAAAATTTTTATCCAGGGACATACATTTTTTATTATGTTATTCGAAAGATAATTTCATTTTGAACTTTTTTTTCGAATATCATTTTCATTAATTTCTAACCGTCAGCGATCTGCAGCGTGTTTTATGTTAATTCTATTCCATTCATTTTTTCTGTGTTGTGGTAGTATGCTTTTATTTGGAGACATAGATATGATATTTTGTGCCTTGAAATTAAGAAGGCTAGTTTTCTAGTCAATGTGCCTCTTCAAATAAGATGAAATATGTGACTACAGCAAGATGGGGCTCCATATCACAACGCTGCCATTGTGAAGAGATATTTAGATCAAGAATTCGAAAATAAATGAATAGGAACCAATGGGCCTATCAGGTATCGCCAGACCTAATATAAAGGTCATGGATTACTTCCTGAGGGGTACCCTCAAAAATATGGTATAAGTAACGCATGTGCCCAAGTAGACCCTTATATTCTGACCAAAGTAACTTATAATGAAATAAAGGAATGATATAACTTATGTATGGATCATAATGGCCGGTATATAGAACATATGATTCGAAATGTTTCTTTTGTTATTAAAAAAAATGTTTATTGTTATAATATTTAATGAATATAATAAAAGAGAAATAGTTTGTTACAGCACCGCCTTCATTTTACGAAACGAAATCATATCTAGGTCATCTAGCCATTATGATCAATAATACCTACATAAATTATATCATTTTCCCATATCATTATAAGTTACTTTGGTCAAAATATAAGGGTCCATTTATTTTAGAATTTTTGATCTCAATATCTCTTCACAATGGCAGCATTGTGACATGGATCCCCATCTTGCTGTATCCACATATCTAATCTCATTTGAAGAGGCAGATTGTTTAGAAAACTAGCCTTCTTGAATTCAAGGCACAAAATCATAACTATGTCTCCAAATAAAGGCATAGTACCACAATACAAAAAAAAATTAAATGGAATAGAATTAACATAAAACACGCTGCAGATCGCTGACGGTTAGAAATGGATGAAAATTGTATTCGAAAAAAAAGTTCAGAATGAAATTATCTTTCGAATGACATGATAAAAAATGTATGTCCCTGGAGAAAAAATTTTTGATAGCGCCGCGAAGTCTGACGTCTTTATTTATTCCGCAGATTTTTATGCGCATCTCAAGTCGACATTGACTTGTTCAAAATGCCATTCACAGAATGAAAAAATATTCGGACGTTTTCGAGAAAATTGGATTACCAAGATAAGTGAATCATCCTGTACTTCCCTCTGTAACATTTTCAATTCCAGGAGCGCTATTTTTACTTTTATGTAGAATTTCGTAATAAACCTCTTCCTCTTTTTCTATCTAAGTTTTTATTTTTTATCTATGGTTCTCGATGGTTGTGGATTGTTGAAATATTTGTCATACCAGGTGATGACCTTGTACTATGCTTCCTCCTCTGGTATTGAGTATTTTGTTACCTATTTTCTTGATAATCTTCCAATCTCTGTAATTCACTTTATCATCCACTTTGATTTTTGCTTCAACAAACATGGCACATTTTATGTCATAATGCTCAATGAAATGGTTAATTAATTACTTTTTGGGAACATAACTATTGATGTTGTTGTAGAGGATTTTCACTTTAGAATTGAATTTGAACACTGTTTTGAGTAGGTTCAGTTGGTGATGGGTCTTCTGGGTTCTCTATGTCAAACATCAAAATATATACTCGGTTTCCTGAAAACACAGCTACAGTATCTATGTTATATTGGTTGATGAATCTGCGTTTTCATTTATTTATTAGTTCTTCCCTCTTAGTATTTTAAGGTTTGTTCAATTTACTTATATATGTGTTGACTATATCATGGTATGAAGCGATTTAGACCACCGTAGAGTACATTACAAAATTCACTCACTGATCCACTAATGTCTTACACGTCAAAATTCCAGAAGCCAAAAAGTAATTCAATCCTACATAGTGTCTCTCATATACCTATTAAATAGTTTATACGTAAATGGTGTCTCCTGTTGAAATCAAATTGTTCTATGCTATCGGCTGTTGTTGTTGCAGTAAGATCAGCTCTTGTCGGGATTGAAAACTGCAGACCAGTATGGTGTAGAGCAGATACTTGGAAAGGGTCTGAGGGTATCATCAACTCCTTTGACAAATAATTAATAGACACCTTCCCAATTACCAATTATTTGTTTTCATGAAGAACATGTCTTCTATTCATCAAGCCCACAGAATACACACTTCCGCTTCGTTTTAGAACCATTGAAAAAAAAAAACGAATATATCTTGAATCGCAGCTATTATCCCTTTTTGTGTTTTTATTCATCAGAACGATATTTCTCAGTGAGGTTTCACGACGCCACGTCAGATCTTTATCCTTTAAAAGCCTTAAGGTAGTGTTTTAAAACCTTTCATACACCTACGATCTGCTTGTTAGAATCATATACGGACGATGTAGCTGTTTTCTTCATAGATGAAAACCCAATCACTTCATCAGCTAACATGCAGAACTACCTAAATCAATTGAACTCATGGTACAAAAAAATGGAGAATCAAAATCAACTACTCCAAATTAGCTCAAGTTTATATACAGCAGAGAATTCTCGAAGTACACGCAGGGTACAGTAAGAATTCCATAATTGAACGGTTGGCTGGAATAACGTCCGATGTTACGAAATTTACACTCAAAAATGATACACATCCAACGTTGTTCCAGCCCGACCATACAATTGGCGAATATGGGTACACAGTATTTCCGTGGTTCAGGATTGAGAATGAGACGTATGATTCTTTTCTATTTCCCAAAGACTTCATTGACATCAGAATCACATTGTTATTCACATTGATTTTGGCTGTTTCTGGTACTTCTAGACTAGATAAGTAAAAATGTTGAAAGGAGTCCTGGTCTCGATTTCCGTGATAACACCAGTAGTAAAAACCGTTTCACGATATCTTCATTGAAGATTTCGAAGATGTGCCATAACTTTTTCGTTTTCGAAAATATCTGAAAAAGATGAAAACTTTCAGCAAGCACCTTTTCACTGGGGATATGTAATTATTTTAAATTTCTTTCATCTTAAATTTTTTTTCATGATATTAGATGAAGAAAATGCGTTCGTATTTAAAATGAAAAAGTGTTTTTTTCCACGAGAAAAAATAATTGAATATAGTTTCTTATTTCCGGTGAAAAAGCGCTTTTAGAAAGATATCGTGATAACTGTTTTCACTAATGTGAAAAGTTTGAACCTAATTCAACTGACCAATTCATTAAAAGCAATATTTTATGATATTTTGACTCCGTGATTTGTTTAGATCTTTATTTCTTCATCGTTTGGCCATTAAAAATGAACCCAAAAAACTTCGAATTGTTAAAATTCAAATATACCAAATTCCCGCCACAAGTTTGGTTCCGTAACATGGCGGATTTTTTGTGACACTTGGGTAGCATGGGAAACATAAGATATATGCTACCTCCTCTTCTCCTACCTCCAACCAGACCATAGACATAGACTTCTTTGTCTATGGTCGAGCCCAGTAATGAGTCCCGAGTTCGATGACGTCACTCGGCACTGGACTCGGGTCCCGAGGCAGGACTCTAGAACTCTAGACAGCGTTTTTAATATTTGTGTTGAACGTGGACATTTTTCATCGCGACGCCCACCAAATTGATTAATCCTGACTGAGAGATTTTAGATCGATTAGTTGGACTTCCTTATCTCTTCTGCCAACATATAGCACTGTTGTCTTTATTGTAGATCATTTACGTGAAGTTCATGATACTAAAACAGTAGCTGTAGTTATAGTATCATGCATTTTGGCCTTCGTCATTCATTCATTCCCGGCATTTCGCCAGAACGAGTGTCTGGCATCTTCAGGAGTTGTCCTCGCTGAAATTACCAGTCAAGTAATTTCTTATCACATCACTGAATCTGCCGGGAGTGAATATTGAATGTTAACAAAACCGATCTCATTTACCTTGAAACTCCATGCTCTTGATTCAGGTCGACGACTAATTTTGAATATCCCTTCTGGTGACTTCTTCGAATCATATAGCTTTGTGAGATTTCTTGGTCTACATGTCAATATCACTCTGAATTGGAGGTACTTATCATGTTGATAATGTTTGTAAGTAATTATGTAGATCTTATTATGGTATAAGGGAAAAAAAATTTTGCCTTTGAACTCGCGTTGTTGGGAATGTACTATGCTCTAGTGTACCAGGGAATCCCAAAATGCTTGATTCTTGATTTTGACTGTTTCAGTTACTTCTGGACTAGATAGGTAAAAACTTCGAAAGGTGTCCTGGGCTCGATTTTCGTGAAAACTTTTTCGTTTTCGAAAATATCTGAAAAAGATGAAAACTTTCAGCAAGCACCGTTTCACTGGGAATATGTAATTATTTTAAATTTCTTTCATCTTAAATTTTTTTTCATGATTGTAGATCATGGGCGGTCCTAGAGTGAATTTCTCGGGGGGGTAATTTTTTCCAACAAATATATACCTACACAGAGTGTCCCACCGGGAGTGCCCTCCAGAAGATTATGTAAAAACGATCACTTCAAATTTTGTGTGAAGATATAAGAGAAGTCTTTATTCATGATATATTTTTAAATACCAATGATATCCGCTTTCACTTTCTTATTTCTAATGGAACACCCTGTATATAATGACTTTTTAGGATATATCTTTGAATGTTTCATTTCCTATTGCCATCTAGAGCCGTTTTCGAGTCATCCAGTGTTTCTTGAAAAAAATTACAAATTGAGGCTTGTAGAAGACTGATGAGGATTCAACGCATTTTCTCAGATCTGTTTTTGAAATGGGTTAACGTAAGTGGAGTCGTTTATGGGTTCCCTTTATCCAAAATATACCATTTTCGAGATATCCCGTAATAACTGTTAGCTACGAACATAGAATTGTATATGAGGTATTGAATATAATATAATCAATGTTCGCCCTTTCATAAGAATCTCTCTGACTTTTTACAAAAATATATACAGGGTGTTTCAGAATAAGGTTCCGTTAATTCGGGATCCTAATCCTCAGATGATTACAATAATAAAGTTTCTATGAACTATGGGTCTCTGACGCACTGTTTCTGAGATACAGGATGTTGAAATCTGAAAAAAATGGTCTTGTGAAATTATTTTCTAAACCTTACACGATCTCTTTTTGCGTTTTGGCACGTTATGAGTACGCATTAAGACACATTTTTTCCGATACGAAACGATGTTTAATTTTCACCAGTGGCGTCCGTTCGGACTTCTGTCCGAACAAAGTTGGTGAAAAAATTGGTACGCCAATAATTTTTTAAAAATTTTGAATTATTTTCGTAATAACCACATAACATTAAGAATGATCCCTTGAGTTTTTCACCAGCGACGAATACTGTGAAAAAAAATAAAATGCAATTTCATCTAGGAAAGTTGAGAAATTCTTTGATTACTTCCAAAATGCAATTTCATATAGAAAAGTTAAGAAATTTTTTGATTACTTCACGAAATTCAGAAAATGTGTTTTATGGCGTACTGATAACCTACCAAAACGCAAAAAAAAATGTGTACTGTACCGAAAATAAATTCGAAAAACATTTTTTTTTATTTCAACACCCTGTTTCTCAGAAAAAATGCGTCAGAGACGCATGGGCCTAGAAAGTTTATATCATAAAATCATGTGAGGAGTTCCAAAATGGTCGTCACGGTGAGATGACTACTTTTCCTCACGTCCCAGTTTGGAGCTCCCAAGTTGAAGTTGAAAGAGTCTTTTTGAAATAGATTAAATTGTGTTGAGTTGAAAGTATAATATTTGCATTTGTTTCGTTAAAAGTTGAAAACTTATGGTGATTGTTTGGATAAATTGTTATTTATGTGTTGAACACGTGGTCCTGTGATTGGTTATATCCAAGACTCCTGTTTTCCCAGGACACAGGCCACGAAAAATGAAGAAATGTGTAGATGGACTAGAATCCTGGCACATATAAAGGAACAGAAGGAAGGAAGGAAAATCATGTGAGGATTAAGATTCCGAATTCACGGAATCTTAGTCTGAAACTTAGTCGGTATTGAAGCACATGCTGAATTTGCATTTTATTTTTTTTCTGAGAAAATATCCGTCGCAGGTAAAAAAACTCAAGAGACCATTTTTACTGTTGAATAATATGGTTATTACGAAAATAATTTAAAATTTGAAAAAAAAACATTGGCGTACAAATTTTTTCACCGAATTTGTTGAGACAGAAATCTGTACGTACGTCACTGGTGAAAATTGAACATCGTTTCATATCGGAATAAATGTGTCTTAATGCGTACTCATAACGTGCCAAAACGCAAAAAGAGATCGTGTAAGGTGGAGAAAATAATTTCATAAAACAATTTTTTTTTAATTTCAACACCCTGTATCTCGAAAACAGTGCGTGAGAAACCCATAGTTCAAAAAAACTTCATATCATAAAATCATCTGAGGATTAAGATCCCGAATTTACGGAACCACTGTACCTACTGATATAGGGAACTCTTGAAAAGCTCCACTTATTTATTACTTACAAATTGATATTTGAGAAAAAAAATCTGTTTTCATTTGAAAAAAATCGAATTTTTGGCTATTTTCGAATTTCAACTTTAAGACTCTCATTTATCCTTCCAGTATACAAAAACTTTATTTTCTTTACAAAATGATGTTGAATATCTCGAAAACGGTTCTAGATGACCATAGGAAACATCATAAAATGAATGTGGCATTCAGAGACATAGTGATAATATATAGGCTGTTCCATTAGAAATAAGAAAGTTGATACCATTTCCGGTGAAGGCTTTGATATTTAAAAATATATCATTAGTGAATGCCAACTTGGCTTATATCTTCACACAACGTTTGGAAGTGATCTAAATATTATTTTTCTCCATAAACTTCTAATGAACACTCCGGTTGGACATCCAGTATATTGCAATATCATCGCGCCAATTTTATGTATAACTTGTAAAATAGAGAAAGGTAGAAAAATTGCCACTAAAAATACCCTTTACCCCCTCAAAATGATATGCTTATGTTTGACATGAAATAATGCACTCCAACTATTCTGTGAGTATTCTTGATATTAGCCAATGCGTAAAATTCTCAACATTTTGGAGATATCTGACAAAAAGTCACTTTTTGAAAATGTTTAATTTATTGTTTTTTATTGAGTTTTTTCGTTGATCATAATAAGTATTATGATTTTGTTAGTTTCATTTCATAAATGGATCAAAAAATTTGAAATGGTTGAGGTGTTCTGGGGGGGGTAATTACCCCCTCTACCCCCCCCCCCTTAGGGCCGCCCTTGTATTAGATGAAGAAAATGCGTTCGTATTTAAAATGAAAAAGTGTTTTTTTCCACGAAAAAAAATAATTGAATATAGTTTCTTATTTCCGGTGAAAAAGCGCTTCTAGAAAGATATCAGTTGAATTAGGTACGGAATGTAAAATTCGTTCCTATAATAAAAGTAATTATATATTCTATTCAACTTACGTACATACAAATTCGGATAATATACAATGAAACATTGGTATCACAATTAGAAGTATCTTGTGAACCCCTATCAATTAAAATTATATGCATCAATAATTAAACCATGTCGTATTTCAAAATGTCATCAAATTCAGCTTTCCAACATTAATTGGCGAGTTAGATCAGCATACACCGTACAAGAACCCATTTTTTAATGATTTTTCACTGCATACAACTGCCACAACGAACGAACGAATCTATACTTCTATAATATCCATAATAATATTATAAATGTGAATGTCGGTGTGTTTGTGTGTTTGTTTGTCCTCTATGGACTCAGGAACCAGATGACCGATTTTGATGAAACTCTTACTATATTGTGGAGAATTTATTTGGGGAGCTTTTCATATAGGGTTCATTCCCATATCACAAAAAAATGAGAAAAAATATCGAGTTTTCATGAAAAAGTCGGTAATTAAACCGTTTTTTCAGGCTTTTACCCAGACGGCACAGAAATATTCCATTCATATTCAGTGAATATACCGCTGGCATATTGAAATATTCCAAACATATTCCATATCTCCCAGGGCATAAGCTTGGCAGTTAGCAGGAATATCCAAGGTCACCATGAAACATCTGTCAGGAATATCTTATGATCTTCCAAAATATATCCATGGCATATGCCATACATATTCATCTATAAAAATCTCCCTTACATATATGCTGGCAATATCTTTTTATCTCCTGTCCATGCCATATGCTGGTAATATCTTTGTATACATATATATATATATATATATATATATATATATATATATATATATATATATATATATATATATAAATATATGTAAATTTTTGAAGCGGTACTAAATAATAATGCATTGATTAGATTGTTTCAAAAAAATTTATTACAGTTTTAAGAATATTTTGTACAATAACAATCATTAACAAAATTATCACAATAATTATAAAAATGAACATAAAGTAAAAATATAAATCAACTAGGTATTTTACAAAACAAAACAAGACATATAAACTCGGAATAAGTAAAAATTAACATTTGATGAATTAAACACAATGAAGTAATATTTTAAATGATATAAATATTGAACTGTGAACTTCAATTATTTGGTTTGTGAACTAGCAGATTATGGGTCAGTTTCACAAAACTTTAATTGTGCGATTAAAAAACCTCACATAAATTAGAACCAATCGAATAACTCGTTTTGAAATTTCCACGAATCGTGGTGGCTCCAGTTAATTTAACGGTACTAACAAAGTTTTGTGAAACCGACCTTATATATATATATATATATATATACAGGGTGTCCCACCGGGAGTGCCCATTAGAAGTTTATAGAGAAATAATTATATATATATATATATATATATATATATATAAATATATTAGGGTGCTAACTTTTCCCTTTATATATATATATATATATATATATATATATATATATATATCCATTTCAAATTTTGTGTAGATATATAAGCTAAATAGATCTTCATTTATGATATATTTTCAAATATCAATGACTTCCGCTTTCACCAGAAATGGTATCAACTTTCTTATTTTAAATGGAACACCCTGTATATTATAAGTTTTTTGGGTAGATCTTCGAATTCCACATTCATTTTATTTATCATTCCCTATAGCCATCTGAAGTCGTTTTCGAGTTATTCACTGTTTTGTGAAAAAAATACAAATTGAGCCTTGTAGAACACTGAAAATTCAATGAAAGCGCAACGCACAATCTCAGATCTGTTTTTTGAAATGGGCTACCGAAAATATATTCGACGTCACTCTGTAGAGAAAATAACGTTTTGATATACTGGGAGGTAAAATGAGAGTGTCAAAGTTGGAATTCAAAAAAAGCCAAAAACTCGATTTTTTCAAATGGAAACCGTATTTTTTTCACTCACATATGAATTTGTGAGGAAAAAATAAGTGGAGTCTATTCAGGGTTCCCTATATCTGAAATGTACCATTTTCGAGATATTCAGAAATAACTGTTAGCAACGAGCATATTATAATATGTGAGGTATGGATTATGATCTATGTTCACCCTTTCATAAAAATCTTTGACTTATTCAGAATAATTTTCCATGCTTCTGTTGTTGATATTCCTCAAAACTTATCTCATTGTTCAAAGAAAACGACCACTAGTTTTTTACTGCTCATAATGAAAATAACGAGATATTTTCCGGAAAATATGACATACATATCGAAAGCTTAAATTGTAATGCAAAATTATAAAGCAAGTCATGAAACTTCCTGAACTTTTATTCAGATATATCAGAATAGAAAATTGAGTCATACAGAATCTTATGAAAGGGTGAACATGGATCACAATTGATACCTCACATATTATAATATGCTCGTTGCTAACAGTTATTTCTGAATCTCTCGAAAATGGTACATTTTAGATATAGGGAACCCTTAAAAGACTTCACTTATTTTTTCCTCACAAATTGAAATGGGAGTGAAGAAAATACAGTTTCTATTTGGAAAAATCGAATTTCTGCCTTTTTTGGAATTCAAACTTTGACACACTAACAGTTTTTCCTGAATATCTCGAAAATGGTACATTTTGGATATAGGGAACCCTGAATAAACTCCACCTATATTCACCTCACAAATTGATATGTGGGTAAAAAAAATATGGTTTCCATTTGAAAAAATAGAGTTTTTGGCTTTTTTTGAATTCCAACTTTGACACTCTCATTTTACCACCCAGTATATCAAAACGTTATTTTCTCTACAGAGTTGGGGTGAATATCTTGTCAGTAACCCATTTCAAAAAACGGATCTGAGATTGCGCGTTGCGCTTTCATTGAATTCTCAGTGTTCTACAAGCCTCAATTTGTAAATTTTTTCGAAAAACAGTGAATAACTCGAGAACGGCTCTAGATGGCTATAGGGAGTGATACATAAAATTAATGTGGCATTCGAAGATCTATCCGAAAAAGTCATAATATACAGGGTGTTCTATTTGAAATAAGAAAGTTGATACCACTTCCGGTGAAAGCGGAAGTCATTCATATTAAAAAATATATCTTAAATGAAGGTCTTCTTAGCTTATATCTTCACACAAAATTTGGAAGTGATCTTATTATTATTTCCCCATAAACTTCTAATGGGCATTCCCGGTGGGACACCCTGTATATATATATATATATATAATATATATATATATATATATATATATATATATATATAATATAATGTTTCGTGGGATAGCAACACTAAGTAGTTATATTATTATTACTTTTCAACACCGAATTATCTCACAATATATATATATATATATATATATATATATATATATATATATATATCAGCACCTCAGAGGTAAAGTGTGTTAAGTCACATTTTCTCAGACACGACCTATCTACAATATTGGATTCACATTAGTAAATTCTAGCTAGTGGAACACATTTTTGACTCCCTAGGTATATGAAGACGCCAAGTAATGGCAGTACACATTCTTTGAAACAATTATCGAACTGAAAAATCTCTCATTTGTCTAATTTTGATATTGTGACTTGACACACTTTACCTTTGGGGTGCTGATATAGATATCCGTGTTTATAACGTCCTAGGCCTTCCAATTCCCAGTCTCCAGCCCCTTCTATCCACACCCATTCTCCCGGTCTCTCAGACATTGTCTTCTGTATGCCGCTCATCGAGGTAGCTTTTGGTCTTCCTCGCCTTTTTCCTTCTCTCGGTACCTATTTCAGAGCAAGTTTTGGCCCTGAAAAAAAAACAGTGATTCTAAGATTTTCAAGATAAGAGGCTGTCTACTGCTATAGCAATAGTGGAATCTGTTCTGATTATTTAATATTTTTAAACTTACTTTGAATTATAGTAGGCAGTGTTGGCAATTTATATCGAGGCAATCTTCCTTCTCGAAGATGATCCCTCTTTTTGATTTTTTGGGCCTAAATCCGTACCGATGCCACTAATATTTTCGACCTGTACAGTCTTTTTGCTTGCAGGAACAAAATTACGATATACAGCTTGGCTGAGACTTACACCGGAGAAGCTCCTCCACTCATGCTCTTGTAGTTGTTACGTTTGGATTGAAAGCAAAATTTTGGTTAAGCTATCTGCACAACGTGGAGCCATTTTTCAGTAACAAATTTGGTAAACCATCGTTTTACTCAGGTAAGATGGCGGCGGTGTTTTGACAACAACATTCAGAGTGTCATACGTGCCTTTTTGTTGCCAGATTGTGCATAACCCAAGTTTTTGGAATAAAATGGACTCGGTGATAGCTATAAGCGCCACTAGAAAACATTTCGGACATACTTGGAATAGTGGATTCACAAATTGCATTTGAAATGAAATATGTCGAACTTTCGAAAATATTGTTGTTCACGGAATTGAAAGATAAATTTTTATCTTTTCAATTAATATTTTCAGGATAGGTTTACCTTTTCACTAAATGGAAAGAAATTAAAAAATTTATATTATATATATTATATTTTGTTTTAGAGATGTTCAATACAAAGTGATAAGGAAAAAAAGAACTAAGAAAAGAACTCTTAAAAAAAATATAATCATCACATTTCTGTTCAACAAAGAGTTAAAGCAAGCTATTTTACTCGAATTGTTAAGTATTAGGAAAGAAATAATTTGAATTTTATAATACAAATAAACTGATACAATTTTAAATCCAGGTTTCTTCATAAAATGGATATTTGAAGTCTACTGGGTTTGAAGTCAATATCGGAATAGTTACGTGATCAAGACATTTGCTTTTCCATTCTATAAATAGAGATCCTGGCTCCTTTGAAGAAATCCAGGTTTCTACATCATTATTCTGTCAACAATAGATTCTTCAAATACATGAATAATCGACCGATCTGGCAACGTTGCATCAACTAGAACAGCCGCCGCCATCTTACATGAGGAAAACAAATGTTTACCATCCTTTCTATCACTTACTCACTGTTAAGTCCTCAATTCTTTGACCTGAAAAAAACGTAAATATACATAACCAAAGATAAAGCACTGACAAAGTGAGGTATACCCAAAGTGATTGACTTATTACGTAAAACTTTTTCAAGCATTCCAAATATAAGAGTACCTACCAACGCCGATTTGATATTCACGCTCCTTCAGTCATGCACTTGTCTGTCTGTCTAATCTCTTATCATGTGCTTGGCTGCATCACAAACTATTTATCAAAGATTATAGAGTATACTATTTATCACATAATACTCAAACAATAACATATTTTCAACTCCACACACAATTTGTGTGACAATAATGTGTAACGTGACCACCATTTTGGAACGCCAAACTGCTAACCACAGAACACAAATAACCTCAATCCAAGACCACAAAACAAAAATATGAATATTTGGACTGAAAAAGTCGTGACGTAACAATATTTCGACTGAATAAAGGAAAATCTTTGTTTACATCACATAATTCTATACTTCTATGGTTTACATCCATAAGAGTCAAATCTCAGTAAAATCGATATTTGATATTCTTATTGGTAAAATCAGGGAACGAAATTGCAGGAGTTAAGAATGGAAGAAAGCCATAAAATAGTTAATTTTTATTTATAAAGGAGTATTTTTATTCCTCTAAAGAAATAATGTCTTTGGTATTTCTATCAAATATTTTGATAAAATTCAAGGAAATATCTAGAAAGGGCGAAAATATGGTTCGAAGTGGCCACATAACGTCCTCAACCTACAATGGCTCTGAAATGTTTGAAATGCAATGTATTTGGTTCAATGAAAAGCAAGAAGTATTAAGTTGAACTAGAAAGATTCTAAGTTCCAGACAACATCTCTGTCACTACATGGCAGCTGCATGAAACAAAAATATGAGCAAAACTGATTTGATCCTCCAGTGGAATAAGCCACTCTCACCTCTGCTGACTAATATTTGATTATCATATATGATTTTTGACAACTTGTCTACGACCTTTTTACATATCTGCTCGAATATCATATTATATTGTTTTTCCATTTATTGAAAATATATATTTGATCTCTTTCCTATAAGATCAAAATCATAATGGACCTCTTTTTCTATTTCATCGAACATTTCAATTATTTAAAAAGTCACTCGACTCTCAGTCGATATAGTATAGAATGTCCATTTTTCACAAATAAAAACGTTTAATTTGTTGCCTGCTTTTTCATTTCATTGTATCAATCATATAAATAAATTACAAATATATATATATATATATTCTTATGAAAAAGAGAGCTAAAATAATACATTAAATGTTGAAACAAAAAGTACCTAAGCTGAGGTAAAAAAAGAACGGGGTATCATAACATTCTTTGTATGATACTATAGAATCATTGATTTCATTGTTTACTCAGTTTAATAAGTAAGATCAAATTATTAAGCGAATGAAAGTGTTATTTTTTTTAACTTGAATCCAACCTCCATTATAACTGCGATTCCTTGAAAATATAATCTATATAGAAAGTTTGTAGTTCTTTAACAGTTCACAGGAAAATAGCAAACTCATCAGTTATTGATGAGTTCGGAACAAAAGCAAAATCGAGGTAGTGGTAGTACGTACACTTTGAAAAATTATCGTTCAAAAAGGGTTTTGTAACGTTTGTAATATTCCATGAGGATTCATATATATATATATACCAATAAATACTATTAAAACGTGGTCAGAGACAATTTTGTAGTGCTCAAAAAGTTCTATAAAAAAGTCTGCGACGACATATGTCTAACTGCTGAGGGCAACACACGATAACCATTTTTAACATTTTCAGTTCAATTCAAAACAATGATCAATTTGAAGAGGGCTCCCGACTGGCATGGGATGAATAATAATAATAATAATAATAACTTTATTCATTCCCTTCGGACATATAGCAAATATGTATGGGACAAGTCAACGTACAGAGATTAGAAAAATACATACTGAAGAAAAAATGTAAAAAAATATGATTGTTATCTATAGCATTTATTTCTGATGAAAAATGCTTTTTACAGTATAGTTTCCTAATGAATACTTCAAAAGTATTGAATCTACGCGAGAGCTTTGTCACGTGCCTGTCTCTCTTTCGATATGAGGTTATGAATGTGGGGTTGCAGACTTCTCAGTACTGTTTTGAATTGAAAGATTACGGGAGCGGACCCGCGGGTTTGAGTTAGAAATAAATAAGGCAAAAATTGCACAAACTACAGTTTAAAAGATCAAAAAAAGTCTATGGCAGCGCTATACTCGAAGTGGCAACGCAGGAGATTATCGAAATCAACGAAGTTACTCTACTTCCTTAATTTCATTTTCGAAAAAAAGGTTCGAGCATAATCTTGCTACATCTAAAAACAGAAAAAGGTTTTTCAAATACGTGCGTAGCATTCTTGACAGCAAAATTTCAGTTCCGGTAGTTCGTGATGGTTCCGGCAATCTCTGTTCGGATACACTTGAGTCGGCGAATGTTCTCGCTGATACATTTGCTTCCCACTTCTCGAGTGGGACAATCTACAATGTACCTCAAGTAAACTCCCCTCCAGGGCCGGCAAACCGGGCAACCTGCCGGGGCGGCAAATTCTAGGGGCGGCAAATCAGCTTTTTCATACTGACATTTTTCTTCTTCAAAATCGAAAAGTCGCCTGTTATTGAGTGTGAAATCCAAAAGTTGCCAAGACTTTGAGGCGGCTTTTTGACTTTGCTCGACCAATCCGTTTATATTAGTAGGTACACGCATAACTGATTAAAATTTAATTAAACCCGGAGTTATACCGGCAGAAGAAAAACGTATAGTTTTTGGAAGGGTTTCCAGGATAATTCTAAAGTGATTTTTATTTTCAGTTTGCCAATCAGGATTCAAAATATTTATTTCTAGGAGGGGTTTAAAAAGTTTCAACCGTCGGATTTAACATTCGAACGATGATACGTATATTGCTCTCTCCGCTAATTGATACGAAATGTAGGTGATTCTTTTCGGGTTTTGTTATCGATCGTCTCAAGTAGGCACATTGATAATAAGGCGCCGTCGTTTCAAAATTCGAAGACGCCTTTTATGAGTTAAAAGGATGCCTGACTGAAATTTGAGGCAGATGATATGGTGGTTCAAAAGTGTGAAAATGATGAATTTATTTCTCTCACAGGTGGAAAATCGAAATTCCGATACTGAGGTCTTGAGTTGTTCAAAATTGGGGTTGTTCTGATTTTGTAAAATACTGTTTAGGACTGTATCCAGATAATTGAGTTGAAGATGGTAGTGTAAAAACATTTATTGACATCATTCACAATCATAAAATGAATAAGTCACCCGCATGAAGTTAATACAGTAAAAAATACAAATATTAAAATCATCTATAAACTCAGAGTGAATTGTGACATGTTCTTTCGAGCATTTAGACCGTCGTCGTAGATTAGTTCTCGACGTTTCGCCATTTCAGTTATATTTCGGGAGATGTTCTCACTGGACTGAACTGCCTGAGTTCAGGCAGTTTAATCCAGTGAAAACATCTCCTGAAATATAACTCCTGAAGATGCCAGACACTCGAACTGGCGAAACGTCGAGAACTAATCTACGACGACGGCCTAAATGCTCGAAAGAACATGTCACAGTGAACGATGGCCGCGAAAGCCTCAACCAATTCATCAGAGTGAATTATTCAACTAAAAACAGAGGTAATCTAGAGATGTTCAAAATGAGAGGTCAGATGAATTCAGACTTAGATTTTGAGATAGTTCCATTAATTCAAAATTAAACACAGCGTTTACAGAGATGAAGCAATTGAAATTGATTGCGAGAGCCTCTTTATTTCATCAGAAAAACAGAAGATTGAATAATGAATTGTTGGAGTAGACTGAGTTGTAATAAAAGTGAGATCAGGCCTTAGAGGAGATACGTGTATTGAAAGCTTAGTAGTCTAAGTCTGTTCTTCATTGAGATTATTACAAATGTGAGAATATCATGATTGAGAAATCAAAATTTATGATCTATAACGTTGGTCTATAAAGAGAATGCTAATTAATCAATTGAGACGACATTTACAGTGACGGACTGCTTTTAGTAAGAAGGGTTAGTGTTGATCAGAAAAATAGAGGCTACAATTGACAATTATGAGGATTGTAACATGAGAGTTCTATGTATGAATTAAAAACCACCAACCTGTTGGTTTAGAGAAGGCTTGAGATCTTACTTGCTAAGTGCCTCAGACGAATGAAATTGAGAATTTCTTATGTATAATGAGGAGATCATACCAGCTGAATGGTTTTATCAATATTTGAGGAGATCGCTCAAGGTGAAGCAGGGATTGAGACTGTCAATCAGGTTCAATGTTTGAGCTACTTGATCGTTCAAATACTTCAGAGAAGTTCACTTGGTTTTATTGAGAGAGAAGACTGATTCCATGATTCACCTTTGCGTTTGAGGATTTTCATTCATCTGAAACTCGAGAACAATAATTAGCAAGTATTATGAGAAGTGAATAGTTGAGAAATGAGAGGAATCGATTAAGATAATGAGATGCACATGAGAATATAACAAATCAGTATTTATTACCACAGAGAATGTTCATTCTTGGAGCAAATAATCATTTCCATGTGAGGAGTCTAGAGATATCTGAAAAATCTATGAGAAGTGCAAAAATATAAGAAAATATATATCTTAGAGGAGTCAAATACATTAGTTCAATGTAATAGAGATCTCATTAGAATAAAGTGAGAGAGGATTACCAATATTTTTATAGATTTTCCTGATCTGAAACGTGGACAAATTTTCAAACTTTATTAAAATCAGGAAAATAACATGGAATATGCAACAATTAAGGATTCTGAGAATTCACTCACCTTTTTGATTAGTTGCTCCAAGAAATGAACGAGATGATCAGTTATTAAGCGATGTGACTTTTTGAAAATTCGAATTTACAAGAGTAGCACAAGAGGAGGTCTATTCACAGGCAGAGCTGGATTACAAAAGAGAACGATTAATTGAATCAATTAATGAACATGAGTTAATCTGACAGCTGATTAGTACACAGAGGAGACTAATTTGACGCGAGCAGTCAATCAGCCGACCATAGAGCTGTAGGAGTGGAGTTGGCGTGGCGCTGCGATCCAACCATAGGCGTAGCTGAGGATGAGGTCTCAGGGGTGCAATGCTCAATTTTCAACATTAGTAATTTCGCCCGTGGAATCGAATGGGCTGATCAAATTTCCGGACCAAAAAGCCCATGAGATATGAGGTCGAACTTCGAAATTTCAAAAGCAAACCCATCTTTTTTATTTCCGATTTCGATTAAGCGGGAAATTTTTCATCCGAATTGGTTGAAACCAAAAATTTTTTCGTTCATATTTGGGCCCTATATGCAGCGTTATTTGCTCAAAAATCCGGGTACGTTCATTCTGATCAGGATGCAAAAATTCAATTTCCGATACTGAGGTTCTTAATGAATTTTGAATCTATCAGATTGTGGGTCCAGAGAGGCTTATACGAGATGAGAGGTTCCACTTTGTAGTTTCAAATGCAAATCTTCTTTTTCAATTTCAAATTTGGATTCAGCGGGAGATTTTACATCCGAATTGGTTGAACAAGAATTTTTTCGTCAATTTTTGGGCTTTATCATTGAAAATTCAAAGTTTGTCCTCATATCACGCATAAGAACCATAGGGGCTAAAATATGATGGGCCCAATCGATTCCCTGAGAAAAATTACTGAGGACCTCACTATTAGAATATAAATTATCGCATCCCGGTATGAATAATCGCGCATATTTTTGAACAAAAAATGCTTTATAGGGCCCAAATATGGTGGAGAAAATTTTTGGTTTCAACCAATTCTGTTGAAAATTTTTCCCGCTTAATCAAAATCTGCAATGAAAAAAACTAGTTTGCATTCGAAATGTCAAAGTTAGGCCTCATATCTCGTATAAGGCCCTTTTGGTTCAAAAATCTGATGGGCTCATTCGATTGCTCACATTAGCTGGATCAAATTTTTGAGTTGAGAACTGGGCCACCGTACCGTGAAAAAATGTTATGAGGTCAAATATCAAATCGAAAAACGAAAACAGTAAAAACATCCACATGTAATCCGGATAACATTGTCTTGAATTTTTCTTACATGTGAGAGCTGTGTTTCCTTGGAAGCAGAAATTAGTGATAATAAAAATCCAGGACGCGCTAATTGTCTCTGAAACAAAATTCATTCATTCAATCTCTATTCAGAGCCGGGGCGGCGAAATTTTTTTTGCCGGGGCAGCAAAATGTCTGGCGGCGGCCCTGCTCCCCTCGGTGTCCTCCCGATTTACATCATGTTTTTTTTTTGAAGAACTCGTGGAAAATCATCTGAATGCTCTGAATGTTTCTTCTGCTCCGGGTGCTGATGGGATCACGCCGCTCTTACTTTCTCGTTGTTCTAAGAGTTTCGCGAAGCCACTATACCCCCTATTTGAACGATCTTTTCTAACATCTTCTTTACCGTCTGACTAGCGATCTGCAATTGTAACCCCGATTCACAAAGGTTGAAGATAAGACCTTGCCCACCAATTATCGACCTATAAGTTTGGTCTCAACAGTAGCCAAAGTATTTCAGCGTATTTTAGCAGATCAAATTCTGGACTTTGCTGATTCTAACCACTTAATCCCAAAAGAACAACACGGTTTCATTCCTGGTCGATCCACCCTCACTAATCTCTTTTCGGCGGTGAACGATTGGAGTAGTGCGCTCGACGAGGGAATGGAGATAGATGTCATATATCTGTACTTTTCAAAGGCCTTTGACCGTGTTCCTCACAAGCGTTTGCTCAAAAAGTTAGAACACCTTGGGATTAGTGGTCGTTTGTTGATGTGGATAGAGTCGTTTCTGAGCTATAGAACTTTTAAAGTTAGGGTCTGCATAGATTTCTCGTCGAGAGGGACATGTGTGCTGAGTGGTGTGCCACAGGGATCGGTGCTTGGGTCGATTCTTTTTCTATTTTACACCGCCGATTTCCCTGATATTATTGGGCCCAAGTGCCTGTTGTATGCTGATGACACTGAAATATACGAAGAACCATCATTACAAACCAATCAGCTACAACTTGATATCGATACTATCGTTCGGTGGACGAGGGACTGGTTGCTGCCACTCAACAGTGACAAGTGTTGTGCCTTACATATGGACAAGAGGAACCCCGTGTACCGTACACACTTGCTGGCAGGCCTCTCAACGCGGTTGAGATGCACAGGGACTTAGGATTTATCATTACTCCTAACCTGGACTGGTCTGATTATGGCTCATCTGTCTGTGCTGAAGCAAAGAGAATTACTTACATGCTCCAGAAGTCATTCAGTTTCTGCAGCGTCCCGACAATGAGATTGCTATACGAGAGCTACGTTAGGCCAATTCTAGAGTATGCCGGTCCTGCTTGGTGGGTAGCTCTATAGAGTGATAGAAACCTGCTGGAGTCGGTCCAGAGGTGGTGCACGAGGATACCGTTCTCTGCTTATGATCGACCCGACTATGCTGCCAAATTTTTGGCTTGAGTACATTTGAGGAGCGCCGTGCGAGAGATGACTTGATAGTGACGTACCGTGCTATATACAATAAATTTGGTGTTGATTTGCGTCATCTGTTTGAGTTCAACAGTAATTATTTCCGAGGACACCGTCATAAACTGGCTAAAGAGACTTTCCGGACTAGTGCACGTCAGAACTTTTTAACCAACTGGTTCTTCGATCAGTGCCCAGCTCTGTGGTTGAGTTTAGCAGTGTGAACATGTTCAAGAACCACTACGACCGATGGAAACTTTAGGAAAGTGCTTCGTGAAGTCCTTTTTTACTATTTCTGTTGTTTTTATGATCATTTTGGGGATTTTTTATGTTTTCTTTTTCATACATTTATATGTGGAATACTTATTTTTTTTGTAAACCATATCGAATTTATAGGTTATACCTCAACTCTTATACAATAAATAATAACAATAATCATAATAATAAAAATAAAATACCTCGAGGTCGGCCATCTTGGGGAGCCACATCCAGATTTGTTCAGGTGAGAGGTGACACTTTTCAAACGTTATGCCCCCCCACTTTCTTTACATCCATGGTCTCGACCAAATTCAATTTCACCTTTAGTTATTCAGTTATTGGATCCGTAGGGGTGTTTTTAAAACAATGATAAGTTAAAAATTTTTGACCCCCTCTGATTCAACTACTTCAGGTGCAAAACTTAATTTTCAGTACGAATCATAAACCAAGGTATCCTATTTTTGTATCTTCAAGAACCATCCATTGTGCAATCCATTGATCAAGTTGTGATGGCGATTTTTTCCGGTTTGCGATTTACACCTACTAAACAAGAAGGAATAGAAAAAAGTGTGTTGAAATATTAGGATGATGTATTGTTGTAGCAAATATATTTTGCGATCATGTGGTGCAAATACTTATGGTTACAATAACAAAAGATTGCATATCATACTGAACGTGGTTCGAAATAACATGTCAGGATTGCTAACTCACTGAACTTATTTTTATATCGGTGCTGCCACGCTATTCTTGAATGTATGACGAATTGAGTGGTAAAGACTAGAAGTCGGTTAACCTAATGGTTGTTTCACTATAAGTCATTGGGTTCAGAAATTTAAGAAATTCAATTGCATACCGTAAAATGGGGTTACTTTGAACCAGGTGAAAACTGTGTTGCTCTCAAAATCACGAATCACGATTTCCTACAAAATTCTTCATCAACCAGAAGAAAAAAATCCCAAATATTATTTATTTACAAGTATGAATATTTATGAATTTTGAATATTTTCTTCTTTACGAATAATGACCTCAGTAGTCGAAGCCACAAGAAAAACTTTAACATAAAATTGAATGCTGATAATTCAGTATTGTCATTGGGTATAAATATAATATATTATATTAATACTCAATGGTATAGTTCTAAGTTAAATGGATGAGTTCAATTGAGATTTCTTCCACACAAAATACGGTTTCAACAACCCTATTAAATGAGCAATTAAAGAAGTGAATCCAATAACATTTGTCATTGGTTTTCTTCCATAGATATATGTCTTTTTTCAACTCGAATAGATATTTCGAGGCAATTTAAATTAATTTTTTTGGCAATTCGGTTCTATTTTGAAACTCTCGATGATTTAAATTCAAAATCGTTTTCCCCTATTTGCGATGTAATTATTTTTCGCCTATTCACTGAGTAATAAGTAGGCACTGAAAGAATGGTATTAAGATTTTGAAAAATATATAAAAGGGTTAGTTGAAATTAAGAGCGTTCCAAAAACAACAAAGTTTTTCTCATATTCCTATATATTCTGATCAGACGTAGAAAGTACCATAGGCGGGCCACTCACGTACAGTTTCAACTGACAGTTTTAAATGTTTAGTTGAAAATGACAGTTGTAACTGTACGTGAGTGGCCGGCCATAGGAATACTTACAGGATATTTTTGAAACATAGATGAATTCAAAATAGTAATAATCGAAATGAATACCATTTTCAATTCCCAGGCTCAGAGATCTTTTATCATGAGGTTGGAGAAATGATATTAGATTTTGTCACTGAGATGAGAGATATACCGGTTTCGGCCTTGTTGAGCCTCATCAGTATCCCACACATCTCAGGACAAAATCTACATAAAAAACTTCAGAATTTATAGCAATTGGTTGTGAAGTAATGAGTAAAATATTACAAAGTACTAAGGTGGTGACATCCAATTGCGTCAAAATGAAGTTTCACATCTCCAATCAAATGCAAAAAAAGAAATCTGTACTTCCTCTTTCACTGAATGAGATTTTAGCAGTGGCTCTTTTTGTGACAAAAAGAATTGGGCGTTTCCATCACTTTGAGAAACTAGCAAGCGGGCCCTGAATAGAGCCACTGCTAAAATCTCATTCAGTGAAAGAGGAAGTACAGATTTCTTTTTTTGCATTTGATTGGAGATGTGAAACTTCATTTTGACGCAATTGGATGTCACCACCTTAGTACTTTGTAATATTTTACTCATTACTTCACAACCAATTGCTATAAATTCTGAAGTTTTTCATGTAGATTTTGTCCTGAGATGTGCGGGATACTGATGAGGCTCAACAAGGCCGAAACCGGTATATCTCTCATCTCAGTGACAAAATCTAATATCATTTCTCCAACCTCATGATAAAAGATCTCTGAGCCTGGGAATTGAAAATGGTATTCATTTCGATGATTACTATTTTGAATTCATCTATGTTTCAAAAATGTTCTCGATGTGCCTTCGTAAAGGCAAAGAATTTTCTTTTACTTACAGGATATCTCGTACAGAAACTAAAATCTACCAAAATATTCGAAGCAATGAATCTGCAACAAAGCGCATCACTTGAAAACAATTCGGGATAATCATGATCTGTTTCGTGGAATATTATCTCAAAAACAGAGATTGAGGGTCCTTGAAAAATTCTTCTTCTAACTTGGTTGAGACTATTAGAAGCATCGAATTTGGGAATTCCGAAACAATGTTTTTAAAAAAGCCGATTAATCATAATCCTTATGCAAATTTCTAGAGTTACCTGAAATGGAGGATTTAGGACTAATTCACTATCATTTCATATCGACATAATGTATTTGTCTTTTCAGATTCCGATCTCAAAGTAAAATGAATATAAACTTTCACCCGTATTTTGTTTTGTCCTAGGGCATTCTGGAATGTCTCGGAAGGGGCGAATGCACACTTCAGGTCCCCCCCTTTTGTGGCCAAGCCTTATTCATATCACAAAAACCCCCTAAGGATAACCTGAGTTGAAAGAATTTCCCTGCACAAGCGACGCAACAGGCGTGGCGCAAGCCAGCCTTTTTATTCCATAATAAACAAGTTTATCGTCAGCACCGTGTTTGACAACAAACAATAGTCCACATATATTGTTCTTTCCGATTAGAATTTCGAAATCACATCGAATTTACACGATGCGCGATTGTGAATCAGTGGAGTGAAGGAATCGGTTGATATTCGATCAATTTTTCCGACTGAATTGGTATGCAAAGATCTTAAATGTTGAAAGGGGTTGTTAGGTTGAATAGGAGTGACTTCGTGAAATTAAAAGCTGTTGAATGACGACATTTGTTCAATGTTCGTTATTTGTTCAACAACAGCAGGTTGCCAATATGGGCTTCAAAGAACTTATTGTTCCGGAAAAGTGTTCTATATAACATTGATATACATACAGGGTTGGGATAAAGTATGGAACCAAGTAAATATCTTTTAAACGAAAAGAACGATATTTATGAAAATTTGCAGGTGAGTGCAATGGAACAAAACGCATCTGATGTAAATTTTTTTGATAATAATATACTTCCGGTTTAACCGGAAATGCCATCAACTTCTTTAATTTAAATGGGACACCCTTTATATTTTTACAGATTCTGAAAGAGCTTGTTATTTTTAATTCATACATACTGAGTTTAGTGTAAGAAATTTGTAAAACGAGGAATATAGCACTTTAACCAACCTCCTTTGAGTTTTTTGCATTAGAGCAAAAAACTATTTTTTATCGACGGAAACTTGAATGGTGACAAGTATTTGGATCTACTAAATAACGAAATTATTCCTGCACTTCAACAGAATGGGCAATTACCACAAAATATTTGGTTTCAACAAGATGGAGCACCTCCCCACTATGATAGACGGGTTAGGGATTTTCTGGATGCGAATTTTCCAAATCGATGGATTGGACGTAGAGGATTCATGAGTGGCCTGCTCGTTCTCCGGATCTCAGCCCGTTAGATTTTTTTCTTTGGGGTTATCTAAAATCACGTGTTTACGTTAGACGACCAACAAACTTACAGGAATTGAGACAAAGAATTATTGATGAATGTGAACTAATACGTGGAGAAGTCTTGGAAAGAGTGACTCAAGAATTTGTTAATAGGATGGCATATTGTCAGCAAGTAAACGGCGAGCATTTTGAACATTTGAAGTAATTTTGTTTCTCATTATTCTAAAATAATGAAATGTACATCTATTGTACTACTAACAGTGAGTAATTCCTCGTTTTTACAAATTTTTTTACATTAAACTCAGTATGTATGAATTCAAAATAACAAGCTCTTTCAAAATCTGTAAAAATATAAAGGGTGTCCCATTTAAATTAAAGAAGTTGATGGCATTTCCGGTTAAACCGGAAGTATATTATTATCAAAAAAATGTACATCAGATGCGTTTTGTTCCATTGCACTTACCTGCAAATTTTCATAAATATCGTTCTTTTCGTTTAAAAGATATTTACTTGGTTCCATACTTTATCCCAACCCTGTATATGTGGTTTCTGATTCCTACAATCAAAAAAACACATTTATAGCTCTTTAAGCTTTTATAATTACGCGATAATATAGATATTTGATGAAAAATCTTAGATTTTGTGGTAAAGATTCCTGTGTCCGAAAGAAATACTTCCGTCACCATTTTTTCCGATTTGGCTCAGTTGAATAGATTCCATCAAAAAAATTAAATTTTAAGTTATATCTCGCAAACAGTTTCATCGAATGAAATGCTCATTGAAATTAATTGATATGATGAATATTCTTCGAAGGCAAAATTCAACTCATATGTTTTTTTTCATTATTAGAATAACATTCCATTCTATTTCATAATTTTACCCGAAATTCAAAGGACCCAACTCTTAAAAATCAGTTGAATGCTTTCTCATGAATATTTGGGCATTTTGGATTTTGGAGAATGAAATTATTCTCCGCACAATCTATACTAGTGAATTGTTATAGTTCCTGTGAATTATTACTTGAAAAATATATCTGCAAAATTAAAAACCTTGGTAACTTTGGCTGAATACATCATTCAAAAGAATCAAATTCAAAATGGCTATATCCTTTCGACTCAAGTAGAAGACTCACCCTTTATACGATCTACAATTGGTCTGTGGGTATACCAGTTATGACTATGAATTAAAATCAATTCAGAAAAACTCAGTTTGATAAAATATAAAATGAAAAATTGTTGTCGAATATTGTTGTTGAGACAGCAGACATTTTTTTATCCTTTGATAAGGAGGTGAGAGTGCTGTTATCGAGTTTAATTCTTTTTCAACTGATTTAAAATTGTCTAATATACATACAGCTGCCTAATACTGAGTTGTTGACTATCTTCAAACAGTTTTTTTAAATTGTGAAAATTTTTCAAACGACTTATCTTCAGCAAAGACTTCGGAACTATTTCTAGTTTTTTTAGATAAGTGTCACTCATACCACCCCATACCTCAGAATAGACAACACCAACGTGTCATAAACAGTAGAACATACTTCTCTAGGAAGAATATCTCTCAGGTTGTAAAAAGCATGCAAGTGACATTTCACTCCCCCCACAAGAACATTAACATGTTTATCCTATCTTAAATATTGATCACCATACACTCTAAGATATTTGATGGTTTCGGTCTTAGCGATCGATAGACATGTACAATCTGAACGATATCAATTTCCCCTGTGTGATTTCAGTCTCTGGAACGTTGGCTGGCCACTAGATGTGAGGAAAAAGGCGATAAATTTTATTTTTTCAGGGTTAGGAGTTAATATGCACATAGACAATAGGTTATTCAGTGTCCTTAGCCCCATGACTGCATGTTGATAATAATAATAATTTTATTTTCCCAAATTGTCAAAGTACATGACAAAGTTACGAAATTGGTCAATTACAAAAAATACAGTAATAAATTTGAACAGGTTGGCAACTGATACCTTCATAAATAGAGGCATAAAATGAATAGTAAAGGAAATGTACAAATAAATCAATTTAGACCTATATTTTTACAAAATTCATAATATTCTCCCATATTGTAGGGCTCACAATCAATTATATGTTTATATGCATGTTTCTTAAATTCTTTGTGTACTTTTGTGATGTGCAAAGCTCTAGGTAATGCGTTAAATAATTTCAATGCAGCATACTCTGGATGTTTTTCAGTTAAAGACAGTGAATGTTTCGGATATAAATATGGTTCTACGCGTCTTGAATTGTTTATATTCTTGAAAGATCTATAGAGTTCTTGGTTTTTGTGAAAAAATATGAGTAATCTATAAATATACAAACCATAAATGGTCAAAATGTTATTTTTCTTGAATACACCTCTACAAGATTCCCTGTATGCTAATCCAAACATATGCCTTAAAATTCTCATCTGAATGATAAATATTGAACTCAGGTTAGAGCTTCCCCAGCAGATTATACCGTAGGACATTATCGACTGAGCGTTTGCGTAGTAAATTGTTTTTAGGATGTTTCCCCCTATTTGTCTTTTCACAACCTTCAAACTGTACTCTACTGAACACAATCTCTTCAGGACATAATCTGTATGTTCCTCCCATGTAAGCCTCGAATCCAACATTACACCCAAGAATTTACTGGAGCCGTTAAGTTTTATTTCTACATTATCGAATTGCAAGGTTTGAACGCCAAAATCCCGACCACTTGGTGAGAACATAATGCATTCGGTTTTTTTTTACATTCAAAGCGAGCTTTTTTTGTGCAAACCATTGAATCACAAGATTTAGAACATTTTTAGTTATTTCAATCGAAGAAGAGGGGGTCTCTTTTTTTATTAAGATATTTGTGTCGTCTGCATACATAACCAGATGATATTGGGTCATATCTAATGTTCTAGCAAAATCATTGATGTAGATCACAAATAAGAGGGGTCCTACGATGCTGCCCTGAGGCACTCCCATCAGAAGTTGTCTTTCGTCAGATTCATAAACAGTACCATCAATTTTTATAGTTGTTTTTTTCTTTCTACCATTCAAATAGCTCCTGATTAGTTTGAGTTGATTGTTTCTTATACCGAATTTCTCCAATTTATCAAGCAAAATGTTGTGATCTACACAATCAAAGGCCTTGGAGAGGTCGAGAAATAGACCTACTGGTACCTCTTTCGACTCCAAGGACCAGATTATTGCCCTTGTCAGATCAAATAAGGCTGTTTCAGTACTTCGGTCCCTGATAAAACCATGTTGACAATCATTAAGTATTCGGAACTTTCTGAAAAAATTCAACAGTCTATGTATTTGAGAGAATTTTTTCAAATATCTTTGCAAAGGACGACAAAGAGCTGATAGGTCTGTGATTTTCTAAGTTATTGTAGTCGCTTTTTTTATGTAGGGGTGTAATAATCGAAATCTTAAGGGAATCAGGAAAAATTCCAAATTTAAACGCACAGTTAATTATGGGACAAAGATATGGTGCAATTATATGTATGGATTTTTTTTATTACACTGAGAGGAATATCATCATATCCTCTTGCATTAGAGTTTTTCAAAGAGTTGACACCAGCTAATAATTCAACCTCATTCACATCAAACATATATATGGAATTGGAAAAGGAAAATTTAGGAGTGAATGAGTCTCCTGGTTGTGACAGAGTTTTACAGATATTCGGAGCAATATCCGTAAAATAATTATTGAAATCTTCCACCAACTGAGCAGGGTTCTCCATCATATTTTTTGGATCAGTTGTTTTCTTTTTGTTATAAGTAAACTTGTTAACTATATCCCATACCGACTTGGATTTATTTCTGGAATTTTCAATGAGTTCATTATAGAATTTTCTCTTCATTGAAGTAAGCTCATTGTCATAGAGTTTTTTGATAGTACTATAAGATTTCTTTAGTTCTGGCTTAAAGTTCTGAAGAATGAAGAGTTTGTCCAATAAGTTCTTCAGATATTTAACCTCATCAGTTATTTTCATGTCATTCTTTTCTTGTTTGAAAACTTTAATTTTGATTTTGGGAAAGTTAAGGTCGAAGATCTCTTTATACAAACCGAAGAAAAAATTCCAAAGCTGATTGACCTGTTCCGATTCAATTGAGTAAAGTTCATCCCAGTTAATATTTTCCAAATTAGATAAAAAATTACTCATTGATCTATCATTAATTAGCCTAGTTAAGATACTTTCAGTACGATTTGTTTGTTTTATTATGATGTTAAAAATAAATTTTGTAGCTGAGTGATCAGATATGTGAGCTTCAAGTACACTACATTTACCATCTATGTTAGTTAAAATATTATCAAGACAAGTCTTAGATGCCAATCTTGTTGGTTCATTGATTGTCATCTTGATATTGAAAGAAGCAAGAAGAAGCCTAAAATCACATGCTAACTTGTTATTTTCTAATACATCAATATTAAAATCACCTATGATAATGATTTTCATTGATTCCAGTAAACTCTGTTCCAATATATAAGTTAATTTTTCAAAGAAATATATCTGGTGGAGTATCTAGCCTATATATACAGACAATTATGAATTTATCATTTCCAATTTTCATTTCTACAGCAGAGCATTCTACAACTTTTAATACGCTAAGTGACTTCAAGTTAGTTCTTTCTCTTACATCAATGTTAGAACGACAGTAAATGGCACTACCTCCGTGACTTCCAGAATCCCGACAGAAACTTGAGATTAGGTTGTAACCAGTGAAATTGTAATGTCCCAGCTCCTCCTCACTTCTCCAGTGTTCCGTCACTGCAAAAACATCGCACTTTTCCTGGGCGATTAAAACTTCCAATTTGTTAAAAGCTGTACTCATAGATTGTATGTTTTGATGTATCATGCAAATCTCGTTCTTGTCATTTGAAACTCCTCCATGGTCTGATTTAATCGATTTATGTTTTGTGTGTTGTCTATAGAAGTTGACGAATTCGAAAACTCCTTATGTAATAGGCACCTTGTTTTATTTATCGTGACATTTGTCCCAGCGGTTTCCGAAAAAAATTTCGGAAATTAAATTCTTTCAGGCCAACGCCAGTTGGCCAGAAATTTGGATCATTTAGTGTATGAAACAGTGAATCGTCAGGACAACCAATACTAAAGGATGAGTTCGCTCCCTTTGTGGGTAGTTTTTTCACCTCAATCATTCCGCAACCTTGTTGATCTGAAATATACTGCCTAATATCAGATTCGGATACACCTCATTCCATGTTTTCCCCTTAAAGGTAATGCGGAATCGTCAGCATACGCTAATATGTCCAAGGTAGATGCCCTAAGTAGCCAATCAATGAAAACAATAAGCAAGACCGGACCCAGTACCGTCCCCTTCGGTATGCCAATGTTCAATATTTGCGGTTAACTAAAAACATTATCCACCCTAACATGCTGAACACGATCACGCAAATAATCTTTGAGAAACATATAATGTTCCCCTAGCCCCTAGTCTCGAGAAGAATATTGTGATTAAGGTATCACAAGCCTCCGTTAAGTGTAAAAATATCGCCAATATTTTTTCATTCTTGTTCATATTGTGTATAATCATGCCAGTAAATTTCGAATAGCATCCGCCGTTGAAACGTTCCCTTTATCACCATTGAGTATTAATATAATTATATTATATTTATACTCAATGTTATCTCTCAGCATCTAATGCTTTTTCAGAAATGTTATAAATCTCTGTTTCAAACACTTAAGGAGTGATATTGGGCGGTAATGGTTCATTTCACTTTTGTTTCTTGATTTGAAAACGTCACATGAGATTCCTTCCATTCGTCAGGAATTATTCCTGTTTCAAAACACGAATTTATAATGTGTACCATCGGTTTCAGGATGAAAACATGAATAGTTTTGATGAGAGAAGCAGTGATTCCGTCTGGACCCGGACTAGTTTTATTCTTCAAAGAAGCAATGTAGGATATTAGTTCTTTTTCATCTACCGGTTCAAAAAAAATACTCAAGGAGTTAATGAGAGTTTTTAACGGAGGATCTACACTTGATCTATCTACTTTACTAGCTAAACATTTTCCAACATCAGTAAAGAACCTTTTGAATCCGTTTGCCTTCTCCTCAGCGCTTGTTAGGGTTTCGCCGTTTACACCAATCATCTTACCACCAATAGTACCATGGTTTGAAATTTTGTTAGTAGCTCTCTATGCTTTATTGATGTTATAAGCCCCTTCGTGATCCAGGGTTGTTTTTTCGGAATTCTTTTTTTTTGAATGATTTTTAAGATGATTGACTCATGTATTGACTCAATGTACTAACGAAGCTTGTATTATGCAGTTTGAGGATTTGTATCCTCTAGAATATTCTCCCACTTTTCACTTAGCAAATATGAGCAGAGTTTTTCATGATTTAGAATTCATATTGCTTTATTAGAGTTGTATGAAATTGGGTTAGTAACTTTCGGTGTATTAATTGACAAAAAAATTGACCAGTGATCTGTAAGAGATGTCTGAATAATACCAGGATGCAATACCAATGTCTTTCTTAAATTCGATTTCATTTTGACATAAATGTGGTCAATAATAGTTGCCGATATATTAGTTTCCCTAGTAGTGTAATTTATTTCAGGAAAATAACCAATATGTTTCATAGATGTCTGATAGGACAAGCAATCAGTACAACTATTATCTCTTATATAAATATTTACCTCTCCAAGAAAAATTTCTACATCGCTACCGATCAAACCCCAAGATAGTCATTCAAATCACTGATATAATACCCAAGGTTAATAGATGGAGGTCTGTATGATACTGTTATGCCATACTTTCTTCCACTGATTTCGAATCTCAATCTCAAAATATTAGTTTCTCTATATTCGACCCTTTCTACATTCACATCAATAGATAATCTTACATAAACCAATAAGCCCTCACTTTTATTATATTTGGATATGTTATAAAATAATCGATAACCCTGTATGTTATAAAAAGGGCCATCTTTAACCTCTTGGAAGCCCTTGGCACATCAGGATAATGGGGCCCCCACCCAAAATACCACATATAAAATACAAATACAGGGGAATTCCCTACCGCCTAGTAAGGAGTAGGTCACAAAGTGTGACCGGCATTATCCACCATGGTGTTTAATTCCGGTCGAATATATATTTTTTTCAATTATTGATTATATCAAATTTCTTCAACTAATTGATCCCAATTTATGTGGTTTTGTTAGAATAAAAGCGTAAGTTTAATATGCAAATAAATTAATATAGAAATATTGATCATCATCTGATTTGTGAATATTCATTCTTAAGTGACCGGTAATACCCATTCTTACCCTATACCACTTTCAATTTTTGTCTTTATAGCACCACCGATTGTCCAAACATTTTTGTTTCCAAGCTTCATAGCTGCATACTCGAGCAATTCAATTCGTTTTTTCGTCAAATCCTCTTTCACCACAATATTTGTACCAAAAAATTGTTTACGTGAATATAGAAATTCGTAACGATGTAACTCATTCGTGAATTTAATCAGTATGAGTCCTGTTTTGTTTGCATTATTTTTTTCCTATACGATCTGGGATCTTTATATTCTTATCTTTACATAATATATTCATGACATTCTCTGTCGGATTCGAATTTCGTGTTTCAGGAATTTCAGAAATAATCATATTCGCCTTCTTATTTTCCTGTTGCAATTTTTCCAACTTGGATTTAGGTTCTTCCAATTTTGACTTCAGTTCCTCAGATTCCCCCTGCATTTCTCCCCGGACTTTCTTTAATATTCTCTCTGTTAATTTTTCCAGATAATTATCTAATACGGCCATAACTGTTTCCTTGACAATTTCTTCAAATTCAGCTCCGGTCTCTGTAGAAAGTACAATTTATCTGTTGTTATGAAATTTGTGGAACTAAAAAACTTATCGGAGTCGTGAGTGAGATGTGTACGTCTACTCGGTACGAGTCATAAGCGAAGAATGAATGAGAAATTCTCATTTCTCCAAAATGTGAAGTATTCCATTTTGTCCCATAAACTTCCATACAGTAAGAATATTCCTCATTGTTTCTTATTTTTTACCTTTTTTTACTCATTCATTTCATGATTACCACTTCCATTACCAGTTTCAATGTTGTTTTTAGATATTTTAGCCAGTTGAGAGAAAAAAGGTCAAGTTTATGTAACAAAACCACTTCTTAAAACAAGAAGGTCTAGTTTCGATTCTACTCCAAAGTCATCTTCATGCCTCTACAATGAATGAATACAAAATTATTTCAATCAGGCATACGTGAACAATTAGCTGAGGAACATTACTGGTGAAACTTGTCAGCTTTGGTTTGAGAAGTGGATTTGTTCCATAAATCTGACCTTTTTCCTCTCAACTGAATAGAAGTTACTGATTCTATTAGCTTTTATATGCCTCCTAATGCTGCAAATATCAAATCTTTTCAACCTTTAGTTACCGGATGGTTTATTCATAAGGAGTCGAAATTTTTGTTCAAGGCGGAACAATCTGGTTCAACATAAGAATGTCCGCTTCCTGTAAGACGATGAAGAAAATCATTCAAATATTCACGTTTAGTGCGCATAGGAACAATTAATCGGCACTATTGTCTTAGTAACAGGAATGCAACATCCCAAACACTCCAACATCAGAGACGCCGATCATTATAATGAATGAGCTATCAAATTTCACGTCATGTTCCAAGATGGTTAGATATCCATAGACTTCATAGAAACGGAATTGGATTAACCCCTCTATAACAAACCTTGGAGAACGAGAACAACGCAGAGGATAAGAAAGCCGCAACATATTTCATTTGACTGTTTTCGGATGGAAAGCACGTAGGTCGAGATAATAAAGGAAGGAGGTACTGCCCAACAGTGTGACTATGATAATATAGAAATATAAATGTGATGTCGTACATGTTTTGGCTTCACGGCCTACGCGTTACGGGTGCTCTTTGATGTAATTGAGATATCATCATCTAACATTATACGAAGAGAATTTCTTTACCGACGTAGATGTGTAATTATGTTGTCTACTTCCTACATCCATAGTACATATTGTGGGTGTACATAGACGACTAGTCGATTTTTATCATGTGGAATAAATTAATGAAATACAGTGCAACACATTTTGATGTGATAGGTACATTATTATGATATCAAAATGGCATCTGGAATTATTGTTAACTGAACTTTTTCATTTCAAAAAAACGGGAAATTTAAGACATCTTAGAGTAACGTCAACATGAAGATATTATGGAATCTTTCTGGAGAGAGATACTAAGGAGTAGCACTCCGAGAAAACTCAGAAAGATCCTGTCCGGAGTCCTCACTAGGTTATTTACACTCTTTTTATGTTGTGGAGGACCTTTATGAAGCTTGGACTATCCTCATTTCTAAGAAGATGGGGGTTACATCTCCCAGCCTATTTAGATCAATTAGTGTCTCGCCAGTTTTCCTCCGCCAGTTCAAAAGAGCATGGATCGTTTCAAATTAGGCAGAGAGCCTGACTTCTGACTTGATTTCTGGGGCTATTGCCAAATGGGCAGTGTAGTTCTGGAAGACCATCTCCAGGCAAAAGAAATCCTTGGTAGATGCCTCATGTAAACTCAAAACAGGTTGTTTTACTATCCAAACCGAATCAAGATCTGACAAAAAATATTGCCTGTGGACAGTGTGGGCATGGGCCCGCCGCTAGCTGTTCGAGCGCCCGTGTGAAATTGCTGTTATGTCGCCCTAAAAATACTTATGAGTTTTGTCAAAAAAGTGCTACCTAATGGTTCCTCATTATGATGGAAAAAAAATAAAGAGAAACATATTAAATATGAAACATTTATTTGGGTACGCTCTCATTTTTGTTTACTTAAGTGTAAAATTATATACATAGTTAAGTATTTATTTACATAAATTTCACTCTTTTTGTCACAATTGCGAAATCTTCTATTAACTTTCTTGTATCCAAGCTTTCCAAAATTTGATGCTCCATTGAAACTATAGCTAAATCACTTAGGGTCGGTTTCACAAAACTTTGATTGCACCGTTAAATTAATTGGAGCCACCGTGATTCATTGAAATTTCAAAACGAGTTATTCGATTGGTTCGAATTCACGTAAGGTTTTTTAATCGCCTAATCAATGTTTTACGAAACCCACCTTTAGTCTGTGCTGTAGCTTTGTTGATCTTAAATATTTTTTTATAATTTTCAATTTCGGAAAAGATCTTTCACCAGATGCAACTGAAACCGGCAGTGTTGATAATATTCTCAGTGCTATTGCTGTATTCGGAAAGGTAGGAACTAAGTCATTGCCAAAAAGATATTGCAACAAGGTTTGTGGATCATTAGACTGAGCTTCTGCGAAATATGATTTTAATGCAATAATTTCATTACACAAATCAATACCCTCAATGTCTGATTCACTAGTTGCATCATCTTTAAGCTTCAGATGCAAATCTTTACAATACTTCATTAAATCATCATTCGAGTAGTTGAATAGGTTGACGCTATAAAAACCAAAGACGTCGTTGAATGTTTTCAACTCCTCAAACCGGTTCTTTAATGAAGTCATTGTTTGATTTAGGACCCTAAAATAAAATTCCACTCGGTATTTGGTGTTTGGGTCTACTAAAACTTCATCACTGTGTTCATATTGAAATTGTGTTGGTTTTCTTCTTGGTCGGATTGTATTAATAGGTGGAAAATCTGTTTCGACGTTTAGGTCGTGAGCTACTTTGGGAGCTTCTGCTGACACAATTTCAAAATTTTCAGCAGTGCGATATTGTATTAACTTGTCAATAACCTTAGTCAACAAATTTATGCAGAGTTGGGTATTCATGGATGGGCTCTGCATAATTTTACTCAGGGCATTAATTTCATGTAAAATATGCTGCCCTTTCCCAAATGGGCGCCTGCAGGGGCGACCACTATCGTTTTTGTGCAAAACGGAATACTGATGTCGTCTGCTTCTCGAAAATTTTTATTTGGCGCCCCCTGAGAAAAAATTTTACGGGCGCCCATGCCTTCCCACTTACTCGAAAACTTGGAATCGGGCAAGGAATCTAGTGCGCCCAGGAAGCCGAAAACGGGTGCCGGTAGCCGTTGGGCTACACACGGAAGATTTCGTCGACATCGCTCGATGCTGCCTGTCCCCCTGATCTTTCCGAGAATACGCCTCGTGAACGGGCTGCATAAAGTCAACCTTCATTGGAGATCAATGAAAAGTGTGCGCATATCCTCTTACAAACACAATGTTTGATGGTGTTGATTATTATATGATTTTTTCGCGATGTCGTTTCTTATGCTATAAGCCGGTTTGGTATTATGATAATGACTATCATGTCATGAGTTACTCGATTTGCCGCCCCCATGGACGTGCCGCCCGTGTGCAGCGCACACCTCGCACACCCGCTTACGGCGGGCCTTTGTGGGCACTAAGAACGGTGGGCATTTCTGAACTTCTGTATTTCGTTTCTGAATATTTTCACCAATTTTACGAATTTGTCTGATGATGGAGTCTGAAGTGCCTTTTTATTGCATTGTAAAGAATCAATTTTTATGGAAGTACTTGGGCCCTGACAAATTATGACTAATGTGGGCCAAATTTTTTCTCCCGGCGTAAATTGAGAAACGTATGTACAACATAAGTTATTGAAAAGTTTATTCATGTAACGTTGAATTTCAAGAAGCTGATCAGGTAATAAAAGGTAATAATAAGATATAATCTTTCAGTTTCTTCAGAACGATATCCTTTAGAAAGGAACTTTATAGCTGCAGCATCAACTATGCCCACGCATCCGGAACCGATAACCGGAAAATTTTCTTCCATACGCCTCTCATCTCAGTTTTCCTTTTTTTATACTTGTTTCCTTGTTCTTTGTTTCAACTTTGAGCTATATAGATACATGCTCTTCTGTCAAACTTTTTATCGTCTTTATGATCGTTACTATGCTCTTCCAACCATTTTTTCTGTCTGTTTAAGTAGTATTTCCTCTATAATTTTAGTTTGCAATTCTTCTCTGATATATCTATTGTTCAGGTACATGAAACAACTAGTGCTGATCTTAGTACCTCGTTTACTACTTCTTTCGAGGTACTTTGAAATTCTCTTCTCTTATAGCTTTCTACGTATGCCAGATAGTCGGCATACCTAATGCTTTGTATGACCACCGTTTTCATCATTCGGATCTTATTTTCCATTGATAGATTGCTTCCTTGGTTAAGGAGTGGATATAAATATCCGAGTAGTTGTTTTTTTTCTATTATTTCCATTTGTTTGTTGAACTTCAACCCTAGGTGTATTATGACCCCCAAATACTTCGGTTGCTTATTCCATGCGATCCGTTGGCCGTATATGGTTAACCTTTTTTTCTCTTCGTTTCTGGTATATCTGATTCCCACATATTAATATTGAATAGTAACTGACCTAGGACCGATCCTTGAGGCACCTATGAATCGATATTTCTTGTCGTTGATCTTATCCCACCAATATTCACTTGAAACTGTCTTTTATTCCAATAGGACTGTGAGGACCCTATTAATTTTGGTGGAAATTTTTCTTTCTTCATTTTGTAAATGAATCCTTGGTGTCACATCTTATCCAAGACTTTTTATATATCTCATAACACAGCTTCAGTTTTTTTGAATTCTACTTCATTGAATCGAAGCATATAAACCCTCCTCATCAGCACGGATTTCCAAATTAAAGATCCATTATCACTGCTCTAGCAAGTGTAGTAGAAGGAGAGAGTATCACGTAATCTTTTGATGACAACGAAATTGTTGAACTACCCCGTTTAGATCTGAGCAAAGCATTTGACAGTGTGGTGCATGAACTGTTACTTGAAAAGTGAGAACTTCATGGGTTCAGAAGGCCAGTGGTCGCTTGCTGCTGAGCTCATACTTGGAGGGCATGTCAGGTTGTACAGCTGAAAGATTTGATATCTTGAAAAAAAGCATAACGATCGGAATACCCCTATTCTAGGGCCACTTCCTTGTATTTCATATGTCGATGATCTTTTTGACGATGTTGATTGTGAAACATGATTGCAGTTGAAGTTGAATGTTGAAGTTCAGTTGACGAGATTCTTTTGGGTATAAATGTGGACATTTCACTCTGTTGAAAACTCCATATACATAGGCTGACAAAACGATTATCATAGGCAGTGTACAATCTGAGAACAATTAAAAAAAATTTAAATGAAGAAGCAACATTCAGCATTACTTACCTACTTCAGACTATTCCATAGCGTTTAAGCTTATGACGTCATACTATGGGGAGTTGTACCAGATGATTCAGTAGTATTATTGCAACAGAAAATAGCGATAGGAGCAATTGGTAAAGTATCACAAAGATCAAGCTGCAGGCAGGGAGCTGTTTGTTAAATATAAAATTTTGACTTTATCAGCAATCTACATACTTGCCTGTCTGTTTCTACTGTATGAAAGTGACTAAATCGAGCTTTACCGGAATGATTATTCCACTAGGAATCGGAATAAATCGGTATTTCCACAACACCACATTGAGGGAACCTAGAATTACTTCAACGTTCTAGGTAATAAGTTGCTGAACAAAATCCACAATGCTGGATCGAATAGTCCAGTGAGAAGAAGTTCCTTCTTCTGAAATCATGGGAATTTATTGTTAACCTTTTGAATTTTTAATGATTCGCTGATCTAGATTTTTCTCTATATAGAATAGGTATTGTTTCAATTAATTTAATTTCTTTCTTTCATGTTCTACGTAGAATATCAACCGAAAAATATAAATAAGTTTTGGTGCAATGTTTCTTATATTATATTTTCAGTTGCATTCAGAAATTTATTGTGTTAAATACAGCGCTGTTAATATTGAGTAAATAAATAAAGAATTGATAGACTCCTTTCGAAGGCGAATGATAAATGGTAATCAAGGAGAAATTATTATATGGATTCTCCTGTTTATAAAATTTTCTCTCTTAAATGGTAAATATATTTGAAAGGAAGTTTTTTCTGTGAAAACGAAGTACTTCGAGTACCAACTGAAAGCAACCTTGTACTTGTTATCTCATGCGAGAACCGTGGCCACCATTCCAGATTGAGAGCTAATTTGTGCAAAGAGGATTATAACCATAAATATTCCAAAATCTGAACCCTCTTAAGCGTTCGTTGCCGTTTCGGCGTGAAAACCGTTTTGTTCGTGACTGATCCACCGGAAAACGAGGGATTTTGTGAAAGATAGATATATCCAAATCCGCCCGCAGGGGGGGGGGCAGGGGCCAGTGATCTCCTTATAGTTTTTCAGCATAAACACCCACAATATTACTTTCCTTTCCCAAATTGCAAGGAAAAAAGTGTTAGATTTACAACAAATAATTTTCCGGTTTACAATGCAATTGCTATGTAATCGGTAGAGGCAATTTTTTTTACTGAAAAATTCTTTGCCACTTTTTGGGCGAACAAAAAATCATGGAACTCATCACCAGATGATCGGCGGCTTCTTTGATGTGGGATTCTTCATACGGCTCCTCTCAAATTTCAAAAATAATTGTCTATACTCCAATCAGGATGTTTTTTCTCAGAAGCAGGAAATATAGCATCTTTTCATTTCTATTCCCATTCTAGAGACACAAGTATGTACTCGAAAAGAGTGCCTTTGACTTTGAATTGTTTTATTGAAGTTAGGTTCTATAATTATTTACGTGGCTGATGTTTCTGTTAGGTGCCTCTCGTACTTTTCACTCTTTTTGGTTGAACAAAATTCATATAACTCCCGTCATCGTTATCGAACACTGTAATATGTACAGTGTTATCCACAGTAGTTATATACATGACTAATAAAAATTAAGCACGTGTTTTTATACAGACTGTTAAATTCTTCTTTTTGCTTTCAATATAAATTTTCAAATAGATTATGAATGTCAGTAGGTACAATAGAGCACAATTTCTTTTGATTCTTTTAATTTCAGTAGCTGCAAAAAATATCGTACCATAAAAGTGAAATTTGAGTAACATGTAAATTGTATCGTCGAGCTATTACAAAGGCACCTTATCTTCCGCATGCACCACGTCTTCTATGATTGATGTTAATTTTTTCTTTTATCCAGTTTCAGGACATGAAGTTGCCAATGTCCTGTGTACGCTCAGAAATGACAAGGGTTCAGGTGCTGACTGCATCTCAGCACGTATCCTTAAGAAGATAGGTCCTTCTATTAGTCGCCATCTTGCTCACTTAGTGAACCATTCAATTTGTTCAGGGGTTTTTCCTGATGTCCTCAAAAAAGCTACAGTTATTCCTGTCTATAAAAAAAGAGACATTCATGATGTCTTCAATTATAGACCCATTTCTATCCTAAGTTGTTTATCGAAGGTTTTTGAACGTTTGGTCTTCCATAGAATGATGAAATTCCTTGATAAATTTAAGCTCCTAGATGCTGCACAGCACGGCTTTCGATCAGGCCGCTCAACTCAAACGGGTGCCCTACATTTAGTTGAATTTGTTTATGACTGTCTCGATGAGGGGTCACATGTTGCGGGATTGTTTTTTGACTTGTCCCGGGCATTTGACAGCCTCTCGTTTCAGTTCATATTAGACAAATGTTACAATCTGGGATTTAGAGGTATATTTTACAACTGGATTCTTAGTTATCTTGAGGGCCGAGTTGCGTCTGTTAGAGTTGATAAATCTTTTTCCAGTGAGCATAATTTCAGTTTGGGTGTGCCTCAGGGCTCTGTCTTGGGACCACTCTTATTTTTATTGTTTATCAACGATCTTCCTGAAAATTTGAGGAAGTTGTTTATTAGTATTACTAAGTACCGTAAAGACGTCACCCAAATAATGAGAGCTATCTTATTTGCTGATGATTTCTCATTGGTCGTAAAAGCAGATACCATGGAAGATTTGAAAAAATTGTGTGATCTTTTGATTCATTGTTTTGTTAAATGATGCGATCTCAATGCAATAATGATCAATCTGAGCAAAACTGAGTGTATTTTCTTTTCATTATATAATGATAGTTATGAATTCATAACTCGTCATTTCGATACTATCATCTCATCGAAGGATTCCACGAAATTTCTAGGTATATACATTGATAGGTACTTAAGGTGGGACACACACGTTGACGCGGTGTGTAAAAAACTATACAGTTCGTATTATGCACTCAGCCGAGTCAAAAAAATACTCCCTCTGAGTTCCCTTGTAAATGTGTATTACAGTCTAGTATACAGTCATCTTTCATACAACATCTTGCTCTGGGGAAATTCCTCTGATGCTGGTAGAGTGTTCATTATTCAGAAGAGAATTCTGCGATTGATGTTCAATGTAGCTCCGCGAACCTCTTGTAGAACTATATTCCCGAAAAACAACATGCTTACACTAGCTTCCATTTTCATCTTCAGATGCCTGGTTTATGTAAAGGAGAATGAGAGTTGTATGGTAAAACTGTCGAGCTTTCATTCCCATGATACAAGAAATAAAGATATTTTGACTATTCCTAAGCACAAAACTTTCAAGTTTGAAATGTCACCTAGGTATCAGTGTATAAAAATTTTTAATCATCTCCCTAAGAATATAAAATCCCTTAATATCTTCAGGTTTAAGAAAGTTGTTAAAAGTCTACTTATAAAAAATTGTTTCTATAGTGTAAATGAGTACTTTTCTGTTAATTTAGATATTATTATTATTATTATTATTATTATTATTATTATTATAAGATTATTATTTCCGAATAATTTTTGTTATGTAAAAAATCATTAATTAAAAATTTTAACTTTTACCCTTGATCATAACACATCTTTGTAAACCAAAAATAATTCGAAAATGATTATCGAAAATCTCGAAGATACAATTCACAGGTTACAAAGGTGATTCATTACTCGTAAAATGAGCACGAGATTTCACGAATCGTTAATTATGATATAATCTTTGTTTCTCCGTGAAACAAGCTACCTACATCACAGATTCCGAATTATAATACTATTCTGACGGCTCCTAATTTTATGGCTCTTTATTTCTGCCGAATTTTCACAAATGATGTGGTTATCACCTTGAAAAACCAACTGACATTTGAATTTCTCTCCACAGTCGCAACCACAAGATCCGATAGACGGAGTAGCCGACAATTTGAACACTATATAGTCAGATTTTTTGTCTGCTATCAGGATGAGATATATGAAAATGATTGGTGTTTAACACACACGTTGTTTACCTGGAGAGACCACCTTCAAGTGATTGAGTGGATAGTGAGGAGATAATTTTGCACTCGGCTTATAATTTAGATATATCCGATAGTCCTTTGATACGGAGCGGTATGGTAATTTTCAAACGACGGTGATGACTAGTTTTTTTCCTAATGACTAAATCGAGGTTGGAACGCATTCACGTTGAGGCAGAATATCAATTGAGGGGACATTATTAAATACCTACTTCGAAAACCAAAGTCGCACTCAGAAGGGTCGGAATTGGCTCATGTTATAAATATTGATTCAGTTTTAGATATTTGACTTCTCTAAACACTTATCATTGTGTTTGGGAGTTATTTTTTCATAATTTATTGTAGTTCATAACATAACACTGTTTTTTTCAGTCCGATGATTGATCGAGGAAACTCATTCAGTATTGACCGTTTAAATGCGAAGTTGCTTTCTTACTGGATTTCATAAAAAAACATGATTAGGAAATTAAAATTTGATATTATATTGCTTTCGAGAATCTGCTTGAATGATGTGATCTAGATTCTAGAGTATGTAAAGGAAAGCTCCTACTTATCAGAAATTGAATATTTCGTTTTGACCTCAGGAATCCTGGTAAAAAAAACAATTGACGCAAAAGATGTGCATTATCAGTAACCGTTTTCAAAGGAAGAACCTTAAAATCCACAGAAATTAACATGATAAAACTCACTTTTAAGTTGAGGTTATATGAAGCAAGCCATCTCCAATTCAATCCAGAAAAAATCCATATCATCGAAGTCAGTTTCTCTATATATATGTTGAAACAAAAAGTACCTAAGCTGAGGTAAAAAAAGAACGGGGTATCATAACATTTTTCGTATGATACTATAGAATCATACGATACTATCATCACTAGTATCATACGATACTATAGAGCCAGGGGAAAAAAACCTCAGCCGAAAAAGTCCGCCACCCCGTAAAAAAAATAACATAAAATATTAAATATCAGGAAAAATCTTGAAAGACATCAGTGTGAGATCATCTTCATGTTATCCGTCGATAGATTCTTCCCAAAAACGGCTCGCGATTCTTAATCTGAAATGAAAAAAGAAAAAAGCAGAAAAGAAACCGAATATTCAGAATAAATCAAATAATTTTGAAATTAACCACCCATTTTCGAAATGCATTCGTTACTTTATGTATAGCCTCGAAACCATCTTGAAATTTATAAATGGGACAACTATTTATAAGATGTTCTATAGTCTCCTCATTTTCACCACACTCACAACTAGGACTCTCAACCGAATTCCATCGGAAGAGCATGCTATTGCAACGTCCATGGCCTGTTCTAATGCGATTTAGAACAGACCATATTCTCCTGGGAAGGTCAAAACCAGGAACTCTGATGGAAGGATCAGAAATAAGATCTTTATTGAAAAAATTGGATACATTCCATTCAGATTGCCACATTTCTTTGTCGCTTCTATTCATATTAGTCAGAAAATTTGACCAAAAAGGTTTACGCGACTTCAATCTGGGGACCCTATTATCTGGTATTATTATTATATTGGTAGAAATTAATAATACAGTTCATTCTACAAGATGTAGCAGAATGAATGGATCTGACACAGTCCTAGAAAAATAACTATTTATTCTAATTTTGTGTCAGATCCATTCACTCTGCCACATCTTGTAGAACAAAATCGTGAGAGAATAACTCATTCTAGAACAGTTTTTATGGTTATATTGATGATTACATTTTTATTCTCCTTCCACATGGGTTTAGTTATTAACTATCAAATTTATGAAAGAGGAAACAGTTTCGCCAATCTATATTTATATTTCAATAGGAAAATCATTAAACGATATTCATGGAAACATTTATTAATATTTAATCAATAAAAATTCAGAAAATTGAATAAAATAATGGATAAAACTCGTAAAAAAGGGTTATTCTAACACTCGTTCATTCACAAGGAATATCCGGAAGTCCTGCTAGAAGTGGACCAAATAAAGGCTATCAAAATATATGATGATTGCCATGGGAAGGGACGGTACTGTGAGTCCCCAATTTGGCAACATTCAGAACAAACCGGGATGGCTTGGCATCACATGCCTCGACAAAGCCATTGCTGAGTGGCTGAGAGACATGCAACCCAAGCTCAAACCGTGGGAGGGAGCCGATCTAAGGATCGTCGAGGATTGGATACCTCCCAGACAGCCAGGACTACTCTAATGAGCAGATACTGGCACTCATAGAGCTCCAAAATAAGGAGCTCAAGACCTCCAGCTGGAGGATTCTTCGGCGGGCACCATCGGGGCCCACAATGCTCGAGGTGGTGATCTCGGCTGACATGAGGTCAGTCGAGAAACTTCCAGCTACGAATTGGAGGTTAATGTACCTATTCGGTCCGGTGAACTTCAGGCTTAAGGGCTTTAAGACGACGGGGCGAAAGGAAACGGCACAAGATGCCTCGACTGCCGCCTCGAAGTCAGAGAAGCCTGAAGCAGAGGGCAAACCTAAGGCTGAACAGCCCCCAGGCACTAAAGAGGCTGGAGTGGCTCAGCCAACCACTAGTTCTGGGAGAAGGACTGCTCCGAAAGGGCGGAAAGGTGAGAGGCCTGGTGGCAGAATAGCTCCGGCCTCCTTCGGACCGCCTGGTGGGTCTTCCAACCCATAATGGTTAAAAGTCAAACGTGCCTTCAGATAAATCTCCAGCACTCAAAGGCAGCCTCCAGTGCCTTATGCTGGAGAACGTCGAGAAGGCACATTGACAAAGGGCTGTTGCAAGAGCCCTGGGTTAATGGATGCCAATTTAAAGGCCTCCCAAATAACTTATATCTGATGATATACTGCAGGAGGTCAGTAAACCCAAGAGCTATATTAATGCTCAGAAAGGAACTAACTTGCCTTCCTCTTACAGAGTTCCTGACCAGGGACCTTGCTGCGGCGCTTGTCGAGGTGCAGATTGGGAACGGCAGGAGGCAGCTGATCATTGCCTCGGGCTATTTCCCGGGTGACGCCATCAACCCTCCACCAGAGGAGGTTCAACGCCTCGTGGAATGGTGCCGGAGGAAGTAGAAACAATTGATTCTGGGCTGTGATGCGAATGCACACCATCTAGTATGGGGAAGCACGCATACAAATAGTAGAGGTGAGGATTTGCTTGATTTTCTATTTTCTCATAATGTTGAAATAGCGGTAACAGTCCGACCTTTATGAACGTGATTAGAAGGGAAGTATAGTCCTTACCCTGGCTACGCCATATATTGCAGGTATGGTCAAGGGCTGGAGGGTCTCGAATGAACCATCCATGTCGGACCATATGGCAATAGAATTCGAAATTGAAGCGATTGCTTCGACAAATGTTGTGTGCAGAATACCCAGAAAAACCGATTGGGAACTTTATGTAGCCCATCTGAGGTCAGAACTGGAAGGCTTTGTATACAACATAAGCTCTATAGAAGAGTTCGAAAATGCTCCTGCTCACTTTGTGTCATGTCTGCAAGGAGCATGTAAGAGAAGCTGTCCACTCAGGAAGAAAACGATTCAAAGGGACGTTCCCTGGTGGAACAAACAACTAGAAATCCTCAAAAGAACGGCAAGGAGAGCCTTCAACAGAGCCAAGCGAGAGGGCAGTTGGGATGCCTATCGAGTGGCTCTGACGAACTACAACAAAGAGGTTAGAAAAGCCAAAAGGCAGTCCTGGAGAAACTTCTTCGAGGGAATAGACAAGACAACCCCTGCAGCTAGACTTCAAAAAGCACTATCCAAAGATCATTCCAATCCAATTGGCCAAATAATGAAGCCATGTGGGAACTACACGAGTGATCCTGAAGAGAGCCTAAGTGTCTTGTTGGAGACTCACTTTCCTGGCTCTCAACAGATTAGCACTAGCGACTCAGTCCTTGAGAGGGAATGGATTAGGGCCTCCAATGGGACTTTCAGAAAGCTGGGAGATTGTTCACACCAAGAAGGGTTGAATGGGCGATAAGGACCTTTCAGCGCTTCAAATCTGCAGGAATGGAGGGTGTTTTCCCGGCCATGCTTCAGAAGGGTGGCGACCTCATTATACCCCTAATGGTAGAGCTTTTCAGAGCCAGCTATGCATGGGGCTATATTCCTAAATCATGGAGGAAAGCAAGGGTAACATTCACACCCAAAATGGGGAGAAGAGGTTCCTCAGAACTTAAATCATACCGACCCATATGCCTAACCTCCTTTCTCCTGAAGACCATGGAGAAAATTGTTGATAACAACATAAGGGAAAGCTTGAAGCTCCATAATAAACAGTTTGCCTATAGGGCGGGTAGATCTACAGTAGATGCCCTGCACCATCTCCTCATGGACGTGGAAGGCACTCTCACCTTAAAGGAGATTATGCTGGTAATGTTCGGAGACATTGGAGGGGCCTTTGACTATACCCTATATGACTCCATATGCAATGCTGCTAAAAACAAAGGGGTGGAACCCACTACTGTAAAATGGATATCCGCAATGCTGAAAGGGCGAACTGTCACAGCCTATCTGGGAGAAACTGAGGTGACAGTGCTTACATGCAGGGGATGCCCTCAAAGAGGGGTACTATCACCCTTGCTGTGGTGTCTGGTCATGGATGGTCTCTTGGAGAAGCTTACGGTGGACGGTTACAACGCTCAGGCATATGCTGATGATCTAGTGGTAACTGTAAGAGGTAGGCATGAAGGCACACTGAGCCGCCGAATGCAATCTGCCCTCAGGATAATTGAGAGGGGTGCGAAGAGGAGGAACTGACAATCAATCCGTCCAAAACCACCCTGATTCCCTTCAATAGAAGAAGGAATCTTAATCTGAGAGCTCCGGTTCTGAATGGACAGACTCTCAATTTCTCCAGTGAGTGTAACTATCTGGGAGTCATCCTGGACAGCAAGCTCAACTGGAGGAAGCATGTGGAAAAAACCATTTCCAGAGCCACGGTGGCCATGTGGGCCTGCAAGAGGCTCTTTGGAAAAACATGGGGGATGAGACCAGAAATGGTATTGTGGTTTACTAGAGACATCATAATTCAATAAATGTCTTGTCTTTCTTCTATTGAATGATTTTGACGAATACGAATAGTCAGCAATACGGGGATTCACAGCATAACAATCTTTCCGAAACGAGGCTTTCTACAATGCCATCGCTGTAGTTCAAATGAATAGTCTAGATGGCATTGCAAGCAGCTCATGTATAAATTATATTCCCTCCCCACCCCCCTGTAGCGACGGACCTGCCTAGGATCTCGGAAGAGGAAACTTTAGGTGCAATTCATAATTTTTCTTATTTTTCCCGAAAAGTAGATTATTTTATTTCAGTTCCAATGAATAGTTTGTAGTTCCTGATAAATATCACATTAAAAGTATGCGCAAAAATTAATATTATGGCTCCGATTTCCCATGTGAGCTTTAAATAGGCTTCCATTACCCCAACGTGTCAGGTAATGAGAGTGATTGACTTTTTTTGCAGAATCTTTATTCTACCTCAATACATGGCTGTAAGTTAATACTTACTGTGAGTAAAACATACCTGTATTATTATTTTAAGAGTTAATAATGGAAAATTTTAAGAAGTTTGATAAATATCGCATTACCCCGCGCTCCCCTACACCTCCCCTAAAAATTCTTTTGATGAGTCTGACACCCTGTAAAAAACTCGCTATAAACACCCTATATATGTATAAAAAATTATTTTTCAAAGGTTGAAGTCACCAGAGGCTTCTTCTTCCATCATCCAATCAAAATCATTCACTCCTTCGAAGACCACCAGACTTTACTCTTATAACGCGGCCGATTGTTCTATCACATGCAACGGCGACAACCCACCAGCCAAAGTCCTATTTTTGGGACGCGTAATTTTTGCCTGATTTTTCGTTTTTTCCAAAGATATAATTTTATCTCGTTTAAGCCATCGTCCTATTTTGCTGGAAATTGAAAAATAGTGTTAACAAAATATCAGTGAACTTGTCTTTAGTGAACACTAAACAAGCAGTTTATTCAAATAAATCTAACTTTTTCATCCTATTTTAGTTCTGTCTGGTATCAGTTTGACTAAACTAAGTGGCACCATATGATCCGTGCAGAGATTTCTCGATTCAAAATTTTACCGGGGTTAGTTTCATCAACTTTTAGAATGTTTATGCCCATTCCATAATACACTCCCTGTCAATAAGTTCCAGACAGACAAAATTTTTGTCAAATTCAACACCCTGTATCTTTTTCCGTGGTTCTATTATTTTGTTGAAATTTTCACCAGGTCTAGTATTGGATCTTGTAATATTAACCTGAAATTTACTTTGCAAAAATACCTGTAGTTTATCCGTTATACAGGGAGAAACCAAACCTTGTTTTATAACCTCCATTTCTGAACACCCTGTGGTGAATTTGAGGCGGAAAATTTGATTTCATCAAGTTTTAATTTGAAGAGTGAACCTTTCTTAACCTTAAAAGGTTTTTTTATTTACCTCCGTATCTGATTAAAAAAAAGATACACAATTTCGAAGAAAGTGTTGCGTTTTTTCAATTTTTATAACAATTTAAAACATTACAATACCTTATCGACTAGCAAACATAAAAAAAAACATCTGAAAATTAATAGCGTGTATTTCCACCTCGCTTTCTCATTACTTCTACCATACGACGTGGTATACTCAATGCAGTTCCGGATTGCTTCTGGGGGAATATTATTATTATTATTACACATAGGAAAAGAGTAGAGGTACAACCTATCAACTCACAAAATCATATATAAAAAATATGTAAATGAAAAACGTATATATCAGAATTAAGAGAAAAAAGGAGAAAAAGTAAATACAGATGAATGGGAAAAAGCAGTTACACGAACCCGTGTCACCCATGTCCAAACAAACTGTCATAATTGTTTTTAAAACTATTCACGGACACTGAACTCACTACGTCATTAGGTAAACCATTCCACCTCTCAAACACAGTGTTGGAAATGAAACATTGCCGCTGTAAAGATTTGAAATTTTCCTTGCCAAGTTTAAAAGCATGACCCCGAAAGCGAATATCTGCATTCAGATTATAAAGATTATTTCCCCGACAATTTCTGTTAATGCAGGACGTCGTATGGTAAAAGTGATGAGAAAACGAAGTGGAAATACACGCTATTAATTTTCAGATGTTTGTTTATGTTTGCTAGTCGATAAGGTATTGTAATGTTTTAAATTGTTATTGAAATTGGAAAAATGCAACACTTTCTTTGGAAATTTGTATCTTTTTTTTAAAGCAGATACTGACGGAAATCGAAAAACATCTTGTTATGAAAGGGTCACACTTCAAACTAAAACTTAATGATATCAAATTTTCCGCCTCAAATTCAGCACAGGGCGTTTAGAAATGGGGGTTATAAAACAAGGTTTTGTTTCGCCCTGTATAACGGATAAACTACAGATATTTTTGAAAAGCAAATCTCAGATTAATATTACAAGACCCCATACTGTACCTGGTGAAAATTCCAACAAAACCGCAGTACCATGAAAAAAGATACAGGGTGTTGAATTTGACAAAAATTTTGCCTGTTCAGAATTTATTGACGGGGAGTGTATTGATTAAGAACATCATAGGTAGTACAAGTTCGCAGGATAAATAATTTACTCGATCTATGTCATATCCGCTAGGGATTTCTATATCTAGCTATTCGAACATTTATACTTGCAACAGTTTATGATAATTGAATCCAACCAAAAACATTTTAATGTAAAATATTGCCAAGACGAGGCCGTATTTCTAACATTGTCAAAAAGTTATCAGATTTCATGTAGAGCCAAGCTACTAACTCTATACTCTTCATCTTCATAAGTCCTTATTTCACAAAACTCTATGCCTTGGTAAAAATAAGTGACTTGGTCGTTTCTTTTTCGACACGTGAGCGCAAGGTTAAAAATTTATTCGCTGTTCATAACTTTTCTGTTATACAATTGTTCTTATAGTTACGAAACGGCCAAGTAACTTATTTTTACCAAAGGTATAGAATTTGTGAAATAAGAACTTGTGAAGATGAAAAGTGTAGTTAGCAGCTTGGCTAACATGAAATCTGATAACTTTTTGAAAATGTTAGAAATACGGCCTCGTCTTGGCAATATTTTACATAAAAATGTTTTTGGTTGGATTTCAATTCTTTTTGTACGTTTCTTATGACAAAATCCTTTCATTTTGTTCATGTTTTCTCCAATAATAAACCAATGAAATATAATTATTGCGAGATCTATTTCAAGTCAAAGTAATTCACAATTCATGTTCAAAATCAACAATGTACGAAGTATAGAAATTTACCCACCTAAGTTCAAGCTGCGGTGCCGATGTAATTGAGAACTGCCATCACAACCATTGTATAAAGAATCCTTTCATTATATAATGATCACAACGGGAAATTGCACAATGGAAATATTACAGGGAAATTGTATTTGGTGTAAATAAACAAGAGGCGTTTTACGAGCGCTTCATTTTATCCCTTTATTCAAAATGTGGGGGCAATTTTCCCTGACAATTCTTGAATATTTTTAAAAAAAAATTCATAACAAGCAGTCCTCCGTATATATCAATTTTCAGACCACTATCATCTAACTTGGCGGAAGTAATGATACAAACTTTTACATCCTCTGGTTCTAAGGGTTGGGAGGTGAAAATTTCAAGTTTAGGAATTTTTCCGTTGTTTGTGTACTGAAACTACCTCACATACCAAATTTCAACTTGATAGGACATCGGAAAGTACCCTAACAGTTTTTATGATCATCAGTGAATGAGTGATGAAATCAGGGGTTTTTAGATATCTATAAAGTCTAAAGTGTACTAGCTATGCAGTTGGCATGTTTGATGAGTTCACTACTGGCATTAAATCCTGAGAATTTTGTTCATCTAATGTATTCTAAACTCAAGTTATGAAAGTTCAAAAATACGACGAAACACTTCGAGACAATATAGGTAGTGCCCCAGCGCGGTGCTTCGCTTGGCTCGTCTTGGCGGGGGCACGGTAGTGCCCCCAGATAAAACACTACTAAGTACACTCGGTCCCATTTTGGTTGAGACTGCACCATATCTCAGCTATTATTAAAGATAGAGATATTGTGTTCCTGATATACAGGGCGAAAACTGAAATGTTCACTCTTGGAGATGCTAATATTTCTCAGGCCCAATATTTAGAAAAAAAATGAAAACTGCTTATAAAAGATATTTTTACATAAATGTCAGTCGCGTAGTTAACAATTTTTCTTTGAGCACTCTTTTTAAGAGTGAGTTGGGACCTCTTGTATATTGTAACGTAAAATTTTTGCGATTATTTTTCTGAATAGTAGTTGGAAATATTTCTGTTTGTCGATTTGAATGTTTCACAAAAAAAGTGGGACACAGTGTAAATTCTAGTTGCAGGAAGAATCAGAATCAAATGGTATCCTTTCATGCCTGCATGTGATTCTCGGCGAAATCTTCGAAATCTATTACATACGAAATTTCCCCAACAAAAATTTTTTAATTTTTAACAAAAAGTGACAGAAAAGTTCGACTTCTAATGATCCTAATAATCTAACAAACAATGCACAAATCTAAAGAGGTTTTCTTCAAACATTCATATCAGTTTTCGAAAATTTCCGAACGTTCTGCTACTCTGCAATGCAATTATTCCCTTCTTCAAGTTTCATCGACGAGAGGCCATGTATTTCATGATATAATTTCATTATGATTCATAAAAACTCCTTCTTTCAAAATTATATATCGTGTCAATTTTTATCGTAAGTGATATCTTTTTGTTCATTGTTAGGCAACAATTTCTTCTTGTAAAGTCTTAGCCCCTGACAAATAAGTGCTCAAATTTTTACGCAGGGGCTTTTCTTCTATTATTTAAAAAATTTTTCTAATTGTTTCTTGTTTCAGAGACTGGGATAGAAAACCCAAATAAAGTTTTCAGGAATATGCCAAGACCTCCCAGAAAATATTTCAATACATATCTGATATCATGAGTGCATCTAAACACGTTGCTGAGTATTTTAACAAGAAGCATGAGTGGTGGTGTCAATAAAAATCCGAGTCGAAGATGAAGATTTTTGCAGCTGCACGAATGCTTTTTGTTAAAAAACATTACTTCGCATCGTATTTTTTCGATTTTTTCACAGGAAAAATTAGATGCCCGAATGCTATTTGACAAGACAGATTATTCTAAATGCACTATGGATAGGCATTAATTTGTCAAGAACTGTCAAGTTTTTCCGGGGGTAAACTCGAAAAAACTGCTGCCAGCCGCTACCATACAGTTTTTTCATCTAGATCTAGAAACCATTTGTATTTGTAATTCAAAATTGCGTGTTTAAGACAAGGAAAATAGTCGAGTGAAATAAGAAGTACAAAAGGATATGACGAAATTATGCAAGTCTCTATTTCGCCATTTGTAAATGAAACCCAGAAAAGCTTCCGTTGCTCTTTGTCCTGTCGAAGCGATAATAAACATATATCTCTATTCAACCCTGCGGTTTGACTCGGCACTGATACTCACATACTCCAACCTCATGTGCGCCCTTACAACTTGGCAGTTACTTAATCCCTTAATCTGAAATGTTCATCATCGACTTTGGTTATTTCCCCTTATTCGGCATAGGACATGTTATGGGGTCTCCACTAATCCTCTGATGACAGCTGCCTTGTTATGGCCAACTTGTGATAGGAAAAATAGAGGGCTTAATATGCGCTATTATTCCCTCAAATTACCTGAGGGAAGCGTTCCTCAGTTAATCCGCTAACCACACTATGGATTCGAGGAGGATAATGGCTGGTATAGCCTTCCGAGTGGAAATTATCGAACCGCAATAGGAGGATTTACTGGTTCCCGCCAGCCTGTGATAATTTTTTTCGTCAATCCACAGATGAATGTGATGAAGTCCATGGACCCTATTCCCTACAGAAAATACAGGAAATACTAAAATGTATTGATGTTATATGCAGATGCTATTTGAAGCACTCGAAAAGAATCAAATTCATTAAGACTAAATTTCAGAAAGAAACCTACCGAATGTAGGGTATCCGCGTCTATAAAATTCTAAGGGTTAAAGATTAAAAAATTGACTTTTTGCATGTTATTCTCAGATATCCCGGTCACTATCAGATTTTTGCTATGTTTATTCATTAATATTGTAGTGGAATGAATTCTCCACAACTTTTGTTGCAAAAGTTTTATGTCCTCCGAACTGTTTTTGAGATAGAGAGCAGTGTTTTTCTAAGTGTCGAGTATCATTCGACCTCAGTCGGTTGTCTCCTTCGTACGTCGTCAAATGTATAAGAATTGGTGATAAATATGTTATTATGAATAATTATCATTTCTGATTAACTTTTTCTTTTATTTTACAACCGTTCTCATTAATTGAGTTTCTTATAATTTAACAACACTTGAACACTTACCTGCTGGTAGGTGAATAAAGGGAAACATTAAAAAATAAATGTTTGTTGTTTCGTTATTTAGGAAGTATAATGCATAAATTCGATTAAAATCAAAATATAATGAATATGTTTCCCTTTATTTACCTACCAGCAGGTTAGTGTTATTTAATAAGTACAAAATTAATTAATGAGGAATGTAGAGAAGTTCCGAAAAAAAGTTAATTAAAAATGATAATTGTTCATAATTACATATTTATCAACAATTTTTAAACATATGAACGAGACTACCGACCGCGCTCGGATGATACTCGACATTGTAAAACAATGCTCGCTTACTGCACTCTATCTCAAAAACAGTTCAAAGTAGACAAAAACTTCCAAAAAAAAAGTTGTAGATGATTTATTCTTTGATATTTGAGAAAAATATATCGATTTTCTGACCTTTGACCCTTAGAATTTTATAGACGCGGACACCCTACAGTCGGTACGGTTTGAGCGCATTCAGAAATTTTCTAAATGGCTTCGGAAGAGCTAGATAGCGCTGGCGTAAATGTAATCGCTTCGTTTCATATAAATTTATCATTAAATCTGAAATGGACATTTTTATATCCGACAAACTTTCGTTTTAAAAGATATGGATGGACTATTACGATTAGAGACAATGAGTGAATGTCCTCAAGTGAAGTCACCTACTCGACTCCATAACTAGGCATTTGTTTTTTTTTTTTAATTTTATGTGTAATGCGTTCATACTTCCTCACACCGTGAATCAATCGGAAACAAGATTTCTTAACTTTCTGAACTCTATTTTTAACTAACCTTGTGAGGCAGGGGCCATAAATGAAATCACAGAATGTAAACTGTGACATTAGCGAAATGATTTATAGGGATTCAATTTCATTTTGTGTCCACGTGATATTTTCTCCAAGCCTACTTAGGATTGTTAAAATAGAGCTGTGTGTCATCCGCATAGACTTGAGACCTACAGCATCTAAGACTTGTTATTATATCCGACGTATTAATTATGAAGAGCAAAGGACCTAGTACAGAACCCTGTGAAATTCAGGCACAAACATCAATGGAAGAGGATAAAGTGTCGACAATCGAGAAATACTGAGTTTTTTTACAGTTATGTCTTTTTAAATTTCTTCTTCTTCCTTTTCCTTTGTTGGATGTTCATAATCTTCTTCTATTGTACTGAATTGGACATTTGAGCAAGACTGGCTGGAGAACACAGCAACCTTCGGCACTACAACCTTTTTTTCAATTAAAAAAATTGTGTTGAGGAGTTTTTCTGGAGAATTTGGGAGTAAAGTTTGAATCAGTTCCATTGTACTATCTATCAATTTCAAACCCCAGTCTTCTGGGATCAGTTGATTGCCGAGCCATGTTTGAACTTGAAAGTAGGTATACAAGTGTTGAATAGCAGATGCCGATGTTGGAGGAACACATGATGGTTGTACTTGTTTCTTGCTTCACGTATTTTTTACAAAAGTTACGCCTATCGGTATTTATCAATGCAAGTAAGCAGGCCCCGGACTTACGTGATGGGCACCCTGGGCAAATGATCTGCAGGCTCCCTTTTCCTACCAATTTTTTCTGAAAATTGCATAATAGGGTTTTTTTAACAAAAAATTACGTTTCACAGGATACAGAAAAGCAGGTCGTTTGAAGAAAATACTTTAGCCATTCGTAGATTATTTCTTCACACCACATACCAAGATTGTACAATTGAGGTAGTACTCATTGTTTCCAGTGATATGTGTAAGTATTTTGACAGTTGGTAGAGTGGCGATTGAACACAAGATATTATTGGCCGTAAAGGATTTCCTTCTTTGTGAATTTTTGGTAATCCACATATTTTCGGTGTTTTACTATTGTGTATTGTTAATGTCTTGTAGTCGATTTCTGATATGTAACCTCTTTCTTTCAAATTTTTTTTTATTTTGTTGTTCAATTTTTCTAATGTTTGTGTCATGTCTCGTTTGATTTTTTGTATGTTGAAATTTCTTCTAACAAATTTCTCATTTTTTCATCGTTTTCCGTGTTCGTCATGATAACTGTCTTGTTTCCTTTGTCTGCTCTGGTTACTAGTAATTCTTTGTTGTCTTTGAAGAATTTTTGGTCTTCCTGAAGTCCGTCAAGTTTTGGTTGGTCTTTTGTTTCCGTCGTTTCATGTTATATGTATGTGAATATAGTGTCTGTGCAACTTTCATGCGTATATCGTCTTGTTTGTCTGTTGGCAAGCTCGCGATTTCACCTTCAATTTGTGCTACTATTTCGTAGGTTGAGATTTTTTCACTTCAGTTGTCTTTCAAGGCATATTTTGCTCCCAAATTAAAGGTGTTTATTACATATTGGGGAGGTGTGGTCTGTGTGGTGTTCTCTATTGTGTTGTCTCTCAAAATTTTCTTGTCGTCTTGTATTTTGGTTCTCTCATGTAGTGTTTCTAGTTTTATTTTTGTAAGATTTGACACATTCTGCTGTTACTAAAATATAGTGTTGTCATTTGGGATAAGCAGATAAACTTTTTGAAAAATATATTTCCATTTGGTGTTTAGGATTTCCAAGTTTCAAAAATAAACAATTTTATCCACTGGATAGTACACTTCCAAATCAACATCTTCACCAACTATACAATTATTGTTGTGTTTATTGTTGTTGCATTAAATTTTTCTATTGCTGTTTCAATTATGAGTACATTGCTCATTTTTGCTCTTGTTTGCTATCAGGCTGATTTTCAGTGAGTAGCCTCTATTTGATGAGACGCCAACAATAATATTGTACTAACCTCTCGTTATTTTTAAATGACCCAAAAAAAAAGAAATCACAGGGTTTGTGATTCTATAGAAAGCTAATTAGGAACTCGCACCCCTAAGAGGGCCTCACAGTAACGAATGACATTTTAGTTGCCCGACGCTGCACCTTTTCTAGGATAGTTTTTCCACACATCAGAACCGTGCACCAAATCTTGTAGAGCAATATTTTTTTTAATTGAAGTACCTACTGACTGCTCTACGTACACCGCATGAATTGAATTATTTCATATTGGAAGATTTGCTAGTACCTACGATTTATTTGGGGTCACATGACCCATATTCATTGATCACCGAAAATAAACATTTTTTGAGATTTTTGAGTTATTGTGAGTTTTAGAAGATTCCGCACTTCATTTAATTTTTCGTCCATTTTCCCTACGTTGACAAAATTTGAAAATAATTTTGGGTTCTTTTTATCGAAAAATGATGAATGATTTGTGTGAAAAAAGCAAAACTATGCTGTATCAGATGTAGAAAAAGAATAAGTATGATTTGAATTTGAAAGGGGATACATGAGGCAAGGAAAAAAATTAACAAATTTAATTTCTCTTCTATTCACATATCCTCTTTCGAATCATACCTTTTTTTTTCATATATAATGTAGCATAAGTTTCCTTTTCCATACATCATATTCCTTTCTGAAAAAATTACTGAGAACTATTATTCAAATAGGTCGAAGTGGAAAAAACTCAATTACAAAAATCAACAAATATCTCTAGAACTCCATATTTGTTTATTAATAAATATGGCCCAAACGACCGCAAATGAGTCACATACAAAAGTCGGGGTTTACCAGATATTTTGTGACCGTTTCGAAAGTTGACGATTTTTGTCCACCAAATGTTCCATTAATAAGAAATCAAATGTTTACTTTCCTTTGTCTGAATGGTTTTTAAACAGAGTGGGTCTTTGACTTATACAATATTTCAAGGGGATAATCAGAATACTTTTTGTCTGTACCATTTTTTCTGATTTGGCTCGGTTGATAAGATCCATGAAAACATGTAATTTTCCAATTTATCTCGTAAAGGATTCAATTGAATGAAATGATTTTCGGAGTGAATTGATGTAGTTAAAAGTATATGATTAATGCTATTCAATGAATATTTGGCCTTAGCGATGAATGTCTCCATGAGTGTGTTCATCTTGATATTCAAGGGAATGTAATAAAACACACTATTCATTTCCATCCATTTCTAGCTAAAATCCAACCAAAAATCCGTTCAAATCATGAATGAATACAACAACAGCATAGTAAACAGGCAACATAAAAACTTGGATAATTTTTTAATTAATAACAAATCTAAAATTGATGAAGATCGTTACAAAAGCATTTGAAAATTAACATTCTCAAACTGACACTGTTTTTATATTGGCATGACAACACGTACTATGAGAAGAAGACTAACTGAGCAGTAAAAAACCGACCAAACTCAGCATTGGAGCACCATTTGATGGAACAAGACCATACAAAACAACACTATAGTTGTCTATAGACAACTTGAGGATGCTATACATGATGAAAATTAACGTTGCTTGAACAATACGAAATTGTCAAACACAAAAACAACCAAAATTCTCTCAGACTTCAACAGAAGCAAAAACATTTTGAAGATGATTGATACATCGTCGGTTGATTCAAATTTCTCGCCCTTTACATGACTAACAAACCGACTAATAACTCTCCCACTTCCATATAATTTTTTCCGTCATTCCATCGAGAAAGTGCAACCCATAAACACATACATCATAGAAAATTTAATCGATTGTATAAAACTACCATTGACTTTGTTATAGACTAGACTACTAAGACGGTGCAATGAGCATACCTCCAACCTTACCTTAACTAAGTTCAAATACAGATTAAACAACTATAGCTTAAATTTTATTCTGATTATGTTAACGAACGGCTCTATTGAATTAAAAATTTCACATAAAAAAATGTTGTTTGTGAAAATGATATACCTATGTATTTTCAGTTGGCCTGATGATGCCGTGGCGCGGCGAAATTGATTGCCAATAGAAAAACAATTTTATAGTGTGTTTTACTACATAGGTACCCTCGAAAAATCATATTTGGCCATTTTGAAAAATAAAAGTATTAATCGTTCAATCTCGACCAATGCGCATTTTTCGAATTATTTATCATCTATATCAGTGAAATTAAAAAAAATATTCAGGTACTTTGGACGAATGCAACTGTATTCAAAATATTCGCAAAATTAAATTTCTGCTGCAGGTTTAGGCAGTAGATCTAATGCTCGAAAAAACTTAAGTGACATTTTTCCGGAGGTGGCATAGCTTATTATGAAAGTTAAAATGGCTTTTGCTTCTTCTCTAGGCTAAATCGGAAAAAATGGTATACGAAAAAAGTATTTCTTCTGACCTCCAGACTCACCCAGTAACTATACTATACTGCAGAACCGCAGTAGGGGAGGGTTGGATACAACAGGATAGTTCGGTAAAACGGGTTATAGGTCAATCTTCGAAAATAAGCCAGACTGTCGAGTTATAGTCTCTCTCTGTAAATAAGGTATTTCGAATATAGCAGGTGATAATGATTCAGATAAATTGCAAATCAGTGATGCGTGGCATGTTAGATTTCGTAAAAGTAGGGTTTTTCTATCTAATTTAACCGGTGTTTAGTTAATATTATAGGAGAGAGGAAAATAAATATCAGTGAGAATTTTATTTGATAATTTGAACAATTGAATAGATATGTGATGTTGCTAGATTTGACAATCGGAATTTTTCGCCTGAAAATCAAGAAAAATAATTTGAGAGACGCGGCCGAGCTAAATGGGATACCAAGCGGTCGGATAAAACAGGATACTATCCTGAGGAAGGAAAGAATGATGCAATAGTTCCGAAGATGAAGAGGAACATGAAGTAGCCTAAAATTATTGTGTAATCGTACTCCGACTTGGTAGTCATCAAGGACTGGATGTCACCTCATCTGCTCACGATTAACTTCAGCAAGACAAAGTATACAGGGTGAGTCTTTGACTTGTACATATATTTTAACGGGACATTCCTGAGGTCAAAAGAAACACTTTTTGTTTCTACCATTTCTTCCGATTCAGCGCGGTTAGAAAGATACAAGCTGTTGAAAATCCATAAAAAAATGTAATTTTCGAATATATCTCGTGAACGATTCAATCGAATGAAATGATTTTCAGAATATTGGTTCTCATCAGTGTGGCAAATCTTTTACGAATACAAAATTTAGCTCACATGTTTCATTTTTTTTTTGTTATGACCGATATATACCATTCCATTCCATAATTATAGCAGAAAATCTATGATCCTGACCCTTGAAAATGAGTTGAATGCCATTTAATGAATATTTGGCCATTTTGGAAAACAAAAGTATTTCACGTGAAATCTCGTGAAATGCGTACTCTTCGAGTAATTAATGATTCAAAAAAATCTATATCAGCGAAGTTAAAAAATTTGGTTACTGTGGCTGAATATAATTCTGTTCAGAATACTCGAAGAATTAAATTTTTGCTACATTTTCTTGAAGGTTCAGGTGGTAGATCTAATGCTGGGAAAAATTTTAGTGTCATATTTCCAGGGGCGGCATAGCTCACTATGAAAGTTTAAGATGGCTATATCTTTTTATCTAGGCTGAATCAGAAAAAATGCTATACGAAAAAAGTATTTCTTTTGACCTCAACAATCTATGGTTTGAATATATGTACAAGTCAAAGACTCACCCTGTATAGTATATACCTTTTGCCGCCGACAAGCGTTCGTTGCCTTCAGGTGAGAATCTAATTTTGAAAGAGGGTAGTTCAAATATTGAGATTTGTTGTACTTACGAAATCAAATACCTGGGTGAGTAGATGTGCAACAGGAGATCCAGGACACATTCGACCATTTTTACATGTAAATCCCCATAAGGAATTCTAAGGTCCAAATTAGCGGAAAACGTTCCTTTTTCCGAATTTTTCTAAGTCCCTTTCAAGGTCAACCTGGTGTTCAGTGAATCTTTGAGGTGAGATGGTTAGGAGTTGGAGGGTGAAGGGTAAGGTAATTTCAGAATGCAGACAATTTTGGGGATGTCACCATTTTTTTACAATCTTAACATCAGTGGATCCGTGTGTGGAACGCATATAATAAATTCACAAATTTTACATTCGAGATTATGATATGGTCATCATGAACATGAAGTTTTTGCTTACAATAGTATCTCCATGATATAACTATCCCGAAATTTAAGATCCGTTCAAGATCACCCCCGCAAAGGGGGATGTTCGAAATAAGCCAATGCCTCAACAGTTATACCATAATTGATTATTTATTGATGGGATTCTTTCAAGTAATCTATATCCACTTCAGGTAATTAACAGTATATATATTTTGATTTTATACTGTTTTTACAAATGAAATAGTACGGGATATATATATATATATATATATATATATATATATATATAAAGGCGGAAAAAATCTGAAAAGATGGTAAAGGGGAGGTTGAAATGAAATTTTAAGCAGAAATCAATTATTTTATTGATTTTAATAATCAATTTACAATTATATAACAATAAAAAAATTTTAATCTATCATATGTTTTTTCTAACATTGAAATCTTTTTTTCTGATTCTTTGAAAATTCAAAGGGAATAATGTCCCCACGGTAAAGTTTGGAAAGTTCCAGGTACCAAATATCTTTTATCATCTTCCGGACTCAAAGCTATTTTCTCCTGTGTCAATGAATACACTCGATGTTTTTTTGCTTGAATCAAGTTTTGTGTGATAATTTTATGTTTCCATGATTCTAAACATTCAATATAATCTTCGAAACATATGTTATTCTTCACGATAGACTTTTTGATGCCTTTAGCTTTTTTGTTAACACCATAATTTTGAATCATGCATTCTATTTCGTCAGTTTCATATTCTTCCTTTTCCCATTGTCGTCTCTTCATATCATCATCAGTAGTTGAGTTCTTCACTGTATATAATTTAGATCTTAGACCCACATAATCTGTCATCGGAATACCATTGTGTTCGTCTTTCATCATTCCTAGTACCTTCTTATTAACTTGTGGAATACCATAAGGATTGTCCTTAGGAAAGTCAGATGTATCAAAATATTTATGACAATCTGTTTTCATAACATCATATGGATCTTGAAACACCTCGTAAATGAGAGAGTCTGTATCAGTATATAGCACGATGCAGTTATTAAAAGAATTCTTCATGTAGTCATAATGGAAATTATAAATAGTGGTTTTAGCTAAATCCAGTATACTCATCCCGACGAAGATTGGCTTATTCAAATATACTTCAAGTTTTTTAAGCTCAACAGCTACCAACTTCTCATTGAAAATCATAGAATTCTTGAACTCAGGTTTCGAAATATAAGATTCCGCTCCATAACGACCTTCCCATGTCGTCAGAAGATGTACATTAACTCTCTTCCTGATGTTTTCCATAGTTTTTCCTGTAACAATGAGAAAGTATGTTTGAGTTTATGAAGTGCAAAGCAATAACTTCTAAATGAGATATCATGTTGAATAAAACTCACCAAAGACAGCATTATTCATCAACTTGAACAAATTCTTTTCAAAGTCATTCTTAGCATTCTTCCTCAAATCGGTATTCATATCAATATATGGTTTCAACCAAGCAGATTGTTTGAATGTTAGGGCACGATGTATTTTTGTAAGAATCAATCCATTTTTCAAGACCTGCTTCAAATTACAATAGTGAATGATATACTTTTTCTTGGAGTGTAGTGTAGCCATGAGTTTCGCATTTTCTTGAGAAGAATAACAAGGTGTTTGAGTTTTAGAATTATAATGTTCAGGGCAAAATGGTAAGTCTTTGTGCAAGTCATGTAAGTTCTTAGGATATTCAAGATCAACTTCCAAAATATATCCCTGTGGAGCATCATCAGGAATTTCAGTTACTTCTATATTTGTATCAGTCCATTGGAAACCTCCGTATGGTAGATGCTGTGACATTGCCCATCCATATTGGTTGTTGATATCTAAGTACATCAAGTAATTTTCAGGTTTAGTTGGATCATAATTAGGAAGATACTTGTTATTCGCATGAGCTCGTCGTTTACTACAAACTTGACTCAACCCCCCTCGTATTCCTCGTTCAACAAACAAAAACATATCAATATCTGTTAGAAGTTCCAAGTCCTGTTTAGTATATTTCAACATTGCATCCCATGTATATCCTGGTAAAGTGAAATAATGAGCCGGATCTAATCCATAAGTTTTATGGCAGCTTGTTCGAAATCGTTCAAAGACATCAGCCAACAATAAAATATCAGTTTTCATATAAAGATCTGAATATTCCCCCAGGTTTTGACACTGAAACGTTTCCCACACAAGTTGTGCTCTCTCATATCTTCTTCGTGGGCATTTTTTCTCCTCTAATTTATTATAGAATGCTTCAATAGGAGGTAAAGATGTTTCATAGAAACGATCGATAGAATCGATGTAATCATAAGGCATTACCCCCTTTTTTGTGAGAAGATTGAGATGTTCTTCAGATTCCTCAAGAAATTGTGATTTCAAGTTCGGAAACTCTTCCAAATATGAAGATAGTTGATCCAGTGAGGAAGCCATGAATCGAAAACTATCAACGAATCGGAAATTGATAGAATATTGATCATAATGTTTTGTAAAGCTTATATATTTCTCTTTTGTAATAGGTAACAAATCGATTTTTCCTTCCATTCTCGTGGCAATATCTTCTATAACAAAATTAGCGTCATATCCACTCAGGTTGTGAAAAACAACAGGTATAGTATGAGTATCCTTATAGTTGATATTACACCCCTCATGTGCTGCTCCACGATAATTAGTTTCTGATAAAAGGTGGTTGTGATCTCGCACTCTTTTATCCTCAGGTTTGAATATTTCTTCACAAATATGGCAGTGAGTAGCTTTCTGAAATTCGGCATCCTGTTGTGATTTCATATCGATGTCATAGGGACATAAGAAAACAGTCTCTACATCTTCAGCGAACTGATTCATTTCATCAGCGAACCATTTCATGCAATTGTTACCTCGATGAGAACGGTAAAAACTCAAAGAATCATCATACGAACATTTAACATAGTATCCTACAGCTGCAGCTTTATGTTCTTGATAGTTGTTTTTAGTGTTGGTAGGTTTTAATATGCTCTCCAGATCCGCATAAATAATAAAAGGTACCTTCTCCTTATTTTTATGATTTTTAAATTTCAGTATATTTTCTCCTGATTCAGGCATCTTTATAGCGGTTTCGTTCATTTTTCTACAATCCTTCGAATGACTTTTCAGTTTTTCTTCTGATCGGAAATAACGAAGACATCTATCACAAATGAACTTGCCTCTGCCCATGTTCTCTACTCAACTGACTCGAGACAAGTCGTGATAAGTTCTTGATCCAAACATAATGATATCGAACAGGAGTATCATCTGTATAGTGGTCTTGTATGAGGAGTAAGTTCACATGTCTATCTATTTTATTTTTTGTTAGATATGTAGGCAATGTAGTGAAGTTCTTCTTTCTCCTCTTCAGAATATAAACATTAATGGAGACGTTATTCTGCTTCTCGAAATTGGGGATTTGTCTCATTGTCATCGGGAACTGTATACCTTTCAACTTCAAAACTTTGGAATAATGAGGATACTTGGATATACGTTCTGGGTGTATATCAACGGAGTGTAATGCAGCAGTCACAGCCCACGCAAAACATGCATCATCTTTATTTTTCACATTGATACATGCGCCTTTGTTTTTAATTTGAGGAGGAAGTTCTATGTAGGAGGATCCAAGTTGGGGTGTGAACTTATTTATATTTACCCCGAGGTTAACAACATTCACCAGTGCCCATCCACTATCCCTTTCTTGGAATTCCTCAAGATTTTCGAGAATTGGTTGAATAACATACAGAGAAAACCATTGGCTAATATCAGTATCTGTGAATATAGGTGAATTTGATGTTGTAAAATATTTATATTCTTTTAGAATTTTATTAGCAGTCAATATTTCAAATTCCCCACAAAAAACCATATTGACCTTAACAGCTTCACATTTTTTCAATGTATTCAGAATTCTCCGACGAAAAATTGCTTCACAGTCCAGTAGAAAATTCCTGGGGTCTTTATGTTTCAGATTGGTAATTACACCGGTTCTTATGCGGCTACTAAATGCTGAAGCAGAATCATCCCAATGAATTCTATCGCGAGCTGTCTGTTGTCTACTAGTATATCCAGCACCTTTGCGAAAATTCGATTTCAATTGAGTACGATAACTTTTAATGTGGTTCAATGAATTCAACAATTTCTGTTTCTCTCCAACTGTATGAGAATTCACTATTCTTTTTTTCAATCGTCTTATGGCAATTGTACAATTTTTGAGGCCCTCCTTAATTAATAAGTCATCTCGGGAAAACTTCAAGTAGCATAGAAGAGCTTTAATCCTTTCAACTAAAGCAGCTAATGATATCATTTTGACTTCTCGGCAGACAAACTGCAAATGAAAGATAGAATTGTATTTCTTCTATTCATTGAAAGGATGACAAATTCTTCGAATATAATTATACAAAATTTGTATGAGTGCTGACATCTATTGGGATATATCAATTTGAAAACAAATGTTTACATCATTGAAAAATAAAAAGTGGATACACAACATATTTCCATTATTATAAGATTTTCTTCGAAAACAGCAGGATTTATACTTGTGGAATCTGTAGGAAAGAATTCAGTCAATCGAATAACTTGAGCAGACACCTCAATATACATGAAAAAATTTAATCAGTTGTCTAGTGCACGGAAGAAAATTCACTACAAATGATACTTCGAAAAACACTGTAAAAAAATCTATCAGAAATATAATTGTAATAGACCAAAGGATATAGAACAAAGTTATATTACATCGAATACTAGATATCCTCATGAAATTAGTAGTGACAAACATTTTCCCGAAATAAATGATGAGCGACTATAGAGAAACTATTCTGAAGATACATCTAGAAGAATACAATTTCAGTGAGAGGCTAGTGTTAGTTATCAAGATATTAGTATCAGATTGATAATATATGTATGAATTATACTTTTCTAATAAATATTAAAACATATTTTTTTCTCATTTTCAATTAAAAATATATCCACCCATAATATTTTCATCTAATGAAAAAAATATGTTGAGGTCAATAACCTTCCATGCAACATTCTCTTTACGAACAATAAGGAATAGAAGTCTATATCAAAAACAAGCAACAAAAACAAAATTACCGTCCATGGTATTTTTTTATCAATTCCAAATAATATTAAAAAAAAAAAATTTAATTTCTCAACTTTCGTAGAGGTATATCTCTATCGACATTATGTAATAAGTAATGAAAATATTCTTTTCAAGAATTCATTGTTTTTTCATTCGAAAAACTGACAAGTCCAAATTTTTTTTCAAATGCTTATATCTCTAAAATCTGGACAGATTAAGTTCTTGATGAGTAACACATATCCAACAGGATGTTGAAATTTCAAAATCAATTATCCATATTTTTTCTGCAAATCATACGTTTTAGTAATGAAAAGAAATTTAATTACCCCTCCACCTGTTGCGGAGTCTACATATATTTGACAGGATGTTGAAGTTTCAAAATCATATATAATTTTTTTCACCACAACCCCTTCTCCGTCACCGCTGTTCTAATTAATTCACAATATCAAATCATATAGTTCTCAAACCTGACTCAAATTATTCTAACTTTATTGTTTTTTTTTTCTCCAAGTGCCGTATCCACGACATCTTTCATTCTGAGAATAATTCATCCAAAATAGTCCTTCCCTGACCACCTCTGTCGAGTTCAATCATTATTTGAAAACATGTTAATGATGCAAAATAATATCTCATCGTTTAACCATATCCCGCACCCCTCCATCCTAATTAGTTCATAATAATCATATGGTTTCTAGATCTAACCAGAATCATTCTAAGTCATATTTCATACATAAATTATTCATTACATTCATAATCTAAAGTTGCGGTAAAACAAACAAAAAAATTATGTTTCGAAAAGCACACACCTTCTACCTATAACAATTTTTCAACTGCCTAATAAGATTACAATATTCCAACATCATATTTTGAATATAAAAAGTCTTACTTACTCAGAACCGAATCAACCACAACTTCGATAGAAAAGCTATAAACCGAGAATCGAGCGAACGAATGATAGAACGCATCATTCATCCTGTATTTGTATACCTAGCGACATGACGTCATTACGAATAAGTAATAGAACAGTCGGACAATCTACAAACAATAAAATCGACCTATTGAAATCTTGTCTAGACTTGTCTATATCGAACCTCGCCGAACGCAAATGAAAATATTCAATTTATAAAAAGAGATATGCATAGAAATCTCTTTTCCTTCTCATTATTTCATTTGCGTTCGGCGAGGTTCGATATAGACAATAGGTCGATTTTATTGTTTGTAGATTGTCCGACTGTTCTATTACTTATTCGTAATGACGTCATGTCGCTAGGTATACAAATACAGGATGAATGATGCGTTCTATCATTCGTTCGCTCGATTCTCGGTTTATAGCTTTTCTATCGAAGTTGTGGTTGATTCGGTTCTGAGTAAGTAAGTCTTTTTATATTCAAAATATGATGTTGGAATATTGTAATCTTATTAGGCAGTTGAAAAATTGTTATAGGTAGAAGGTGTGTGCTTTTCGAAACATAATTTTTTTGTTTGTTTTACCGCAACTTTAGATTATGAATGTAATGAATAATTTATGTATGAAATATGACTTAGAATGATTCTGGTTAGATCTAGAAACCATATGATTATTATGAACTAATTAGGATGGAGAGGTGCGGGATATGGTTAAACGATGAGATATTATTTTGCATCATTAACATGTTTTCAAATAATGATTGAACTCGACAGAGGTGGTCAGGGAAGGACTATTTTGGATGAATTATTCTCAGAATGAAAGATGTCGTGGATACGGCACTTGGAGAAAAAAAAAACAATAAAGTTAGAATAATTTGAGTCAGGTTTGAGAACTATATGATTTGATATTGTGAATTAATTAGAACAGCGGTGACGGAGAAGGGGTTGTGGTGAAAAAAATTATATATGATTTTGAAACTTCAACATCCTGTCAAATATATATAGACTCCGCAACAGGTGGAGGGGTAATTAAATTTCTTTTCATTACTAAAACGTATGATTTGCAGAAAAAATATGGATAATTGATTTTGAAATTTCAACATCCTGTTGGATATGTGTTACTCATCAAGAACTTAATCTGTCCAGATTTTAGAGATATAAGCATTTGAAAAAAAATTTGGACTTGTCAGTTTTTCGAATGAAAAAACAATGAATTCTTGAAAAGAATATTTTCATTACTTATTACATAATGTCGATAGAGATATACCTCTACGAAAGTTGAGAAATTAAATTTTTTTTTTTTAATATTATTTGGAATTGATAAAAAAATACCATGGACGGTAATTTTGTTTTTGTTGCTTGTTTTTGATATAGACTTCTATTCCTTATTGTTCGTAAAGAGAATGTTGCATGGAAGGTTATTGACCTCAACATATTTTTTTCATTAGATGAAAATATCATGGGTGGATATATTTTTAATTGAAAATGAGAAAAAAATATGTTTTAATATTTATTAGAAAAGTATAATTCATACATATATTATCAATCTGATACTAATATCTTGATATCTAACACTAGCCTCTCACGGAAATTGTATTCTTCTAGATGTATCTTCAGAATAGTTTCTCTATAGTCACTCATCATTTATTTCGGGAAAATGTTTGTCACTACTAATTTCATGAGGATATCTAGTATTCGATGTAATATAACTTTGTTCTATATCCTTTGGTCTATTACAATTATATTTCTGATAGATTTTTTTACAGTGTTTTTCGAAGTATCATTTGTAGTGAATTTTCTTCCGTGCACTAGACAACTGATTAAATTTTTTCATGTATATTGAGGTGTCTGCTCAAGTTATTCGATTGACTGAATTCTTTCCTACAGATTCCACAAGTATAAATCCTGCTGTTTTCGAAGAAAATCTTATAATAATGGAAATATGTTGTGTATCCACTTTTTATTTTTCAATGATGTAAACATTTGTTTTCAAATTGATATATCCCAATAGATGTCAGCACTCATACAAATTTTGTATAATTATATTCGAAGAATTTGTCATCCTTTCAATGAATAGAAGAAATACAATTCTATCTTTCATTTGCAGTTTGTCTGCCGAGAAGTCAAAATGATATCATTAGCTGCTTTAGTTGAAAGGATTAAAGCTCTTCTATGCTACTTGAAGTTTTCCCGAGATGACTTATTAATTAAGGAGGGCCTCAAAAATTGTACAATTGCCATAAGACGATTGAAAAAAAGAATAGTGAATTCTCATACAGTTGGAGAGAAACAGAAATTGTTGAATTCATTGAACCACATTAAAAGTTATCGTACTCAATTGAAATCGAATTTTCGCAAAGGTGCTGGATATACTAGTAGACAACAGACAGCTCGCGATAGAATTCATTGGGATGATTCTGCTTCAGCATTTAGTAGCCGCATAAGAACCGGTGTAATTACCAATCTGAAACATAAAGACCCCAGGAATTTTCTACTGGACTGTGAAGCAATTTTTCGTCGGAGAATTCTGAATACATTGAAAAAATGTGAAGCTGTTAAGGTCAATATGGTTTTTTGTGGGGAATTTGAAATATTGACTGCTAATAAAATTCTAAAAGAATATAAATATTTTACAACATCAAATTCACCTATATTCACAGATACTGATATTAGCCAATGGTTTTCTCTGTATGTTATTCAACCAATTCTCGAAAATCTTGAGGAATTCCAAGAAAGGGATAGTGGATGGGCACTGGTGAATGTTGTTAACCTCGGGGTAAATATAAATAAGTTCACACCCCAACTTGGATCCTCCTACATAGAACTTCCTCCTCAAATTAAAAACAAAGGCGCATGTATCAATGTGAAAAATAAAGATGATGCATGTTTTGCGTGGGCTGTGACTGCTGCATTACACTCCGTTGATATACACCCAGAACGTATATCCAAGTATCCTCATTATTCCAAAGTTTTGAAGTTGAAAGGTATACAGTTCCCGATGACAATGAGACAAATCCCCAATTTCGAGAAGCAGAATAACGTCTCCATTAATGTTTATATTCTGAAGAGGAGAAAGAAGAACTTCACTACATTGCCTACATATCTAACAAAAAATAAAATAGATAGACATGTGAACTTACTCCTCATACAAGACCACTATACAGATGATACTCCTGTTCGATATCATTATGTTTGGATCAAGAACTTATCACGACTTGTCTCGAGTCAGTTGAGTAGAGAACATGGGCAGAAGTTCATTTGTGATAGATGTCTTCGTTATTTCCGATCAGAAGAAAAACTGAAAAGTCATTCGAAGGATTGTAGAAAAATGAACGAAACCGCTATAAAGATGCCTGAATCAGGAGAAAATATACTGAAATTTAAAAATCATAAAAATAAGGAGAAGGTACCTTTTATTATTTATGCGGATCTGGAGAGCATATTAAAACCTACCAACACTAAAAACAACTATCAAGAACATAAAGCTGCAGCTGTAGGATACTATGTTAAATGTTCGTATGATGATTCTTTGAGTTTTTACCGTTCTCATCGAGGTAACAATTGCATGAAATGGTTCGCTGATGAAATGAATCAGTTCGCTGAAGATGTAGAGACTGTTTTCTTATGTCCCTATGACATCGATATGAAATCACAACAGGATGCCGAATTTCAGAAAGCTACTCACTGCCATATTTGTGAAGAAATATTCAAACCTGAGGATAAAAGAGTGCGAGATCACAACCACCTTTTATCAGAAACTAATTATCGTGGAGCAGCACATGAGGGGTGTAATATCAACTATAAGGATACTCATACTATACCTGTTGTTTTTCACAACCTGAGTGGATATGACGCTAATTTTGTTATAGAAGATATTGCCACGAGAATGGAAGGAAAAATCGATTTGTCACCTATTACAAAAGAGAAATATATAAGCTTTACAAAACATTATGATCAATATTCTATCAATTTCCGATTCGTTGATAGTTTTCGATTCATGGCTTCCTCACTGGATCAACTATCTTCATATTTGGAAGAGTTTCCGAACTTGAAATCACAATTTCTTGAGGAATCTGAAGAACATCTCAATCTTCTCACAAAAAAGGGGGTAATGCCTTATGATTACATCGATTCTATCGATCGTTTCTATGAAACATCTTTACCTCCTATTGAAGCATTCTATAATAAATTAGAGGAGAAAAAATGCCCACGAAGAAGATATGAGAGAGCACAACTTGTGTGGGAAACGTTTCAGTGTCAAAACCTGGGGGAATATTCAGATCTTTATATGAAAACTGATATTTTATTGTTGGCTGATGTCTTTGAACGATTTCGAACAAGCTGCCATAAAACTTATGGATTAGATCCGGCTCATTATTTCACTTTACCAGGATATACATGGGATGCAATGTTGAAATATACTAAACAGGACTTGGAACTTCTAACAGATATTGATATGTTTTTGTTTGTTGAACGAGGAATACGAGGGGGGTTGAGTCAAGTTTGTAGTAAACGACGAGCTCATGCGAATAACAAGTATCTTCCTAATTATGATCCAACTAAACCTGAAAATTACTTGATGTACTTAGATATCAACAACCAATATGGATGGGCAATGTCACAGCATCTACCATACGGAGGTTTCCAATGGACTGATACAAATATAGAAGTAACTGAAATTCCTGATGATGCTCCACAGGGATATATTTTGGAAGTTGATCTTGAATATCCTAAGAACTTACATGACTTGCACAAAGACTTACCATTTTGCCCTGAACATTATAATTCTAAAACTCAAACACCTTGTTATTCTTCTCAAGAAAATGCGAAACTCATGGCTACACTACACTCCAAGAAAAAGTATATCATTCACTATTGTAATTTGAAGCAGGTCTTGAAAAATGGATTGATTCTTACAAAAATACATCGTGCCCTAACATTCAAACAATCTGCTTGGTTGAAACCATATATTGATATGAATACCGATTTGAGGAAGAATGCTAAGAATGACTTTGAAAAGAATTTGTTCAAGTTGATGAATAATGCTGTCTTTGGTGAGTTTTATTCAACATGATATCTCATTTAGAAGTTATTGCTTTGCACTTCATAAACTCAAACATACTTTCTCATTGCTACAGGAAAAACTATGGAAAACATCAGGAAGAGAGTTAATGTACATCTTCTGACGACATGGGAAGGTCGTTATGGAGCGGAATCTTATATTTCGAAACCTGAGTTCAAGAATTCTATGATTTTCAATGAGAAGTTGGTAGCTGTTGAGCTTAAAAAACTTGAAGTATATTTGAATAAGCCAATCTTCGTCGGGATGAGTATACTGGATTTAGCTAAAACCACTATTTATAATTTCCATTATGACTACATGAAGAATTCTTTTAATAACTGCATCGTGCTATATACTGATACCATTGTATAAAGAAAGATAGTATTCCAACCTTACGGGTTTATCATTTGACCACTTGGAGCCCACCAATAGATGGCGCCACTTCGATGGGCTCCATGGGCTCCAAAGGAATGTCTTAGCTCACAACGGATAGCTGGTAATTGGCAGTATGTCTTAGCTCGTACCATGTGGATCCGTCGGTTATGTACCAGAGCTATTCGTTAATAGATGGCCCTTAGCTACTTATTACAGATGGCGCTATTTCGGGTATGTGATGATGTCAAAATTGATCAGTGGCGTATTCGAAAAGTGAGCGAATTTTTTTTAAGAAAATGACATTCATCTTACCTCTCTTTATTTTTTAAGGTTATAGATCCGCTATCAGAAACAAGCGAATTTTTTTCCAAATATATTCACTTTCACCATGTTTAATTATTCTTTTCTGTTGCTCACATATCAATTATTTTATTTTGTGTACTCATAATGATGTGCCTAATTTGGTAATCCGATTATATCATGGAAAAGTTGGATTAAAAAATTATCCATATCATTCATTAAGGACTGACGTGAATAAATTCATATAGTATATATATTAATATTCATAATTAAGGCCATAATTGGCTTATTTTCACTTGGGTATATAGATGAAAGAATATTATAATATACTTATACAATATACAAAGCAAATCAAAAATGAAGAAAGACGAACGCATCCATCAACGAAGCACTCTAATAAATAATTATGTACATTTTGCTCGTTTTTCAACTTATTCAGTATCGAAATTGATCTAAAGTTGCTGCTTGTATGTTTCTTATTCACTTTCCAGATCAACCATCATTTGTATATTTGTTATCCGTAGATTATCTATAGATAATGGGAATAGTCTCAACATTCAACCACCATTCGTGTCCAAGTTTATCAAAGGTTTTTCTTATTACTAAAGAGAAAAAATATCGTTATCTACTCCAGAAAAGACGTGGGATATTTTGCACTAGCTAGCCAAGCGATATCGTCTAATGATGCATTTCGCAAACTCCAACCTTCAGATAAGAAAACAGATTAATCAGATATCATAGCCAGATTCAATGCAAAGCACTCCGAAAAACATTGCCTGCATTCACCGAATAGTCCAGTAAACGAAGGTCTGAAATCACTTTTTTGCGGAAAGAGCTGCATTTTGGATATAATGATTGTCACTAGAGTAGGAACTGATGGTCAAAAATGCAGGTTCCCAAATTTTCAGGAACCTTGGAAAATTCGTGAAAATGTCGAAAAAGTTACGTTTTCTCGAAAACTAGAAGGTTTATCGGAAAAAGTTTCAAACAAAAGTTGTAGAGCGGAAAATTTTAGGAGACAAGATAGCTTTGCGCATTTTCGTGGTGTTTATATTGACTAATTAGAGATGGATTTCTGTATTGGCATTCTCAGTTGCTAACTTCATTACGTACGAATAGCCGAAGACGCGGCAAGTAGAGAGCAAGGAAGCAGGTAGTTTTACCATTCCCATTTTATTACGTTCATGTTTGTAAACGAAAATAACAAGGCTCTTTAATACAGCCGTGGATGAGAAATTCAAATCCCGGACTTTATTTCGAGTGCAAGAAATTTGAAGAAATAATCATTTTGTAGATGCATTTTGCGTTTTATATTGTGTGCATTGAATTTGGCTATATCTGATTTATATGTTTTTTTCAATAAAATAGGGATTGAATTTTCGTTCAAACTCTCTCTCTTCGATCAGCGTTGATTGAAAATTTTGTAGAGCTTCCTAATCGAAGGCTACCCAGAACTACTGTTGAAAGTAATAGTATATTATTTTATAAGGAGGAGAAGTGTCACTTTTCATGGCGAGCTTGAGTTTACCCGCCGAACGTAGTGAGGCGGGTAATTGAAAGCGAGCCATGAAAAGTCACTTCTACTCCGAATGAAATATGTTATTTTATTTTCAAACGTTTTGAAATTCATGAAAATCTGAATATCCACTTTTGGATTGATTCACATTTGGGTACATGATTCTATCCACTTACGATCGTTATAATTGAATGAATTATGGGACATTTGCCTAGTTACGGTTGCCACGCACAATTGATTCTGACAGATATGAAGCAAAATAATCATTTGCAAGCTGGTGAGAAGTGGTTGAAAGTGAAAATGTCTTCAGAAATTGAGGTTTTGGCCATTGAAGCAGTCTTTTCCCTCGAACCATCGAAGTCAATTGAAAAATATTCTGCAGCATACCTATGATCACTTCGTGAATTGGTGCAATTCGAAAAATGTGACAGTTTACTAAGAGAATGTGCTTCTAGCATATTTTAACTTAATGGCTAGTGGAATAAAATGGAAATCCTCTGCTTTGTGAGACCAATATTCAATGATAAAGTCGCAACTAGCGATCACACATGAAATAGTTATTGGTAAATACCTGAAGTTGGGCGTATTTTTGCAGGGTAACACTTTTCCTGCCGCCGGCCGGAAAAGTGTTGCATAGCAACACTTCTCCTCCTAGGCGGAGAAATAGAACTTTTCGATGATCCTGTCGATCGAGAAATGACGTTATTATTGTACGTTTGAAAATAAAATTAATTTAATTGGAAATGTGAAATTAGTGAGACATGTTTGATTTTTCTTCAAATAGAAGAACGACCCTCCCATTCGAACTGTAGTATGAGAGTATGAAACTTAGCATAGCGATTATAAATTCGCTCTTGCAATCAATGTAATCTTTCGTACAACTCGTCGAGAGAAACTTATACCTTTCATAAGGATTGTTTTCAACTAAATAATTATTGATTTGATCATTTTTATTTTTTTTTTCACTCCCTGTATAACTGAAAGTGGTCAGGCTCCAAGAATATTTCAGATCGGTAGATAATGTCAAACAATAATTTAATCCTAATTTTCAGATTTCTTATAGGTCCAGTTCTCCAGAAACGCCTAATAGGCCGTCGAACTTGGTACACCCTGTATATCACAATAGGTAAATCACATTCAAATTAGTTAACGTTGAGTAGCATATTTTTGTAGTAATGTAGAATGTTAATCTTTATCTGGTGCTACAGGAATAATGGCCTTTTCAGTAAATTAAGGAGGATATTGAATTCCTTCAAATATAAAAATACATTACATTATCAAGGAGTTAAACAACTCAAACTTCTACAAAATTAGCGATATTCTCACATCGAAATCTTCATCCGACCTTTTATTAATCAATCCGTTGAAATATTTATATCGATTTCCATTAGGTTACTGCCAAATTTCGCTTTGCATGTCGTCCCTTGAATGCAGAACTTTCAAATTAAAACTGCTCAGTTTAGAGCAGAACATTTCTATCGAATTTTTCCAGAAATTACTATTTTTTTTTAAGTGTTAAGCTTGGTAAAATTTCGAAAAAAATTCCATCTGGTACAATGAGCTTCTTGGACTCACTTATATCTATATTTCAAAAAAAAAAAAATTAGATTCAACTTCCGTGATTGTAAAACTTGTATGAATTTTGTACATCGTGCATCATATTTCTGAAAAACTCTTGAGGGTGTGCCATCAACAATTTTTCTTTCATTTTATTTATTTTCCAAAATTCCAAATGACAGATTATTCGATGAAATTTTATATTCTTGCATGGAATGATAACATCTAATTACCCAGTAATATCCAATTAAAAAAATTCAGGTGTAAAATCACAAGAGAAACAAATATAAGTGTAGTTTTCTCGCAGATTTGAAAGAAAGCTGTCGTCATTCTTGAACTCGCATAGCATTGGTAAGGGTGCTTTCGCATTTCGCCCTGCACTTCATAAACATATACATCATAAAAGGGAATAATAAAACCCTCGGTAAAACCACTAGCTCTCTTAGAGCGTCTTCGGCTCGGTCTTCGGCTATCCGAACGTAATGAAGTTAGCAACTGAGGACGCCATTACATAAATGCACCTCTAATTAGTCAATATTAACACCACGAGAAGGCGAAAAGCCATCAGGTTTACTAAAATTTTTCGCTCTACAACTTTTGTTTGAAACTTTTTTCGATAAACCTTCTAGTTTCCGAGAAAACGTAATTTTTTCGACATTTTCACGATTTTTCCAAGGTTCCTGAAAATTTGAGAACCTGCATTTTTGAACATGAGTTCCTACTCTAGTGACAATCATTATATCAAAAATGCAGCTCTTTCCGCAAAAAAGTGATTTCAGACCTTCGTTTACTGGACTAGAACGAAGAATGTTGCCACCGTTCCGCTACCGCTACCTAGCATAAACAGAAAGCGCTCCCAAAATGCCCGCTTCTCCGGAACGTGTTGAGTTTGTAGCGTATGTGCCACCGGACGATTCCCCAACAGTTCCACAACTGTTACGTTCGGTGAATGCAAGCATTATTTCTTTCAACAAATATGCTTGAACTCAAAACAATTTGAAAAAAGGCTGGAGTGTGAATTTCTCATCCCCCGCTGTATTAAAGGACATTATATTGTTGTTTATACCCATAAACACAATAAAATGGGAATGGTTAAACTACCTGCCCCCTTGCCGTGCCTTGGGCAATTCGAAGTAATGAGAACGCCACTACAGAAATGCATCCGTAATTAGTCAATATGAATATCACGAGAATGAATAAGGCCTGAACATTCCCTAGAATTTTCCGCTCTACAACTTTTGTTTGAAACGTTTATTGATACACCTTCTCGTTTTCTAGGACACGAAATTTTTTCCTCATTTGACCGAATTCCTTGTATGAGTTTTGTACACTGTGAATAATATTTCTGAAAAATTCTTGAGGGTGTGCCATCAACGATTTTACTGTCATTTTCTTTATTGTCAAAATTCCAAATGAGAGATATTTCGATGAAAGTTTTGTAGTCTTGCATGAAATGGTAACATCTCATTAACCGATTTTACCGCGGTAACATCCTAATTGAAAAAAATCTGGTGTAAGATAACAAGAGGAAAAAATAGTGCAATTGTCGGGGATATTTGAAAGGAAATGTTGCCTTAACGAAGGTTTACTTCATTCTTGAACAAAAGCATTGGGTAAGGGTGCTGGCATTTCGCATTGCTGTTCATAAACATTTTACATCATAAAAGGGAATAATAAAACCCTCGGTAAAACCACAAGCTCTCTTGGAGCGTCTTCGGCTCGGTCTTCGGCTATCCGAACGTAATGAAGTTAGCAACTGAGAACGCCATGACATTTATTCACCTCTAATTAGTCAATATGAACACCACGAGAAAGCGAAAGCCATCATTTGAATGACAATTTTCCGCTCTGCTAGTTTTGTTTGAACCTTTTTTTGATAAATCGATAGATTCCGAGAAAACGTAATTTTTTCGACATTTTCACGAATTTTCTAAAAATGCAGCTCTTTCCGCAAAAAAAGTGATTTCAAACTTTAGTTTACTGGACCAGTTGACAAATTTAAACGGAGCCCTTCGTCAACTGAATGCCCATGAAATTACTTTTTCAAATATGATGCATGCAAATTCTTCTGAACACCTATCAGACAATGATTATTATGAACATTTTATTCCTGACTGGAATCTGAACCAATATTATTCTCATATTCAGCTCATAATGTACCTACCGTTCAGAAAAAAAATTCTTCATCGATTATGAAAAATAGGCAAATTATGATACGCCACTGTATGAATTTACCTCGGTTCAGAGCATTGTAAAAAGTATCTTCTACGTTTATTTCAGAAAAAGAATTCTTCATCAGGTTGTCAGGGTGCATGCTTTAGTTCGTAAAAATATTTTCATTTTTCATGAGGGCACCACCAACTGGGACATAATTGTGGAGAACGAGCACAAAATCCAACAGATGACTCTGAAAATCGCCTCAAATGAGATTTACATAGGGACCGGATTACTATCCTTCTTTATACAATGCTGATACAGACTCTCTCATTTACGAGGTGTTTCAAGATCCATATGATGTTATGAAAACAGATTGTCATAAATATTTTGATACATCTGACTTTCCTAAGGACAATCCTTATGGTATTCCACAAGTTAATAAGAAGGTACTAGGAATGATGAAAGACGAACACAATGGTATTCCGATGACAGATTATGTGGGTCTAAGATCTAAATTATATACAGTGAAGAACTCAACTACTGATGATGATATGAAGAGACGACAATGGGAAAAGGAAGAATATGAAACTGACGAAATAGAATGCATGATTCAAAATTATGGTGTTAACAAAAAAGCTAAAGGCATCAAAAAGTCTATCGTGAAGAATAACATATGTTTCGAAGATTATATTGAATGTTTAGAATCATGGAAACATAAAATTATCACACAAAACTTGATTCAAGCAAAAAAACATCGAGTGTATTCATTGACACAGGAGAAAATAGCTTTGAGTCCGGAAGATGATAAAAGATATTTGGTACCTGGAACTTTCCAAACTTTACCGTGGGGACATTATTCCCTTTGAATTTTCAAAGAATCAGAAAAAAAGATTTCAATGTTAGAAAAAACATATGATAGATTAAAATTTTTTTATTGTTATATAATTGTAAATTGATTATTAAAATCAATAAAATAATTGATTTCTGCTTAAAATTTCATTTCAACCTCCCCTTTACCATCTTTTCAGATTTTTTCCGCCTTTATATATATATATATATATATCCCGTACTATTTCATTTGTAAAAACAGTATAAAATCAAAATATATATACTGTTAATTACCTGAAGTGGATATAGATTACTTGAAAGAATCCCATCAATAAATAATCAATTATGGTATAACTGTTGAGGCATTGGCTTATTTCGAACATCCCCCTTTGCGGGGGTGATCTTGAACGGATCTTAAATTTCGGGATAGTTATATCATGGAGATACTATTGTAAGCAAAAACTTCATGTTCATGATGACCATATCATAATCTCGAATGTAAAATTTGTGAATTTATTATATGCGTTCCACACACGGATCCACTGATGTTAAGATTGTAAAAAAATGGTGACATCCCCAAAATTGTCTGCATTCTGAAATTACCTTACCCTTCACCCTCCAACTCCTAACCATCTCACCTCAAAGATTCACTGAACACCAGGTTGACCTTGAAAGGGACTTAGAAAAATTCGGAAAAAGGAACGTTTTCCGCTAATTTGGACCTTAGAATTCCTTATGGGGATTTACATGTAAAAATGGTCGAATGTGTCCTGGATCTCCTGTTGCACATCTACTTGGGTGTAACATTAGACTCGATTTTGAGGGGACTGATGGGTAGGTTTAGACATCTTTCGGGTATATTGTGCGCAAGTTATGTATGCTGCCTTGGTTGAGTCACAGTTGAGATATGGTATAATAGGTTGGGGTGGGGCATACAATAATATTATGGATAGACTGATTATTCGACAAAAGTGGATACTTAAGATTATATATCAGCACCCCAGAGGTAAAGTGTGTTAAGTCACAATATCAAAATTAGATAAGAGAGATTTTTCAGTTCGATTATTGTTTCAAAGAATGTGTACTGCCATTATTTGGCGACTTGATATACCTAGGGAGTCAAAAATATGTTCCACTAGCTAGAATTTACTAATGTGAATCCAAAATTGTAGATAGTTCGTGTCTGAAAAAATGTGACTTAACACATTTTACCTCTGAGGTGCTGATATAGAAAGAACATGTGGTATCCCACCGAATTATTGTTCTGGAGTTTGGGAGATTAGGAAATTATACTGTTGGGCCTTAATCGATAATATTAAGACTAATATTTCAGCGAAAGCTTTTGTTTCACTCGATTTTAATACACGATATAGTAATTTGGCGTTGGTAGTTCCTAAGATGGTGGAGACCATTGGGCAGAGGGGACATTTCTTTCTGGGACCGAGAATGTTCAATATGTTGCCATTGGAAATTAGATTAATTGTGAATGATAAAAAATTCCAAAGATCGTTACGAATTTGGTTGAATTTTCTTGATTAGGATTTTATCAAAAGGATGGTTGATCTGAAGAATGTGTAAGGATGTAAGGAATTGGTTTTTCACTGGTTGCTCGACCTTCGTTCAGTGGGTCTTGCATTCTAAGTTTCAGTTTTTTTTGTATTAGCGGTAAATATATTTTTGTGTATATTGTATTAAATGAATGCATGTAGATTATGTAATAAAGCACTAGCAAGTCTCACCACAGGTCTAGTATCCTTGTGAGGGGTATGATCTTGAATATGAGCACATATTATTATGTACACTGATTATTTTACCGATATTTCCATACTTGTTATTATAGAAAATTTGTCCTGTTGTGTTTATAAATGAAGATTATTAAAGATTATTATTGTTATTAATATGCTAGGATTGTCGTCTTTGGTCTCACGAATTAGTTTGTTTTCATTTTGAATAAATATATTTGAATCCCATTATCATTTTCACTTTCATTTATAAACCATCCCATTTTAGCCAAATCGGAGGCAAAACAGGATACTTTGACTTTTATCACAAATATGAATTTTCATGTATGATCATCGATCAATTCAGGAATTATTAGTATTTAATGTATAGAAGGGATAATGGAGAAGTTACTATGCAGAAGTGGCAGTTGGTTACGGGGTAATGGGTGAGATAACATTAGCCATTTCCCCTACAGAAATTCTGGAATGGAAAATGACTCAATCATAAGTTACTCCATTAGAAAACTGCAAGTTTCAGAACTGGAGATTGAAATTCACCTCATAATATCGTGCCCTGAGCACTAATTGAAGGTCCCCTCGGAATCACTTTGTGTTCTTCATCAGAGCCGGACCGCTGCCTTAAATTCCAATGGGTTTATCTCGACGGCATTTGTTTCTTGACGCGGATCTCTGATACAACCGTATAGGCGTGGTTTGATCGAGGTGGCCACACCGTATTGGCTGACCGGGTGGCCAGGTGATATCGCTCTGGTCTTCAGTTGATTTGTTACCTGCCGCTTGGCTAGCGCCTAGCATCTCTTTACTTCTCTGAACAACTCTCCGAGTTCTGCCATCATTGGCGTAGGTTGCCTATGGTGTTAAGCAACGACGAGAATACCGACACGAAGGTTCAGGAGAAATTTTGTTGATATCGTAACATTTGTTGAATTCAAGAGATATATTTTTTAAATGTTCTGTTTACTTAGACACTACTCTCTATCTCCTACTGAAATTATGTGCCTTCATTTCAGCATGTTGAAAAGAACTCTGAAAATTGCAGTGCCTAGGCCTAGGGGCTCCGATATGGTTAATTTGGCCCTGTCAACCAGTAATCCGATTCAGAGCTAATTCTTGTTGCCTGATTCATCCTCGTTGGCGCAACCTCAATTCGAGCATTATCTGTCAAAATGACGTTTTTGTGAACAGAAAAGGAGCAGAAACTAGTCAGCTTTGATCACTTTTGGAAGTGAGGCTTTTTTCTACTGGTAGAAGAACTCATCAAAATCAAAATAGATAATTTCAACGTGTGTTGCTCATAGAAAATACTTTGATATTTTTCTGAACTGCAACTCTTTGTTCATTAGATAATAATCACCTCTTATGAATCAGCACGCGACGAGACAGATGAGTTTTTTTAGAATGTTTTTTGAAAATTGATATTATTCTCTTACAACTCTTTCCTGGGAGAAATACTCAAGTTCAAAGTAAGGAGAGGAAAATTGCAGATTTAAAAGACCATGTAATTGAAAAAAAATTCACAAACTCACCTATGAACTTGATCTAAATTGTTTACAGAAATTGTTCGAAATGATCACTATTGGTTTGATGTGCACAAAACCTTGCATGGCATATTAAGAGATTTTACATACAGCAACAACGAGCAACATCTATCAAATCAGTTTGCTCCGAATAATTCCACGAGATATTTCACCCCACCGTCACTGTACACTAAAGGTGGGTTTCACAAAACTATGATTGTGCGATCAAAAAACCTTACATCAATTCGAACCAATCGAATCCCTCGTTTTGAAATGTCAACGAATCGCGGTGGCTCCAATTAATTTGACGGTGCAATCAAAGTTTTGTGAAACCGACCCCTTAGATTTTTGAATGACTCCAAAGCAAGGACTCTCAAGGTTTGAGATCCGGGGGGCATCCTGGCCAAGATCTTTTCGGGACCACATCATTGAACTAATTCAGTACATTCCGTCAATAGAAGGGAGGTGCTCCATTCAGTAAAAACCACATTCTCTGCCAAATCTTCAAAGGAACATATCCTAATAATCCTGGCAAATTGTTCAGCAGAAAAAAAAAGAAAGTCTCCACCACACATTCGTGGACGTAGAATGAATGCCACATACGAGTCTGATCTTTCGCTGAAAACCTGTTCTTTTGACAGCGTGATGGTTTTCTGTTGACCATTAGTGCGAATTATGAAAATTATCTAGATAGATACCCAATTTTCTGTGAAAAAATAGCTTTTGTTGAATATTGGATAGTTAAAAACCACAAGTTGAATTATTTTCTTCCGGGAGTATTCTCTAATTGGAGTGCTTGAACTCTGATAGGTATTTAATTGCTCTTGATTTAATGTCTTCCTGGTCTTATTGTTGGTGTGCCTCAACCATTTCTAGAATCTGATCCTCGATTTTGGCCATTTGAGATGTAAGAGGACTTCTTTTCCTTTACAAACGACAAGCCGCACTGGCATTCTGTTTGAATTCATCATACATTAAGATCATGCCAAGTAAACTAATTCAATAAACTCGGAAAATCATACATGCTACGCTGTCACGAGAAAAACTGGCCATTATTGAACATATCTCATATTATCGCTTATATTATATGAATACGTGTTTCATGTCTTTATTGAAGTCCGAGCAGGTTCGGAATGAAAATTTTTCGGTTTCACGGGTAATTTTGGGGCAGGTGAATAATTCTTGAAAATAATTTTTGGTGAACTGACTTATTTTGATGAGTTCAATAATCTGTTATAAAAAGCCCCCCAACCTTGGAAACATTCTATATAATTTCAGAAATAATAATTCTCTTGCTTATTGATAATGATAATATTGTTATGGCACTTATCATCCTTTTTATCTGTTTGCTTTCGATTGCTGTTTATTTTCTGCCATCTTGAATGTTTGGGTACGGTTTTGCCGGTAAGGTCGGTTATAAGATCCATGTATCCTATCCTGTAGGCGAACTTCCTCTTGATCTTTTGCCAGGGACCGTCCCTTCCAAATTCACTTATCCACAGAATTTGGGAATTTTCTCAGTTAGGTACCACAATTCTAAATCTCTTTTAGACTTCTAGATTGTGAGTTGGTCGAGGATGGATTGGTTGGCAGTTTTCTCATTCCAGGACACTTTCAGTTTTTTTCGCCAGAAAAACATTTCGAAAGCATCTATCTTCCGTTTATCAGTCTTTTTTTAAAGTCCAACATTCTGATTGATATTGAAAAACCGAAAACAGCAAACTCTTGACCAATCTCATTTTGGTGTTAAGGGCTATGTGATGGCTTCCCCATACTTTGATTAGTCGGGTCATGGATTCTCCTTTTAATCTCCTTAATAGATTCGCTCTTGCTCGAGATTTTAGCAGCAAGATATATGAATCTGTGTATTGGTCTGTTATTGTTTTGGCAAGCAAACGTCATGATATGGGTTTTCTTTCTATTTATCTGGAGGCCTACTTCGTTGCTTGTTTCTTTGGCTCTTTGTATAAATAATATAGAGCAATTGTTCTTCCGACGCAGCGATTAGGGTCGTGTCATCGGCGTAGATTTTAATGCCGTCAATCGTGATTCCTCCCTGTCAGCAATCGAGCGATTTTCTCATAATTCACTTGCGATAGATGTAAAAGAGGATGCAATCGTGCCTGACTCCTTTTCTTTCTTTGAATGGGTTGGACAGCTCCCCTTCCACTCTGACGTATGCTGTGTTGTTCTGGTAGAAATTTTGCATTAGCGATATTAAGTGGTGTGGTGCGCCTATTTGATTTAAGATAGTCCCTTAATTCTGCCATCGTATGCAGTCAAATAATATAAAAGTACCTAGTCTATGAAGCGTAGGTGAGCAGGTACCATTGAATTGCCTTGACGAGTTCTGATATTATCTTTAACATGACCGTGCTAGTGTGTGAAGTAGGAGCTATTGTTCTATAGTTGTTGCATAATTATATCCTTTTGGTCATTTCTTGTGTACTGATTTCGTCCAGTCATCAGGCCAAGTGTCGATATCCCATATCATTTCACAGATCCTATGAAGTAGGTCAAATCCTGTATCCTCAAGTGCAGTAGCATTTCAGCGATCACACTGTCCTCTCCAGGCAACTTGTTGGCTTTCAGCTTCTTAACCGCTGCCGTTCCACTCTGTTCTTTTTCTTCTTCTTCTTCTTCCTTATTCTTAAGACTATGTATTGTTATCTTCTGTTCATTCAGACTCCTGCGATGTGGACGTCCAACTCTCATACCATCTCTTTGGTGGTCGACCGGGGGGGCGCTTTGAGTTTGGCTTTTCGTTCTTTGCCCACTTTGCCCATCGATCGTTGCTCATTCTTGCCACGTGGTCTCTCCAGTTCCTGCGTCTTGACCGTACAAACCGAACAATATCCTGCACTTCTAGTTCTTCCCGTATAACACTGCTTCTTATTTGTTCTTTTTCGTTGTATGTTATAATTTGCTTGTGACTTTCTGTGTTTCCTGCCTCTTCAATCAATTTCTCAAAATAGTTTTCCTGTGTTTGTACTCTGTCTGTTATTATTTTACTATTTTCCGAACTTATTGCTCAGGACTTTGAGTAGAACGTACGTGTAATTTGGGTGACTTTGTTGAATAGGTTCTTTGACTTGTTCTTTTGTGTGTGATGATCGTCTTCTTTGCATATACCGTTTAAGTACTTGTTTTTGTCGTTTCTATACGGTGGCGTTTGATATTTTGTCTGTTAAATTGTTCCCTATCCTTTTCCTTTCGATTAAATTTTTTCCAGGTTTCCTCTGCAATCCATGCTTCTCTCTTTTATTTCGCACTTATCGGTAGAGGATGAAATTGGCAAGCTTCGTTTAAAATCGGTATATTGACCGCGTTGAATTAGTCGTTGGAATCCCACTTGCTATACAGGGTGTTTCATTTGGAAACGTAAATACTTAAGAGGAGGATAGGGGGCACCTAGGTGGTTACTGTTTCCGTCACCGAGACACAGGATGTTTTATGAATTTTGATCGATTCTTCCTGAGGCAATATCAGAGGAACCACAAGGTAAAATTTATTCATATTTGGTAAACATGTTTTTTGTTTTTTATTCAAAGCTCGAATGAATCATTCAATACCCGCAAAGAAAATCCAGATCCCGAAATAACACCCTGAATATCGAAATTTTAAAAATCTCCTTCAATATTTGAGAAGACCACAAAAAATACTGAACTGAGGGATGTTTCCGCGTAGACAGTTTCACAGCACAAATTTTTAACATGAGAGTGAAGATTTTTAAAAACTTGGATTCATGGAAGTGGTTAGAGGTGATTTTTAATGATGAATTATCAAAACTATTGAATCCATAAGATTAAGCATAAGTCATAATGTCATAATTACTTATGACATTTTTAGGTTGGAAAGGTGCTATGAAGATGTTTTTACATACTTCGAGAATATTTTACAGGAAAAATGTTTAAGCAACTATTCGAAAATGCACATCTTCAAAAAACACGCTAAAAATTATAAACGAAAATTGACATAGATTTTCAATATGCGGTTTTCGCCATTGTGTGTTTGTCATGAAAATTTTTTGCCAGTTTCAATAACCAATCAAATTTCTTCATTTTGTATTATATTAACAATTTCACCCAATCATGTCAACATTACACTGAAAACAGACCATGGGCTATTTTCAACGTTGCTATGGACACATGTCGATTTATTTAGATTTTAAAGTTTCGTATATTTAATATTTCGAAATGACACGATTTCGGTGTAATTCTGACGAGAATATTAACGAAATTATTGAATCAAACAAACCAAAAAATACCACTTACAGAAATATGTTTGTATGGAAATCATTCATGGATTTTTGCGAAGATAGAAAGTATGAATTAGATGGAAATCGGACGGCGGAAGAATTGGCGTTAAATTTGAAGGGTTGAGCTGTGAACATGAGGAAAAAAGATGGGTCAGAGTTCAGAGAAAGCATTGTAAAAACCATGTGCAATTTAACAAGTAAGCTGTTATAAGAAAAATATTATAAAAAAATTAAAGTTATTATTGACCCATTCAAAAGTGTTGTATTTCAACAAGCGCTAGCTGCTCGCGATTCTATACGACGAAAACTGCAATCAGATCCTTGTAAAACGAAACAAAGTTCAGCTGCAAGTTCTGTAGAAATAACGAAAATGGTTAATTTATTGAATGAAAATACTCCTGATGGTCCGCACCGGAAATTCTATCACAGCCTCGGTAGAATTAGCTTGGCGAGGTGGGGAAGCTGCTGCTTGCTTTACTGAATTTTTTTTGTATCGAATCAAACAACGATGGTTCTGTAACAATCAATTTCAATATAACCCTGTATTCAGAAAGACTTGCCAGGGTGGTTCAAGAATGTGTACTGGAATCAAGTTTTTAATAGGAAACAAGAGCAGCAACGTTTGTCATGTCCGTTTATTAAAAAATTGATGTCAAAAAAGGGGCCCAAATATTCAAAAAAACAGATTACTCCTCAGACCAAATCGTCACTGCAAATCCGAAAATGATCACTGGTATGATAATATGCCCGTTAGAAGAAATACACGATTCAAAATTGGACGAAATAGTCTGCCGAAGCGATTGGCTTGAATACAAAGGAAAAAAAATTACTAATCATTCCAATAGATCGACCGCGGTAAGTCGATTGGCCAAAAGTGGTGTACAAGAACAACAACTTATAAATATTACGGGTTACAACAATGCCAACTCAATAATTGAATATTGACGAAGACCATAATAATCAAATTATTAACCTTCGGTCAGGCGCAACCCTAATCCTAACGGTTTCGGGCGCAACTCATCTGTGAGATTAAGTCGGGAAATTCATGTTTTAATGAGAAAAATTTGCTGGAAAATGGGGAGGTCGTTGAAAAATAGTTTTATCATTCAAATACACATAATATATAAAGAAAATTCCAAAACATAAATAAAAATTGACGGTAGAAATTCAAGAAAGATAAATTCTGCGGATTTCAATATAACAAGGATATTTGTATGAAAACAAAATGCAATTGTGATTATATATGAAACAAAAACGAGTGTCTATTACTTCTGACAACCACTGCCAAGTAAACTAGAACAATGGAACTTTTATATTGTACTATATCAATCGGTTTAGCATTCCTTTCTCTAGTGAAGTTTTGTTTCCCTTCATCTTTATATTTATATTCATATATGTTACTATAGTTTCTAGAATACTTCCCGAAAATATGTATTTGAAACATACGGTGATTTTAATTTACTTGCATTTTCTTGAGTTTGAAGCCATTATACCCTGAAAAAAAAAATACTTGAAGACTCAAGCAAGCTCATTTCAACACACAAAGTATGTCAAGAATTGCAATGAATATGAAATATATCTTTACTTGTTCTTTTGTTCGGGTGTTGGGAGCGCGAGTGCACGACTTTTTCATCCAGAAATACTGAAAAAAATCAAATTCGATGGTAGTTACGTTATCGAGCGCAATCGATCCAAGAGAATATTGCACTCTTTTCGACTAACATCAAGGCTCTGAGGAGGTTGATATTGCACATACAAGATCGCGATATAAAATCAAGAAGCTACAGAAAGTCCCACCCCTGAGCGACAAACACCGCCGGGAGAAACTAGAAACATGATACTACAACAACCCAGATAAGATCATTTGACGAACGAGTTTTGAACCTTTTCGCGCATGACGTCACGATGAGACCTAGTTGAGAAATAGCGCTCATTTTCAAACGTTATTTCTTAGAAGACCAGATTTGAAAAAGTATATTGACCAGGAAATTTTGCCCTTGAACAGTTCTAGATTTATTATAGTACATATTATTTCTTTTCTTCCAACTGATTCAAAATGCATTTTACCTCATAACATAACAATTATATTCGACGAAATTGATTTGGTGGTTTGTTGAATTTTAGCACGAATATTTGAGTGTCACTTTTGCAATTGGGTACAAGTTAGATTTCTTTTTGATCGGATATGATAGTTTCGGTATTATTCTGAATATAAACATTAAATTCAAGCCATAATTTGGCAGATAGATAATATCTGCCAAATTATGGCTTGAATATGGGTATTGTAATATGGGTAAACTAACCAAAAACCAGCACAATTCAAGAAAAAACATTCTAACACACAATCGAAATTCACCAAAAATATTTTACTTCACAATTAATTGAACTTATTCAATGAACAAACCCATCAACGGCCGAAAAATATGAAATGGGTCTCTTCGTGACGTCACAGATCTGAGAGAGACAGAAGATTGATATGCGCGTGGGTTTACCTTGTAGTTTTAGTATCATGAACTAGAAAAAACCATGCACTTAATCTGACAGATTAGGTGCGCCTGTCCGAGGGTTAACAGCATGCGCAGTGGTAATACATCCTCATCAGTCATAGCATGCGTAGTGGAAATACATCCTCATCAATCATAGAAACTAACACGTCTGGATCTTCATTTAACTATTCTAATTGTTCCTTTGTTAATTGCACCTTCAAATAAATTGTTTAAGCTGTTTTTTTCTATAAGTAGCAAAAAAATTTCTATCCGAATAACCCTCAGACCTTGATAAATGCTCAAAAATTTTATGACAACTTTCTCAAGCTTGTTGCTTGTAGGCAACAGACCTCCGCCTACAGCGTCGGTCTGTTTCCACGCAACAAACTTTCGAAACATGTCTTAAATTTTTTTCGATTATCAATGTCCTTGGGTTATTACTACTGAAAATTATTCCCAATTTGCCCAATTTGGCCCACCCTGCACCGAGATTTAATTGAATACTAAAAAAATTATAATTCAGATATATTGAAAAATCCTAGAAGTAACTATCATCATTTATATAGAAACATAATCACACTTGTCTTCCGACCTTGTGTCAATATTTAAAAGTATTTGATAAATCATTTTCCTTAGGTAGATAAAAAAACTTGTAACACAGGAAAATAAGGAATATTTGTCGGAACCAAAAATTACGACTCATTCCTAAAATTGTCGAAATGAGTGAAGCGAATCCCGATATCGATTTATCGTTCGTTATAATCACCCATTCACTATTTCCTATGAAAAAAAATGTATTCGTCTAACACAAATATTTTTGCTTTTGTCGCCGAAAATAGACACTCATTCAATACCATCGTAGTCATTTTCCTCCGGTTGTTTATATTCCTCATTCTTCTTCCGTGCTATGTGTCAGAGGTGCCTTCAAGACGTGACGAACCCATCCGTTACCCTAGACCCCGAATAATGAAGGGAGTCTGCGGTTTCCCACGTGCTAATGGGGGCGCGGAGCGTATCGTCATTATCCCCTTCAACATGTGATATGTGATGGTACAGGGATGAAAAACGAGATCATCATTATGTTCTGCTTCCATTTGATGATATACCCTGTCTTTCTTTGGGGAGAAGGTGGTTAGTCAAAGCCAAATTTGGCCAGCACGAATGATTTCTTCCTAAATAATTTTCTATTACACTACGTATACGAATAAACAATGAAATTATTCATCAGAATCAGTTATTAAAAATTATGAATATTTATTTCTTTATTTCAGTATCGTAATGAGTTCATTACAGTACTAAAAGTAGTGCTGTAATGAACTCATAACAGCATTGTTTTCAGGTATATTTTTCGTTTTGTGGTTGACAATACTGACCTCTGATACTATCAATTTTCAAATCAAATTTAAGCTGTATTTTGGCCTGCAGATTTTTCAAAAATATTTCGTGAGTTTCGAAAGATGACGTTGCAACTGTGACGTCAAACATAGAAATTGAAAGCAGATTTTGGGATTTCCCTCACAGTTCTGCGTCATTTTTATTACTAAGACGACGTCAAGCTTTCGAAAATATGAATTTTGGCGATCATTGAACTAGTGATGTCACAAAGAAAGTATTTCAAATATTTTTGAACCTAGGTTCAACGCCAAAATACAGCTTAATCCAATCCAAATTCCGTGTCTGTCACATTTCGTTAGTATCACCAACTGCCAAGATACACTACAAGTCACAAGGATGTAGAATTTGAATTTTTATTTGAATTTCGAGAGTATTTCACGGCAATAGAGAAAATATCGTCTGATACTCGTGGCAGCAGGCAATTCCAACATTCATGCGTTCGAAAACGCGTTCCTTCGGCGCTAGTTTTCGAATTTCGCATTCGTGTTAGAATTGGAATAGGAGCACATTCTGCAACTTGTTTTAGAATACTATTACGAATTAATGAACTTAATGTTTGTAGATATTGGGTCTTTCAATGTCACTGATGAACATCAGGGGTAGACTGCTTTATTTTTTTCCATATTCTCGAAAACGAAATGTAAGCTGCTAGGAACGACCAAAGTAAGGCATTTGATTCCCTCACAAAGTCTTACTGTAGGAGCTTTATCGATGTGGAATCAGAGGAAAGGTACTCAAGTTGATAGAGAATTACTTGAGAAACAGACTTCGAGGGTATTCATTCAGGTGGAATGTTCGGAATGGGGAAGACTTGAAAGTGATGGTTCTCAGGGTTCAATACTGGGGTCACTGCTGTTTCAAATTTACATCAATGACCTACCTCCAAATGTAGATTCAGACAGCACAGTTCTTTTTGTTGACGACACCTCCTTCCTTATTCTTGGTAAAACCCAGGAGGAGTTTCAGGAAAAATCAAGGAGAATCCTCAAACAAGCGGAACTATGGTTCCATGCGAACAAATTCAAAATGAATGGGGATGTATTGTCTTTGATGCCAAACCCAGAGCGGAGACTATCTTAAAATTCCTGGATATATACCTGGAACCAAATCTGAAGCTTTGGCAGCATACAGAACATCTGATAAGGAAGTTGTCCATTGCTACTTATTATTATTATGAACAGGGGTCGTTGTGGCTAGGTTCAGCCTTCCGGCAATGGCATTGATAAATCCAACGACATCCTCAGGAGCTTTAGCTGTTACCTCATGAGGATCCAGAACCGACTTCCGCAAGTGAATGGTTCTTAGTTCCGCCAGCTCTGGACACTTGCATACCATGTGTGCACCCGTTTCTTCCTCTTATCCACATAGTCTGAAAGTTTTATCTGCTGATTCTTCCATGCTATACAAACGATGTTGGTATTGGCAGTGTCCCTTTAGCAGTCCTACCATTACTCAAAGCTCAGCTTGTGTCAGCTTTATGAGCTTCCTAGTGTAGATCGGCGAGAATTCCACAAATTTCTTTGCTTGCGCAAGTCTAAGAGTATTTCTCCAGAGCGTTGTTCTGTTCACTGCTTCCCATTGTCGGACCGCCTTCTCATATTGGTCCTTTCCAAGCCCACAGCAAGGTTCAGGTCCAACGGGGTTCAGCCTTGATGCTTTCTTCGAAAGTTCATCGGATATTTCAGTTCCTTAGATACCACAGTGCCCTGGTATCCATAGTAGAGTCAGTTGCCAGTTGCTTTATGGTATTACGGCATTCCCATGTCAGCCGAGACTTCGGGCTGTATGATTCCAGTGATCTCAGCCTGGCTTGACTATCCGTGGTGATACCATTGCTACATATAAAATTAAAAGATCAAAACAAGTGGCAGGTAAGCAAGCTGCTTAACAAGCTTACTTTGGATATTGTCACAGCCTTTTATAAACTATGGACTATTATTCTAGGGTGGTGGACCTGAAAAAAAAACAAGATCTTTGTCAAACAGAAGAATGCAATTTGCATCATATGTGGCCTGAAGAGAACTGAAAGCTGAAGAAGCATACTCACGCTTTCCTGTCTGTACATACTCACCTGTATGTTATACAATCATTATTATTATTCAACTCCATACCACAGGTTGTTAGCAACTCAACTGAGCATGAATCATGAAGTCATACAAATCTATATCAAGATTCTTGAAAGTCTCAAAACTCTGAATAAGAAAAAGCTGAAAAATGAAATGAGAAAAATATTGTATGAAAGATCATATTACAATAGGGATGAATTTTGGTCGAGCCATTTTGAATAGTTTGTCATTGAATGTGATGTTTGTGATATACCTACTTGCAGGTTCATTATTTATTGATCTTATATTTTTGTATTTTATAAAATTTGACTTGAGTCTTTGATATTTTTTATGCATATTCATTGTCTGGACATGCAACTCAATGCGTCATGGCAAACTGGTTGTCAAGAGATTGTGCATAGTCCACTTCTGAACACTGGGAGTAAAAGCAAACGTTTCAAAAGAACTGAATAAGGGTCGACTACCGCGATACTACGATTTGATGCAGTGTGTCGATAAATCCTACAACATCGTCATTGCCCGGCATGATCTACTATCCTCAGGCAACTATCATCCATTAACTGCTATTTTCCTTATGCTAAGTAGGTACTGCATGAAGTAACATATGCCATCTTGGGCCATTTAGTAATAGACTCCTAATAAAAACAAACACCAGAATTTCACTGTTTCAACTTAAAATATATACCCTTTTTCTCGGCAATGTTAATTACTAACAATTACTGAATTGCGATATCTGAGAAGAATCATCTTGTCTAACAGGATAGGGGTTCGAAACTGAGATAGTTTTGTCTGCTCTACCGAGGGATAAATATTTTTCATATATCCTGAATAAAATAATGAACAGTAACCTCTGATATTACCTGATATTGGAAGAATAATCAAAGAACTCACCTTCACGAAAAAGTAAAGAAAATAATAAACGTTCAGAGGGGTTATTATCACCAGCAAATCAATTAAGGTAAATCGGGGTTATACAGGATCTCATTTTCATATTGACATGATGACCATTCGTGTACTCCAATAGCTTTTGTTACAAACAAATCAGACAGCATCAAACGAAATTCAATGAGTATTGTGAAAGAGTTGCCTGTTGTCTCGTTTGGAACACTCTTTTATATAAAGTGATGGAAAGGTAAGTATTTCATACTTTACTTTGGTTGGTTTTCCTGATTCTCTTCCTTTGATTTCATACATAACAGTCGTAATACTGAAAGCTTATATCATTTAGGTATATATAACAAAAACAATGAGGGGTCCTGAAAACTGAACCCTGAGGAGCCCCCACCAAAATTTTCGCTGAATGAATATCTCTCTTTTTCATTCGACCTTCTCAATTGTATATCTATTATCTATTGCCCTTATTACTTTTGCTACGACATCCATTGCAGCATTAGTAGTATTTCGAGATTTTCTGCATATACCCTTGGTCTTCAATCCAAAAACCTTTTTTTCCATCCTTTTCAACATTCTTTTTTTGATGATAGCTTCAAATATTTTCCATATGCAACGTAAAATAACAATCGATTTATAATTATTGTCACGTTTAGTTTGATTGATTGGGATATTTTCAACTCATAACATAAATATGATGTGATTTCATCACTGAGTACCTATCTTCATTTGATTGCATTTGCGATGCAATAAAAAAGGCTCTTTTGTTATTAGGAGCCAATTTTTTTAAGTAGAAGTTTCATTGAGATGTTTACAGTTCTGAATTGAATTTCCTGACAAAACTTGCAAAGTGATTAATCATAATATTTGCGTCAAGATCTGTTTCATTTTGCTCAATTTTTTGTTGAGAATTTGGCGATTTCGTTTCTCCAGATATGCTTTTTGTTTTTACCTTTCCTCTCAGTCCACTGAGAGACCTGTAGGGTCTCACAATGGAAACTGACTGAAGCATTGATGAGAAGGCTGAAATCTTTCGAAATTTGGTAGCAATAGAAAACTGAGAATATTCTGGGTTGATTACGTATTTAATTAGGGTTGTATTAGGTTATGAAATCCTCCCTAAATGTGGGAAGGTTAGTAGACAAACTCACTTTTATGTATGATTTTGGTGATCGATTTCGGAGCTAAGCCATCATCAGGCCAGCTCAAAAATGACATAAATAAGCAAACACAAACACACATATCTAATAATGGGGATCGGCTTGTTGAAATCCGAATTATGAAGTAACCTGCAGGTGAACGTGCTTTCATCGGATTCTGATTTATTTTTCTTCATCAGTGCCGCGAAACTCAATCCACGATAACAATAATTTATAATCTCAGATATTAAAAATGAGGTGGGCCATCTAACACTGATGAAGAATAATAAGTCAGGAACTAGTTTGCTTAATATTCTTTCATTCGATGACACCAAGTTCTCGTGCAGGTTCTTCATAATTTAAATGTTCACTATCTCATCCTCATTGTTATTATTACTGACGAAACCCACTTAATTTGTTCAAACATGATAATTTTTTTCTGATTATTTCCATGATGATACGGGTGGACAAACGATGTCTACCATGTGAAACACTTTCCGAAATCTGTGTGTCTGACTCTGAAAATGCACGGAAATATCTTCTTGTTCCACATATCCTTTGAACGTTGCTTGCAAATTTGAAAAAAATGTACAATAAAAAAAATTGTAAAAATGCAATTTGAAAAAAATGACCTACCATGAAGAAACGATCCTGAAATTTCGGTTTCGATATGCGATTTGGAATTTCCAATATACAACTTAACAGGGCTTGAGACCAAAAATGTGGTTGCTCAGATTGTAGAATGTATCCTCTCAGGCTACAAACTTCATTCCTTCATGAATATCAAGAGTAACAAAATTTCATTGCTCAGAATAATTTATGATTGTAATCTCAAATACAGAATCTGCACTGATTTGATTTTGAACGATAATAATCTGAGAGAACCTGGAGTACCCAAACTGTGTTTTTTCAGAAAATATATAAAATTTTATTCCTGATAATATGATTTTTTCATCTAATTAATCTGAAGAAGAAATTGTGCTCTGAAGAACTTTTTCTTTTATGTGTGACTCTTAAGATCTATGTATGTCATTCATTGTTACCACAAGCTGAGTTGAAGATGTGTCGCAGTGGGTTAGAGTTTGTGTCAATTTCGTGGGTGGATAAAGTTCCGAATGAGAAATGGTTTCGTCTATTCGCATCAACGTTGAACATGTGTCACCATAAATAAACAACTTGACTTCTATGATTTGTGCCCAAAATATGCCGCGCTTCCGTTAATGTGGCAAACAGTGGAAGCCATCCATATGTTACCGAGATAAGGCCTAGATTTTCATTTTGAAATGGTAGAAAATATTGAAACAGTGGATTTACGATTTGTTTCAGATGCTCTGTGCATCATCCTGCGGATTGAGAATAGAATTTTGAGCTCACTTTTTTTTTCGAATATATATAGAGCGCATTATAAATAAATCTTAGTGCGAAATATACTTCAAAAAACTAAAAAAATAATTTATGAATGAGGAAATTTCGTTTGAAAGCTGTACAGTGGTGTAGCGCAAAATTCGGGGGCCCCCCGCAAGATTTTAGTCGGGGGCCCTTCTCAGATCTGTTATTTATGATAAGTTTCCCCTGACATTTTTCAAAGAAAAAGATCAAAGAAAATGTGATGAGAATAATATTTATATTGAATAAGAAGAATTTCTAAACAAAATAATATGGTTTCTAGAAAAAATCAATGTGATAAAAAACTTGAAAAATTATTTAACAAAAATGCATGAATCTTTTCTAATTTTTTTGTTCAAATATATGTATCAACTTGTCGATGTCCAAGCTTCAGGCTACTTCTTGTTTCACGCTGGAATAGGCTCAAAAGTCTGATAGACGTGTTTGCGACATTGAATTCCTAAGATAATTCTTGATTATCTTAAGACCAATGAAACGATCATTTGGCGATGTTTACAGAGAGTCCCGAAAAGCTTGGCGGTATATTAAAAAACTGTTGAAAACACACAGTGAGTAATTGAGTTATAATTCGAATTTCGAATGGAATTATTGGAAACCTTATATATTTTTTCATACCATTCAGGAATATTTGTCTACTTTTCGGGAGTAGTAATTGTATCTCCATTGTTTTAGTTTTGCTCATTATATCATCAGAAAAATATAGCGAATCTGCAGGTTCAATAGAATGAAATTATTGGGGCCCCATTCGGAGCTTTTCGTTTGGCTTGTGTGCTGAATAATTGATTGTGACTCAGGCATTGGCTTATTAAAATATTGAAAAACCTTTCGTTGCTCAGAAAATGCATTTTGTTTTTCTCTCTGGTGTTTGCTTTTGCACTCAAATATTTTTTTTTCGCTCTGACATTTTTTCTAATATCTGAAAATTATAAGATATTCAATCTGCTGTTTCTAATTTGCGCATTTTATAACCTTTTTTTTTAATATTGAATATGAGAAAATACGAGAAACGTTTTTCAAAAATAAATAAGCTACGCATTAATTCCGGAACTAACCTTCAATGAAATTGTAATCCTGAAGCCAGAGGCACTAAAAAAGTCAGAATATTGGAAACTTTTTCTTTGATTTGTAAACAAACTCACAACGTGGTTTCGTATTCAAACACTGTTAAATTTGTTTCTCTCACTACTAGAATGGAAATAGAAATAAAAAGATCTAATAATATTTTCCCCTTTTTCAGAAAAAATCCTGATTGGAGAATGGACAATAATTTCAGCAACAACAGATAAGCCGCAAGCCGCCTGAAGAACAACAAGTCAAATGAGCCGCCGAGCCCCCAATAAAACGATCATGTGGCAACGTTAAAAGAGAAATTCCGAAAAGCTTGACGCTATATGAAAAACTCTTGAAAATAGGGTAGCACAGGGTGTGATTGAGTGATATGTCGAATCGAATTAATGTAAACCTTATATGTGTTCTGAATATAATTTAGGAATATTTCTCTATTTTTCGAGAATAATAACTGTACCTTCATTGTTTAGGTTTTGTTCGTTATATCATTAGAAAAATATCGCGAATCGGCAAGTTCAATTATTGGGGGCCCCATTCGAACCTTTCCGTATGGCTCAGGGGCCCCCTTAGTGCCGGGGCCCCCCTGCGCTGCGGGGTCTGAGGGGCCCTTTGCTACGCCATTAGCTTATATAAAATCACTCGGTAGATCGTAGAACTTTGACACATTCCACCCTGAATCGAACGAAAATGGGAGGTTATGACACATGTCAAAACATTTTTGTGTTTCAACTCAAAATTGCGTTGTCCGTTCTACAGATCTGGAATAAGTTCATGGAAACATAGGAATATCAATGTTAAATTCGAATGAGCTCCGAGTCTAGTAGAACAGTGGAATAATCGAACCGGACTGTTGGAATGGCAAATCTCGGCAGGAATGGGGGATCTCTGCTGTTGCCGCGAGTTGCAATTTGCAATCCACACTTTAGTCACATCCGAACGACAGATGCGATAGCTAGATTGTTCATAAATAAATTAGATTCGCGTAAATCAAAATGTTTAGGGTTAAAGAGAAAATTCAAATCATAAAATGTTACTTCGGTGGTCAATCTATTGCGGAGACAATAAATTTTTTTTATTGTTGCCTTTGAAGATAGGCCGATACCTTCATGTTCGGCTATCTCCAAATAATAGAAAAATTTGAGCAATGTGATAGACCACCGAAGACCATCAGTCATTTGACGAATGAAGTGATGTGTGTGCTGCTGTTGAAATCAGTGCACCTTGTTCTAGCAGACAAATTGCCGAACAAGTCCATTTGGGCGCTAGAACTTTTCGAAATATTTTGAAAAGAAATGGTTACCGATATTATAAGGTGCGAATTTCTCAAGAAATTTTTCCAGAAGACCATTAAAAAAAAGGAATTTTGTGAAATAGTGATGGAAAAAGAGAATGAGATTACTTCATTTCAGAGCAATATCTTATTCACTGATGAGTCATCGTTTTTCTTGAATCGAAAACATAACTCATCCGTAGTAAGATTTTGGTCTAGGAAGAGAGTCTTTCGGGTTATTGGCCGTGGTCTATTAGAAATTATTTCACCTAACGTTTCGCCCACAACTGCGGTAGGCATCTTCAGAGGATTCTTGGTCTGAGGTTGTAACTCGCTGAATTTCCGAAAGTGATGCTGCATTCGATCCGTCGGCCCAACTTATACCCTGATCATTGGCGGGAGAAGGTAGTGGGTTTACGCGCGCGATGTTGATTGGTCCATCGCTCCCACTTCGTAATGGCTTGATTTTAGTCTTTTCGAACACCGGCAACCATGCGCTATGTACCAAAGGAGTTTCTTCCCTTCTGTTCATATTGTTCTTATGTTTATATATCTCAATGGCTTCCATGTTCATCCTAGGATCGAAACTCTTGATGTTCGAAATAGCCTCTGCCTTTGAGAAAACAATATTGTGTCCATCTGTCAGAGCATGTTCCGCTAGTGCGGATTTTTCTGTCTGATTGAGTCGACAGCATCGTTCATGCTCCTAAATTCTCGTATTGATAATTCGCTTCGTTGTACCAATGTAGACTTTGCCGCAGTCACAAGGTATCCCTTGCCCGACAATCGTCGGGCTCTGTCTACGAGTGTTTTAATAACTTCTCGTTTCTGTTGACGATGATGATTGGACTGCTTGTGTAGATACCTGTCAGTGTGGGTTGGTTTTCTATAAACCCTGTGTCCTAGCTTCCCATTAGGCTTTCTAGTAACCAAGACGTCTAGAAAGGGTAGAGCACCATCCTTTTCAATTTCCATAGTGAATTGAATATTTGGGTGTCTACTGTTAAGATGGGATAGGAAAGCATCCAATTCTTCAAGTCCATGACTCCAAACGACAAAAGTATCATCCACATAACGTAGCCATGTTGATGGTTTCTTTGTTGCCGCTTCAATTGCACTTTGTTCGAATTTCTCCATGAAGAAATTTGCAATTGCGGGACTTAGAGGGTTTCCCATGGCGCAGCCGTCTATTTGCTCATAGAATTCGCCTTTCCACTGAAAATAGCTGGATGACAGGCAAAATTCGAAGAGCGTTGTTATGTCATTCGGGAATAACTCAGACACGTAGTTGAGCGCAGGCCCGCCGCTAGCTGTTCGAGCGCCCGTGTACAATTGCTGTTATGCCGCCCTAAAAATACTCATGAGTTTTGTCAAAAAAGTGCTACCTAATCGTGAATGAAGAGAAACGTATTAAAAATAAAACATTTGTAAAAATGAAAAGTGTCATTTCTTTTGAAAAACTAATTTCCATTTTCCGTTATATTTTTTATTTGATTTGAACTTAGAGAATGCCTTGATTTGTCAGTTGTTAATTAATGAATGTCATTACGTATTTCAAATATTGTTAATTGAGAACTCGAAGAAATAGCATTGTTTTTGATTTCTTTCAGGTTCGTAAGTTATTATTTTAAGATATCAGAGTTTGTTTGTTAAAGAAAATAAATCTTTCAGATTGAAGACATCAAATCGTCTATTTCTCGAAGTCAGAAATAAGAATTGACTTCCATTCTTATAAATCAAAAACGTAAGCTATCTCGTTGATATTCGAAGGACTTCATTGAGGTTTCAAGCTATAATGACCACATCCATGAATATTTGCATAGCTTTTGAAACATCAAATACGGATCCGAAGAAAAATATATACAAGTTTAAATGGATTCAGACTACGAGAACGGAGACATATTATGAAATTCCAGAAGAAAAACACAGGCCCGCCGTAAGCGGGTGTGCGATGTGTGCGCCGCACACGGGCGGCACGTCCAGGGGGCGGCAAATCGAGTAACTCATGACGTGATAGTCATTATCATAATACCAAACCGGCTTATAGCATAAGAAACGACATCACAAAAAAAATCATATAATAATCAACACCATCAAACATTGTGTTTGTAAGAGGATATGCTCACACTTCACGAGGCGTATTCCAAGTTTTCACGTAAGTGGGAAGGCATGGGCACCCGTAAAATTTTTTCTCAGGGGGCGCCAAATAAAAAGTATTCCGTTTTGCTCAAAAACGATAGCGGACCCACCTGCGGGCGCACATGTGGGAAAGGGCGGCATTTTCGGAGTGCCGGCAGTCACTTTTAGGGAAATTGTTATTTCTCAAATATTATTTTAACAACGTGCCATAAAAAAACCATCTGTTACCAATTTGTGGGATTTATTCAGGTAGGTACGCTCCTTTCTTATTATGAGAAAATAGTCGAGTTTCGGGTTTCGGATAACATGATTTTATTGTACTATTTATTCTTTCTAATCAGTTCCTTATCCTTTTTTTCCAGGCTATTGATAGCTTCTTCAACGTCTGTAAAAACTCATCCTAGCACGTGATACATTTTTTTTTCAGAAAATCACTGTCCATTTGATATTTGATCAATGTCGATGCTCAGGTTAGAAAAAATGAAATCTACGAAGCGAATGCCCCTTGTATGGACGAGCGCCAGATTTTATGGCCCCATATTTTATAACTCAGATGCTGGCCATAAAAACTCCCGAGAAAAGGTCTCGTGATTAGGCTGCACTTACTGGAGCGAAAGTAAATAAATGACAATAATAAATAAATTTAAATTATGTACTTTCCTTCCAAAACTGTTTCTTCGGCTCAGCACGTGGTTTTGAAGGGAGAATTACAAAAAATAGAGATAGAAAAAGAAAAAAGGTCTTCTTCAGAAAAATACACCCTCTAGGATCTGTAGCAGTCTAAGATTCGAACTGTTACGTGGTGAATTGCAATTATTTTATCAACAGCTCTTTTGAGGTGGATCTAGAAGTTGTTATTGATATTTAAACTTGTTTAGTGTAATTATAATTTATTGTCCATCAGTCAGTGAAATATAGAACAGAGCAAGGGGATCGTATATATGGTAAGTACCTCCTAATTTACATACTTTTATATATTTATCAACTCATCACAGTTATTACTTTCCAAGGAAAATTTAAGCAGTCGTAGACTTTTTTAGTAAATAAAACACGTCTTCAATAAATTGGTTCAACCCCGACCAAATTGGCAATTCCATGTGAGAACCAATATGAATTGTAAATGAATATCTGGACAATAGATACCGACTATTACGTAGGTACTTGTTTCAATCTCTACATTGAGCCCCAGGAAATATATTCTATTGAAGAATGAAAAAACATGATATTTCGTATAGAATGGTCTTTTAAATTCTAATACTCGGTTCGAATAGCATATGTGCGGACGATTTTGCCCGAATAAACTTTTTTCGCGATATGTGAATTTCCTCTCATCAACTAAAAGGACAGTATAAATCAATCTTCATCAGACTTAACGTCGTCCCATCTTGTAGTGATACCTGTCTATTTTATGCTGTGGTCGGCATCAGTGATTTTGAAACAATTAAACACAGGACGTTTATTAACATTAAGATAAGTGCCTGTTAGTTACTACGATCAAGAAAGAAGCAAACGATCTTTGAAGATTGATCACAACGTGGATCCGCTGGACTTCGAAAGGGCCCTTTCCTCAATAATCGGAAGGACTACCACATCAGAATTCTCTTATCGTTAATTAGTGTATGGAAACTTGACTTCCAGTAAACTTCAACGCCAAATTATACAATACAGTCTATTCTCCAACCAACTTACACTATCGATATCAAACAAATGGAATAGAGAGTGTGAAATCAGGACAAGATATCTTCTTCTTCTTCCATGTTCATAGTAGGCGACCTGTTCATTCAGCGTCCCCTTGCCTAATGTGTGGTCAGGTTGTGGCTCAATCTTTTTCTAGGCCGACCCGGATTTCTATGGCCCATTGGGGACTTGTCACGTGCTATTTGACAATTCTTGCATCACTCATTATGTCTATATGTGAGTTCCATTCTTTCTTTCTCTCCAGTACCCATTCGTTGATGTTTTCCGTTTTGCAGGTTCTTCGTATGTTCTCGCTTGTTTCTCTGTCCAGGAGTGTTTTTCCGGCAATCCTTCTAAGCACCTTCTTTTCTGTTGTTTCCAGCAACCGACAAGATATCAGATCATAATATTCATTCTGCTCTGAAACTCTCCAATTTACTTGGACATCAGCGTTTTGGCCGTCGCAAGATCACGGAGTTCATCCAGTTCATTTTTCCAGAGATTTATTTCAGTTCCATCCTAGTAATGAATTCTTGTTTCGTCATATAATACTTCTATGAAATAAAAACTGAGGTTATTATAAATTTTATGGCCCCGTCACCGATTTTAAAAAGATTTTGCACAGTGAATCTATAGGACTTCCTGATACTACAGTCTCAAATACAGCTCTGGGGAGGCAGTAATTTTCGAGAAAAAAAAATAAATGAAACTCATAAATATACCTCATTTACCTCGGATATATATATATATATATATATATATATATATATATATTATATATATATATATTATATATATATATATATATTATATATATATATATATATTCTTATGAAAATAGAGAGCTAAAATAATACAATAAATGTTGAAACAAAAAGTACCTAAGCTGAGGTAAAAAAAGAACGGGGTATCATAACATTCTTCGTATGATACTATAGAATCATACGATACTATCATCACTAGTATCATACGATACTATAGAGCCAGGGGAAAAAAACCTCAGCCGAAAAAACCTGCCACCCCGTAAAAAAAATAACATAAAATATTAAATATCAGGAAAAATCTTGAAAGACATCAGTGTGAGATCATCTTCATGTTATCCGTCGATAGATTCTTCCCAAAACGACTCGCGATTCTTAATCTGAAATGAAAAAAGAAAAAAGCAGAAAAGAAACCGAATATTCAGAATAAATCAAATAATTTTGAAATTAACCACCCATTTTAGAAATGCATTCGTTACTTTATGTATAGCCTCGAAACCATCTTGAAATTTATAAATGGGACAACTATTTATAAGATGTTCTATAGTCTCCTCATTTTCCCCACACTCACAACTAGGACTCTCAACCGAATTCCATCGGAAGAGCATGCTATTGCAACGTCCATGGCCTGTTCTAATGCGATTTAGAACAGACCATATTCTCCTGGGAAGGTCAAAACCAGGAACTCTGATGGAAGGATACGGCTCTTATATAGTCTTATATATAGTCTATATAGTTTAGTTTAACGAGTTTAGGTTATGTTAGGTTAGGTTAGGTTCATTTTCTCTACCAAAAGTTGAAAAAAAAATTTTTTTGAACTTAAAAAAAAAATTGATAAAAAAATTAAACATCGATCCGCATTCAGGTTAGATTAAGTTAGGTTAGGTTAGGTTCATTTTCTCTACCTCAAGATCACAAAAAAAAATACAACTGGGCAGGGAACTTTATAATAACCAAAACTGATTCGATATTTTTTCTTAATTCTGTTTTTTCTGAATTTACATCTATGTCATTATTTTTTTCAGTTTGCCCACATTGAAAAAACTATATTGATTACTGATTCGCAAAACATCATTCTGGTGCTTCCTATCAGTTATAATTCAGAGTACCTACCTATCATATTCTCCAGAAGATATTTTATCTCAATATTTTCTTGGGACAACAACCTATTTATTTCATTTCTTAAATTTGGGGTGAATTCTGAAAAGTCAAATACGTTGTCTAAAAAGATTATTCGGCTTGTTTCTTGTTAAAACGGTAAATGAAGTTTAGGAACCTAACGGTCGGAGGAGATGTTTTTCATCCCATTGAGCATTTAACCTTCCGCCCACACAACCGATATTTGTTCCCTAAAGATGGTCGACCAAGAACGAGATTCAGATGAGTTCATTTCGAGTCGCAGTCGTAAAACCCTAGTCTGTCTTGTCTCATTTAACGATCAAATCTCTATCAGTTATTTCCTCCGTTTCTCTGTAAAAGGAGTTATACTGTCGGGGCAAGATAACCTCTCTACCTACTCAGTCAATTACATAATCAAATTAATGCCTTTACTTCTTTATTTAGAGACTGACAAACGAGATCTTGAATCGGAATGGTCCTATTTCGATGAAAAAAGAAAGGCTGAGATTGGAGATTGACCAACAAGGAAAAACGAACGATTGAAATTACCCGATGTCTCGGTTGAAATTACTCACTTTTTCTGCTCAGATTTTCAATTCGTATCGAATCGATTGGAATAACAAGTCACTTTGTTTTAATGGCTCACATACTGAGAAGATTAAGATCTAACCCTGGAACGGAGTCGGCAGAGCGAAGGAAACCTAAATATTTAGAGCGCAAAAAATTTAGAGAGGAAAAACTGTCGCAACTGTTAGAATCACTTTTTCTAAGTCGCATCTTCTGAACAAGTGGATGCGTGTGATAGTTTCTTGAGGGCGTTCTCACTAGTAAAATTTAGTAGAATAATTACAGTTGGTGCAATATATATAATGAGTTGAATTCGACTTGAATTATATTTTATTCACACATAGAAATGAAAATATGTGATATTTCGACATTAACTGATTTGCAAGATACTGCAGTATGTTGGAAAAATTTTTGCGTCCAAAGATTGAGGAATACGGGGAAGAGCGCAACATAGAGGACTTCTGGTTTAAGGAGGATGGGGCTACGGCCCATACAGCCCATCATTCTAGTGATATTCTGCAGGTCAAGTGATCTCCTTAAGACAGGACAATTCGTGGCCCCCTAGCTCGCCGGATTTGAGACCCTGGGACAAGAAGATGATTGAAAAAAACTTAAGCAATAAGGTGATATCGATTGCGAAATTGCGTGGAGTAAATACAAAAAAGAGTTGAAACGACGTTTGCACAATTTTTCGACCAAGTTCAATAATTCTACCTATTCTGGTAAGTTTATCACTACTCCTTATCATGATATTAATTATTTCATTTTTGTCCAAGTCAAAAAACAAGTCTTTTTCTATATTCATAAAAATAAGGCTAGACATAAGGTGGTGACCAAAGACGACTCTTGATTATTCTCACCTTAGAAAACACCTTTTCACATGAGACCTAGGATAAATTTATAAGCTACATGAAATAAGTCCATAGAGTTCATAAAGAAGTGAAAACGCGCATGCAAAACACTCTACTGTCATTGCACAAACCATGAAAATTTTCTTTCTTTGATTCTGGTGCCAAATCAAATTTACAATCTTTCAAATCTTTTTCTGCTTTCTCAACTAGGATTTGTTCCAAAATTGTTCAAGTTCTATTGATAATGGACTTCTCATATTCAAACAATTGTTTATTTTTTTTTACCATTTGACGCCCCCTTGAGCCAGAGGCCCCCGTCGATCGCTGAACATCCACCCTGACTTCCTGACCAGACCGGGCTTGTACAAATCATTCGTTACGAGCTAAGACCGTCTCCAAAGGGGGTGATGGAGCAGCAACTAATGAAAACCGCGGGTCATACAAATTCGAAATCAATAACGCCATATCTTCAAATGGATGATTACCATGAAGAAATAGAAAAATGCATGCTAATGAGGTACAACAGGCACAGCATTCCCAAACATCATCTTCGACCGATAGGTGCATTGTCTTATTTGACCACTTATAATAATGGTGTTTTTCACTGAAGTTCCTGCAACTTTTGAGAGAGACTTACGGACTTAGTGGCCGGTGGTCTATTAGGAATTATTTCACATAACGTTTCACCTACATCTGCGGTAGGCATCTTCAGAGGATTCTTGGTATGAGATTGTAACTTGACCACTGAATTTCTGACAACAATGACGTGTTCGATCCGGAGGTGTTATTCATACCCCTCTTAATGGCGAGAGAAGGTAATAAGCTCCGTATCGGCAACCTATATACCAAGGGTATTTCTTCTTTTCTGTTTATGTTGTCTTTATGTTTATGAATCGCAATTGCTTCCATGTTCATCAGAGGATAGTAACTTTCGATATCCGAAATAACCTCTGCCTTTGAGAAAACTATATTGTGTCCATCTGTTAGGGCATGTTCCGCTAGTGCGGATTTTTCTGTCTGATTGAGTCGACAGCATCGTTCGTGCTCCTTAATTATCGTATTGATAATTCGTTTTTTGTACCAATATAGACTTTTCCTCAGTCACAAAGTATCTTGTAAACACAGGCTTGTGGGTTGACTTTGTCTTTGGTAGTTCTGATCACTTGCCAAGTTTTTGTGTCGGCTTACAAACGGTCTCGATGTTGTGCCTCTTCACTATTCTACCAATTCTATCTGTGACCTCAGGGATGTATGTTAAGATATCTCTTCCATTGGGGGTGATATGAGATGTGTTATCATCATGTGTGGAAATTTTTGGGTTTACTGACCTCTGAATTTCGTTGGCATTATATTATATCCATTATTGCGATGAATGCATGCTGTAGGTGTTCAAGTTTATCCCCCAGCAATTCCGTCTACCATAAACGTCGGGCTCTCTCTACGAGTGTTGTGGATGATGATTGGACTCCTTGTGTAGATATATGTCAGAGTGGGTGGGTTTTCTATAGACCCTGTGTCCTAGTTTCCCATTAGGCTTTCTAGTTACTAAGACTTCAGGTAGGCAGGAAAAATAAAGTCTCTTAAATTTGGGTTCCTGGTCATTCGGGAAACGAAGAGGCCAGGGATGGATCACTCCAAAAGTTCATTTCGAACTTTGAAACTACAAGATCCAAAAAGCATCTGGATCTTAGTAAGAACAAACTACACTTATTCACCGGCTTTGTTACGGGGCATTGTTGCTTCAGAAAGCATCTGTTGAGAATGGGTTAATGGGGCACTGACGAGTGTAGATTCTTTGGGCAGGACGAAGAAACTTCTATTCACATTGTCGCGGAATTCTTTGCCATTGTATGCCAAAGGAAACCATGTCTTGTAGGAAGCCTTCCCAGATATTGGTTTTCATCAGATCTCTGGAACTGGAAAGGAACCCCTTCTTGAACTAAATTAATTAAGAGTCTAGAAAGGAAAAAACAACATCCTTTTCACACAAATTCAAGATTTTGTATTTTTGTTTTAGAGTACATGAAATTGAATTGTAAAATATTTTCAAACAGAATCTACTTCCGGTTCTACCGGAAACGAATGTGGACTTCGTTATTTCAAATACAACACCCTGTATATTTAAACATATTTGATTTTTCCGTTCAATTCTCAATTCTACACTAACTTGATGTATGAAATATGCCTTATTTTCAAATTTTTTGTCAGAAAGATTGTAACAAATTTATTTATTATATCTTCAAAATCCGTCATTGTAAAATGTTTTTTTCGACAGTGGAATAGAATAAAGTACAATGATACTGTTTCTGGTATAACTTATGAGGAAATTTCATACATCAGGGTGTCTGAAAGAGAGCTTCAAAGTGAGCCTTAATAAAAAATTTAATAATATTTATTTACTTGGTTCCATATTTTATCCCAAACCTGTATTAATGAAATACAATTTCGAGCCCTTAAATGAGCTTTCTTGAGCTCGCGTCTAGAACATAGTACTTTGTATTGTCGAATTGTGGAAAGAATAAAGTACAGCAAAGTACAATATTAAAACTAACGTACTTCTGCGATTCTTCTTTCTACAGTTACGGAATTTTTATTTGTAACAAGCTAAGATTTTATTAAATTAGTAACGTCAGTTTGACAAGTAAGCGGTTCATTAGGAAAATATGATCTTTCCGCCAATTACCGTATTCCAGCTTCAGTGTCGAGCTTTTTTTCCAAAAATGAAAAAGACTTCATGCAATTTTTTCAAAACATGCTGTCATACAAAATTATCGGTAATTTTGACGCACTTGTGCAATTACTTAGGATACTTACACTCGTTATAATTTCAGACGATAAAATTCGATTTTATTTTACGTTGTATGTGGTAGAATTTCTGCTCCAACCTCTGATACAGATAACTTCGACTGTCGACTGTACTGCCTCTCTTGACACACAATTTATTCATTTCCTTGATAATTTGAAGAAAAATAGGTGTAAAAGAATGAGTCAAGTTTCTGACAAAGTTCTCACTACTAGCTATTGAAGGAACGAATGATAGTGCTTATTTCGGGGTAACACTTTTACCGAATTCACACCTCACAGTCACAAATGGTTGTGAGGTGTGAAAGTAAAAAATTCCAGGAAATAGCTATGGAGCTTTTTCCTGTAGTTTTTCACTTTCTTCTTGTCATGCAAGATATATTTTGAAATCTTCATAGAAGAGAAATATTAAGAAAGATTCTTGAATAGATTCAAAAGCTTGATAATTGAATATTGACAAAATATTCAGTAGAATCAGAAAATTCATTCAGAATAATTTTTTTCGTGCGAATTCAACATTTAGATCGTTAGTAATCGTTGGAAGATTGCGTCTTTGCAATTAGCTCCATTCTCGTGACTTCAAATCGACGGTCTTTATTTCATCCAACACTTCCGATGAACGACTGGAAATGTTAAATTGCAGAGAACTACAGAAGTCCCATCCCATTCCTTCTCGTTAAGAAGTATTTATTTATATTAGATGTATGGTCTTTTTCTGGACGGCATTGGCGTAATTACACACTGTTCTGTCTGCGTATTCTTCGACACGACACAATGTTCTCATTATTTCCGCACCTAGATTACCTGAGGTGACCCCACTTGGCCGTCAATCTGTTCGTGGTCCGTTTCATCGACTCCTTCGGCCCCGCAAAGTGAGACATCAACTTGATGATGCTGGTTTCGTTCCTACGCTAATGATTGGTGCGGTTGGAGAGGCCAAGGCATGTTTGTATTTGAAACCCATAATCAAGATAACGATAAGGTGACGTGGTGGATTAATATCCAGCTCACGCACTGACGGGACATTTTTTGTCTTCTCGGCCGGTTCAAACCAATACTCTACGCGTCGGCGCGGTGACGAGTACGGGAATGTCTTCATTTAGAATAATACACTAATAGATCTGCATGAAATATGGACCTACAAACAAAACTCTTCCAATTACTCATTTGAAAAGAAGGACTCCCGATTCGCGAGCACTAAGCACCAAAAGTTCGCGATTCTAAGCACTTTGTGTTGTGAAATTCATTCAATATTTCGAGTATAAGCCCTAAGCACCTATCTAGGAACTGTAGTGTTAGGTCATCTCAATCGGCCTAAAAATTGTACGTTTTTAGCTGTGTGTTAAAAAAAATTCAAGGACTCCGGATGACTTTGGTTGATGAAATAATATAAATTTTTAAATATATCGATTCATTTTCGGGTTACAGAGCATTTCTTAAAAATTACTGTTCGGCTAGATAACATTTTTTTTGGTTTCAATTTTGAACTTTCTAGCAAGCTGAAAGAAAACTTTTGACATTCATTTACTATCATCTCTACTCATTTACAGATAATCTGTAAATGTAATTAGTTAGGGTGGCTGATTTCTGGTTTAACAAAAGTACCATTGAAATCGGTTTGAAATCTTTATTGATCAGTTCAAACGAACTGATCAATAGAAAATTCACTCTAAGATTACAGGAAAGTTCAAAATAGTGAAAAAATATGTATTATGAAAAAACAGTTAAAGCCTCAAAAAAGTGATTTTCACATGTTATGTAGGTGGAAACTTTAAAAAGTCGATTATCTCTTCTAACAAGCTATTGTTCAAATCAAATAATGAGGTATTGAGGAACATTCATTCAAATGAGTTTTTTTCTCTAGAATTCGAAAAAATCGTTTTCTAGTGGTTAACCTTCCTCGGACATATAAAAAAACGAGTATGTTGTCGAAAACTTGAATTTTATTATCTTAATGTCTCAAGAGCTCATCCCTTATCTCAGAGAAAACTAGAGAATGACCTTTCATTTTCAAGATGTGACCTTTTTCTACATGATCAAACCTTTCACATGATATTAAAGAATAACTCTATAAACTATAAGATTCGCAAATATTGTGAAGCACTTTGTATGATTTATCACATAAAGGATATAGAACTTCTTAAAATTACAAGGCACGTCCAAATAACTTACCAGATCTATGCTACTGAGCACTAACGTCAAACACTTAAGTGAGTTGTTTATCACTCGACTAAGCATCAAAATTAGATTCAGGGTTTCAGGGCATAGGCGAGGATCGCATTCATTCGTGTTATGACAAGATTGGAAAAGGGCTTAGTGCGTAGTAATCCGAAGAAGTGCTCTGGAGTACTTTGGGTATTACCAAGCACTGAGCTTTTTGGGAAGTCCTTCAATTACTAAGCACTGAGCACTGCTTTTGAAAAGTGCTTGGGAGCACAGTGCTCGGAAGCAAAAAACCGATTCAAGTGCTTTCAAGAGCACAGCTCTTACTTCAGCCAGTAGGTATTTTTTCCTCACATATTAATCGAAAATTCTGAGATGATGAAAGATTATTGAAATTACGATTTTCGAAAGGTATTTTGATAATTTAAAATCCTTTTGATAAATTCAGTCACTCAGCTTTTCATCGCGTTCACTTCGTTTTCTTATAGGAAAGTTTTAACGCTGAAACTGTTATTGTTACTAGGATAATCAACATATGGAGATAACATAAAACGAAAATCTGAAAAATTCAGTTATTCATTCAACAACAAAGTTCAATTGAATATTAAGTCCTAGTTAATTCGAATGAATGAATTATTGAAAGTTTATTCCAATTTGATGATGTTTATTCCAAAGAAATTGTGTTTTATGAAACGAGATAAAAGTTACCTATCAGTTGAGTTGATGGTTTCTATGGCACTGACCAAAGATTATAGAGTATAAAGATGGGAAACGAAGCGACTACAGTGATGTCAGCGACATCTGTTTTTCAAAAGTAATCGGGTTATGGTTAAAATATTTAATAAGGGTCCATTTGGCATAGATTATATAGAGATAATTAGTGGGCTGTTGTCAATTTTGAAAGAAATACTTGAATGAATATTTTTGCTGAATGTATTTTTTCGCGTATTTTCCACTGAAATAACTCGAAATCTACAAGAGTAGCACCTAGCTCACTCCATAATCTTGGTTTGTGTGTTTTTCTGTTATAAATTTTGTGTTAAAAACTGGCCGACATTTGAAATGCATGGTGATTAATTGCAGAAATAATAGAATAAAATAATCTTGAATGTGCATTCTTTTCATTACCAAAGAGAATGGAAATGTAAGTTTTGAAACTCGTATCATGTAACTGTCTTGTTCATTGCTTTTTATTTTCAGGGTTGTCAAATGGATAGAGGTTTCGGAGCAAAAATATATTGTTCTGGATAATTTGTTTGCGAACCGAATTTTCTTCGGTCTCATTCATTTGATCAAAAAGTTCCACTCTTAGAGGCAATGGTGGTCAGCGAAAAACGACTTATAGAGGTGGTGGTTCTCTTGACGACCCTTCCAGCAGTTCGACTCATCTACTAGACCCTCTAGACTCATTGAGGTTAAAATACACTGGGTAAGATATGTATGAATCGGGTCCAGAACAACTGTTTGACTTATCGATGTTCGATGTATCGAGAGTTCACTGTATGAATAAGTTCTTGAAATTGTTATAATAATTCTCTAATATGTGAAAAAATTTTTGAAATGTTCTCAATTTCATAATTATTGTATTGTAGTTGATTTTACACAATCATTTCAAATAAAAATATTAAGAATCCAGAAGCGTATTTCATTCGATCCAAAACAATGTGTAGATGAAAAATATCATCCTGATCAAAAAACGGAGCTCTGCTTTTGTTTTGTCGATCAGGATGTTTCTCTAAAAGCTCGACAAAGAATACTCAATTTAATGGAAATTTATGAAAAGTATAATTCGAATATTAAAGTTTTCTGTACTGAATTATGTTTTCAGCGCCATCTAGGTGTCAAAAGTAAGAAACTAGCCAAAAATCGTAGTCGGATTTTGGTACCACAGATTTAAGGGCGGTTCCTATCTTTCTAACTCTATAATCTTTGGGCACTGACATCTTGATTGTCTGCAATTGTCAAAAGAAAATATAAAATTTTTTGGAGAAATTGTGATACCTCTACGTCTTCCAGAAGTGACGAGAGTCTTTATTCCATGTTGATGAAAGTATACAAACTTCTTCATAATGCCGAATTATCCAATTTTTAAAATTTTGCCGTTTTATATTTTTCAAATGATATATCAGGTCAGACCGAGAGGTTTTGAAACACCACGATTTCCCGAAATTTAAAATCGTTAGCAAATTAACAACAAATGAATTATATCACTTTTTAAACACGCGCAGACTCTCAGTGATCGCCAGTGACACTGTGTTCTGTATACCACGCCTCAGAAATCGTGAAAAGTAAATTTTTCACTTTTTTTTTAAACCTCTAGTTAAATAATTTCTTCGAATTACAATTCAAGCTATATATGAATCGAAAGCTCATTTATTCAGGATTCTATTTATTGTATCGTTACGGCTGATTTACATGGAATTTTCTTCACAATATATTGTAAATGACGAAATTGTAGCAATTTCGACACTGAGGGGATTTGAAACAGAGTGTTTTAACCTACCTCGTTTCAAGTCTGTATAACGGATTTTCGTAGTCAATGGGTTTTCTGGTTTTTTTTCCCGTTTCTTCTTCTATTATAGCATTCCTACTGATTATAAAATAAAGAGGTAACATTGCAACAGAAAATTCTTCGCGATGTTGCCAATTAAAACATCAATAAAATTTCAGTGTCTAGAATGCAAAGCTTAGGCTCTTGAAGCTTGTACTACTAATATATTCTTTTTTATATCTTTTGATATGTTTGTCTCGATAAACATGATTTTTTTTATTACATGGGAAACTATGAACATGAAAATTTCAATACTGATCAGAATTAATAATTTTTCTGAAATAAAAAAGTTGAGAAATTTTCTGAAGAAGGAGTCTAATATGAAATCCGAAACGTTCCGAAGCTTAAAAATCGAAGATTTGTTTAATTTTTTAATGTTAGGCAATAATTTTTCGGAAGTAATGGGTCTCTGACATATTAGTGCACAAGTTTTACGCAGGGGCCTCTCTTCTATTATCTAATTTTTTTTATTGATTCTTGTTTCAGAGACTATGTGAGAAAACCCTAAAAAACTTTCAGAAAAATGTAAAGACCTCCCATAAAATATTTCAATAGACATCTGGGGATATTGATTGACTGAAAATTTATATACCTATTATGTGAAAATGTTCTTTCTGTTTCCTACTACCGTTTTGCTCTTAAATGTTACATGTGTTATTATGATCTCATATTATGTTATCTTTATTATGGTTACAATTAAACAAGTTGAGTAATTTTTATGTTTTATTCGTGATTTACAATACAAAATGTTATAGGAAATGTTGCAGATTTATCTCTAGAAATTTTATTTCGATGCTATATTCAAATTATTCAATCTTCAACCCTTTACAACTCATAATTCTACCTTAATGTGTTTCAACTCACCTCAGACACTATTTCAACTCACCTCGGTATGAGGGGAATTGAAACAGAATGACTTCTCAGGTTAGAGTCAATTTTTTTACCATAAATTCCATTCTCAAATTTTTGTTCTTGTTCTTGAACTATCGAAAGGTTTTGATCTCATGTTGTTTGTGTTTATAGTATTTGCACTATGAAGAAAAATGTCCAAAATGGTTCAACTCCCCTTGGCCTCCCCTACCCGAAATGCGCCTTTCACGAGATATGAGGAAGAATACTTTTAACTTTATTTTCCAAAATGGCAAGATATTCACTAATCAGCATTCCACTTACGATTAAGAGTTGGGTACCTTTAATTTCTGGTATGATAATGAAGTGTAAAGAAATATAATTGGCTTAATGAAAGTAAAACATAAGAGTAGAATTTTGTGTTCGTAGACGATTCGCCATATTATATAATTATAAATCTTTTGCGAGATATAACTGAAAATTACTTTTTTTGGAGATTTTCAAAACACTTTATCGAGCATAACCCGAAAATGGCGACGGAAAAAAGTGCTATATATACCGTATCGTCTGCATCTGACAATTACATTGTCACGTTTAGGCCCGGCTAGAACTTATTTTTAGAGAACGGGTAGTAAATTAAAAACAAACAAAAATAACTAATCTCTGGAAAAAACTGCCTCTCCACTTTCTGATCTGCCCTGATTTTTAGGTTTTATTAAAAATCGAAAATCTTAATACAATCATTATTTAATGTACTCGAATGAAAATTAAACAAAGTTTAAAGTTGCACCTAATATCTCTGAATGGAATTAATAAATGCAATCTCCATTGGATGTTAGGAAGAAGAGTCCTTAGAAAATTTTTAAACTTTTTCTTATCTGTGGCCCCTTTCAGAAATCAGGAGGGTGTATTTATTATCCCTTCCCGGGCACTGGAAGTCTGTTTTCTTTATCCGGAATAATTTGACAACACTACGCAGAAGAGTTTTATCGAATTTGTCTTCCCAACATACTCGTAATTGGGGAAATAACCTAAAAAATACAAATTATTCTGATTAATCATCAGCCCAGCAGTAGTGAGACTCTCTTCACATTTTCGCCTTTAAAATCCGTGAATAAGGTATGTGGTAATATTCGTGAATTTCCACTTTTCTTCGAACGCCAACCGAAATCCCACCCCTAATGGTATAATTTTTCTTATCGAAATCTCCTAATATTAATAGCGTTGACATCCGAAACTTTAGTAAGAAGAAGCCAGTCAGTACTCACTCCGATTAGAACAAGGCATGCGCTTAGTCTATTCAGCGTAATACGTGATTTTCCTTTCACGTTACAACGTATTGAATAGTAGCGCACCTGCGTATAGAAGACCCATCTGAAAGCATGCCTTTTTCAGTATGCGCGGTTTCACACGGTCCGGGTATTTGTCCGTCCGGGTAATCGCCCGTCCGGGCGGCATCCGGAAGCTCTCTTCACACGGGAACTGCGAAAATCCGGATTACTAGGTGCTAGGTACGAGTAGGTACTTCAGTTTGCCTCTAATTTCGATGGACAGTAGACACAAACATATTTTGATCGCTTTATTGGAACATCGGCGAAAAAAACAACGAAATAGGCAAATTTGGGTTCACCCTTTGCACTCAAATATATACGAAATTTTCCCTCAACTTGGCACGAATATTTCTCTACGCTTCAGTTTTTTTAATTCGATTGTTGTAATCCTCCGCTCCTTCATCCCAGATTTCGGGTTTCTCCTGTACTAGAGTTATCAGGATTTCGGAATATATTTCTTCTATTCTAGAACAATCAGACGACTAAACATCCGGATCGTGTGAACGCACTCATGGCACACTGTAGTCCGCTAGGGCATGGTCCGGGCGATTGCCCGTCCGGGCTCCGTGAGTTCTAGCGGGAACATCCGGGCGTTTTGTATGCCCGGACGGCGGTTCACCCGTGTCCGGAAAGTGTGAAAGAACCTATGCTAAACTGCGTATTTCTACTTGTCCGGTTGACGGGCGAAAACCCGGACGGACATACACCCGGACCGTGTGAAACCGCGCTATCTGTATTTCTTGTTGTTGGTTGATATTGTACGCTTGGAGCTTGGAATCTTCAAGTATGATTTCGTGGTATAAATCCTATTAATTGGAATAGAAGATGCAGAATTTCTATTTCATAGGTCATATATTTTCAAATGTGATTTCTGTAATAAGGAAAACTCTCCAGTTAACATCAGATAGATTTATTTTTTTTTTGTCTTCTTTCAATATTTCCGAAATAAAAATTGACAATTAAAATTGAATGTCGAAAATGAAAATTATGAAGTAAGACTGCAGGAAAACGTGCTGCCATCGAACGAATGATTAGCAGGCACAACGGTTTCTGACTTACCTAATAGTCGTCGCCAGTGGCGCATAAGTCTATTAAGGATAAAAATAACCAAATTGAAATGTAGAACTATTCGATACCAGAAGGTATATCTCAGATATGAAAACTGAGATATGATATACGGGAAGGTATTGACTGGACTTCATCACCGCCAGATTCTTCAAAAAGTAGATTTGCAAGTGCATTTATTTTACATTCAGTATTCATGCAATACTACGACCAACGAATAATCACAAATTCATGAAGTTTTTCACCTAAAGGGACACAGTGCTCTCGGTACATCTGATGAAGCAGGTTATCCATTTATGATATCTATTTTAGTGAATCATTGAGAAACTCATTTTGAATATGAAACAATCACCAAATCTGTTATAGGTGTTCAAACGACAATGAAATGTTGTTGTACTAAAAAAAATATCAATTCAGATCCGCTCAATATGAAATTATGTCAATATCTTGGGATGGATTTTAATAACAGATTGTGTTTTTCAATAGCTGATAGATCAAAACAGAAATCGCCTAATATATTGACTAGCAAAAGAAATACATGGCATAATACGTAGGTAAATACTCCTATTCCTATCAATTAGTTTTCTTAATTTCCTCATGTTTCTTTTATTTCATTTAACATTCAATTTTAATGATAGTTAGTTATCTTTCGATACATTCGATATTTTCTTCATTGATCGCCGAGATGGGATCCGTCAAACTGACTTACTTTTAAATTATCTTTCACAGAAATCCTCTGGAGGTTTGATTACTAGATTGTGATATGGAAATCAAATAGAATATAATGTTGGAGAAAGATTTAAATCATTTTTCCATGGAAACTTCAATATGCTTAATATCGTTCTCCGATTCTGCCAAATTTGACCTGCAAATGAAGAAATGTGTCTATGGATTTGATCAAAACATCAAAGCGGTGACAAAATTTTGTAGCAGCCTTGAAATTACGAATAGCACGTTCTATTGTAATCTGTTTTTATTCGGAGGGAATCTCACGAGTAGTTAGTTTTTTAGCTTTGGGACAGATCATTCCCACATTATTGAGTAAAGGATCATGAAGATGTTAAAATAAATACGAAGTTGATCACTAATTTGGAACGAACATCGTGCGTGAAGAATTTTGATTTTTATATATCGATGAACTGGACAATCTTGAAAATCTCCGAGTTTCTTTCCTCAAGCGGAACAACTTGTGGTTCGCCATTAATTGAGCATGAATTCAAAGCGATGAAGAATGCTTCTATGAATATAATGAGAAAATCTACAGTTTTTTGGGCATGAGACGTAAAAATGGCCCGGACAGAATATAATTTATTTGGACGAGAGTAAAAAAGGGTTCGACACGTTAAGGGCATTTGTGAGTCGGTCTTTCATATAGTAGTTGTTGCAATTCTGCATGGAACAAGAAATTTACTGATGAGATCATCAGTGAGTTAGTGCTAGGTAGCAGAAAATTGTAAATGTGCACTATTTATAAAGATCCCATAGCGTTTGAAGCACCCTTGAAGTTGACTTTTGCAGTTAACAGAAAAATCGAAATATTTGATTTCACTGCGCGGTCTGGAAAAAAGTAGTGATTGGGTAGAAAACTATTTCTCTTGCTTATGTTTTTAATATGAATCACATCTATCTGTGGAACTTGTATTGATTCTTTTCTATTTTATCAACTTCTGCTGCTCCAACAGCCATCCTGAATAATCTGCTCAATAGTGTTGATAACGTCTCACGACTTTTGCCATTGTTCATTCTTGTCATATCTAAAGGTAGACTGGAGATTAAACCCAACGCAAACGAACATGACATAACTTCATTTGGAATTTTTCAGCACTTTCTGTGTAAGTATACTCAATACTTTCTTGGTAGTCAATATTTTATGAGTCGTTTCTTGGTATTTACTTTTCTGTTATTCTTAGTACTTTTTTGTACCTGATTTAGAAATTAAATGCTTTCATCCTGAAAGGTACCCAAGCAGCTATCTAATAGTTGCAACCATGTAACAACGAATCATTCAATACCATTAAATCTAAGGCTACAGGTATGTACGGTATTGATATCTTCACAATAAATAAAATATGTGTCCCTTTCTTGTTACCTTACATTACGTACATTTTCAAATTCTGCATTGAAGGCGTCGTTTATCTCACATTGTTCAAAACGGCCTAAGTAATTCAAAAAATCCCTAACCCCACCAATGTTGGTGATGTGACACCAATTAGTATTCTTTCAAATATATCCAAGATTTTTGAAAAAGTTCTTGATAAGTAAATGCAAGAATATCTTAATGCGAATAAGATCATACTCCCAGTGTCCAGTCGGGTTTTAGGAGATGCCACAGCTGCAATACTGCACTCTTTAGTATAACCGATGGTATAATCAATGCGAGAGATAACGGTTTGATCACGGTTCTTGTGCTGTTGGACTACTCGAAGGCATTCGATACCTTCAATCATAAGATGTTGCTTTCAATTTAGGATACCATTGAGTTTTCGAAGGGAGCTTTGCATTTACGCCAAAGCTACTTCTCTGAAAGGGTACAGGCGTTTTTTTGGGAGATGAAATGTCACAGGGTTCCGTTTTGAGCCCAAAACTATTTTTAATTTACATGTTACGTATATTTTTGATTTTCATCTCATTACGTAACCATGGTTTTGCAGACGATGTTCAATTCTACATGTCCTTCAAACCGGAAGAGAACGGTGAAGACTTCGTAGAAAAACTCCTTGAAGATTAACAGTTCTAAGACTGTGGGAATGGTTTTTTTCAGTGAAACTCGGAGAGAGAAATTTCAGACCGAGTTCGCGACTCAGATATGTTTGTCCGGTACCCCGGTCAGGTTTGAGACTGAGGTGACGAATCTTGGGCTGATTATTGATCAGGATCTACGGGGTTCTGCACATATCAGTCGTATCCGGTAAGAATATATGAATCTAAAGACAGTTTACTGGAATCGTCATATTCTTACAATACCACTTAAGATTGCTTCGTGATACTCTGGTGCTTTCCCATTTCAATTTTTGGGACAGCGTTTAGTATCCTTATCTTACCGTTCTGGATGTATTTAGAGTCCTGCAAATTCAAAACTTCTGCATGCGGCTGATTTGTGGGATCAGAAAATTTGAGCCTATCAGTTATAAATTAAAGGTTACAGGATGAATGAGCATGAAGCAGAGGAGGTATGTTCATTCACTTGGTCTTTTTCATTAAATTCTACTGAAAAAGTCTCCACCATATATAATCAAAAGGATTACCTTCAGAACAGACGTTCATAATATTAATTTAAGACACAAGAATTCCATCACTATTCCTCGTCACATCGAAAATCTGAAGAATGAGTTTGTTGGGTTGCTGATATAGTTTTAAGAAGCATGTTTCTGGCGATGTATACATCGCTATGTATATCATCACTAGCACACTATCCTCGTTATGTATCCCTCCCAAATCAACCCATTATAATGGGTGATGATTTTTTTCTAGGCTGCTTGCGGTGCCTCTTAGAACCGTTTTCTTTCTTTCAGCTATTATTTTTTTTTGTTTCACCTATGTTAGCTGAGCAGATGGCTATGAAGGTTGCAGCCAGCACTCGCCTAGAGCACTATGTTACTACTTGTATGTTTGGTTGATAGTGTTCAATAAAAGACATTTAATAATGATGATAATAATAAAATCAAGTTTTGCTAGAGTCTGAACAATTCTAGATCTACAATGATGAATAAAGCTGGACCAAGAAGGCCATTTTCGACCCCCATGTGCTCTTTCAGATGAGAGTTATTTTATTGATTTGTATAATCTGAGCTAATTGTCGTAAATGATGAATATATTTTGGATTAGTTAATGGTCCTTTTCGCCCAGAGTTTATATTTATTCAATGCGTAGAATCTCGACGCTTCAGTCTTCGAGGAAGAAAAAGAGAGAGAGGGAGAGAGATATTTATTGGTGAGCATTACGAATTAAAACGTTTTCACACGTAATCAAAAGATAATTTAAAAGTTAAAAATTAAAAAAATTCGAGCTCGAAAACAGGATCATACATAATCAGTCCCATCGACTGTCAAATCATAAATCGTCAATTGAATAAAAGGCTTTTGCAGCCTAGATCTTTTTTATTTTCATTTTGAACCTATTCATTGTCAGATTTTTCAGCACACCAGAAATCCAGTCCAGTGGTCTGTTGGGATTTTCTCAGTTTTAGGAAGTCCTTCCAATTAGTGACTTGTTCCGTGTACTACACTTCATAAGTAACTTTCAATATCCGGTCTTTTCTCTCATTACGTTCACTTTTAGATCCATGAAAAGTTAAGTCGAAAAGTGATCTATTACTGCTGTTTTGAGAACTACTGGGATGCAATTGGATGAATTTTCAACCATAACATAATCGATAGAGGTCGCACTACTACACTGGACGATTAGTGATTAGGCCCCACTTTCCCCTAGGGCAATCTGGGCAAGTGCCCGGGGCCTAGCGATCGATAGGGGTCCCACTCAGATCAATTGTTCCGGAACGAAATGATCGAAGATTTCTTCAATGACGTTTTGAAATTTCCGTTTTCATAAAAAATTCTCGTATATCATTATCGAATCGATTTTATCGAAAACACGCTTCTTTCTTTCAAAATTCCCTTTCGCGTACTAAAATTCCCTTCATGTAAAAAAAAAGTTTTCATTCACATTTACTCCAAATGGAGTGGAATTCCCAGTTCCTCATCAACAAGTTCTCGAAGGTTGCAATTCTTATAACCTTTGCCCATACTGGCATACACCCAGATAAGAGCCATTATAGCTTGTGTCATTTGTAAGGGAGGTTAGCCATAAAACATCTGTTCCAATCGTGTTGTTAATCACATTCTTGCATTAGTGTATTCATTGGGAATCTTCCAAGGAAATCACCAGTCAACAACATGATTGCAGACAGCGCTATAAGACAAGAAATCAGTGGCGTATCAGAGGGCCCCGCAGAACTCGCGGTGCAGGGGGGCCCGACACCAAAGGGGCCCCCAAGCCAATGCGAAAGCCTCAAATGGGGGGGGCCCCAATAATTTCATTCTATCGAACTTGCCGATTCACGAGATTTTTCCCATGATATAATGAACGAAACTTATACAAAGAAGGTACAATAATTATTCCTGAAAAAATACTCCTGAATTATAAAAAAAACAAATGAGTTTTCCAGTAATTCCATTCGAAATTGGAATTATCACTCAATTACTCCATGTGATACCCTGTGTTCAAGGGTTTCTTACTATACCATCAACTTTTTCGGGGACCTTCTTAAACGTGTCGCAAACCCGTCTATCAGACTTTTGAGCTTATTCAGCTTCGGACATTTTTCATCACACCACTGAAAGAAATTTCAGGCGATTTCCAAAAAAAAAAAAACCTTCTCCCTTTTGAGTATCAAAAGTCCTTAAATCGGCTAAATTACCTCAAGTTGAGAACACTGGCCCCAACTCTCTTGACTCGTTAGTAATAACTTCACGGCATTAGCATACCGTCTGTATTTAGACATTCCGTACTCGCATTTGGTACCGTATAGCGCTACGCCATTGGTAGACTCGAATCTAGCGTGAGTGAAACAAACGTATCGGTGGCACCGCACTAAACCTTGTACGTGTTTATCCCCCCGAGTCATAGTAATTTTCAATAAAATTATATAAAAGATCTGTGAAAGATTTTGTTTTCTTCAGTATTATCTATGTTTCTTTTCAAATGTATGCGAAATTCAAAAGACTCTCCTTCCCAGACTTGGTGCAATTTAATATAAATACAACTGAAACTTTCCCCACACTTTCAATACACTTCAATAGTCAAGTTTAACGCACACGAAATCTTTCATTAATGACCCCTATTAATGCTTGATTTCCCTTTTTAATGCGTAATTGTCATGGGCAACCTAACAAAGAAAATACATAAATCCCACGAATAATTGCATTTCTGAACTAAAATTCAATTATTCTCATCATCATTTCATCTTTCGATTAGGTAGAGATGTTTTCAGTCTGAACTGAAACCCAACAATCCCAACCCACAAAACTAATCAAGATAATTTCCTGAATTTTTCTGAAAAGTGAATTATTGGAATTTTCATGTTCAGAAAACGTACGAAATGACTGTAAGTTCAGTCATCAAACAAGACTTTTTTACTTCATTGCTTCAAAATTAAATAGTTCTTTCCAAGAACTTGGTACCATGTTTCGATTTCAAAACTAGGATGTTACAGAATATAAATTACCTATATTATAATATAGGTACTAGAGTACAGGTAAGCCGAAACAATCTGTCGGGCAACCATATCTACTGAAAAACGTCATGCTAGGCTCAGAAAATTCACAATTTGAAATGGCTGAATAAAGCAACCAGTAAGGATTCATTCATCAATTGGAAAAAATCGATGTAGCCGATATAAGTAATTGCTGAATAAAATGAAAAATAAAGCTGAACTCTCGCTCATTGTACGTATTATACATTTTGCACTCGAAATGTGATTGGTATCTTAAGTCCTGCTAGTCCGACCAATGGCATAGCGCCTATTCGCGTGAGATGCCAAATACGGGTACGGAATGTCTAAATGAATACCGTGTCTATGTGTATCGTGAATAAACCTACTCGGCGGTAGGGAATTCCCCTGTATTTGTATTTTGCATGTGGTGTTGTGTGTTGATCCCCCAGTATCCAATGTGCCCAGGGCCTCCAAGAGGTTAAAGACGGCCCTGTGAGTGATATGAAATTTTCTTCATTAAGTATAATAATAATAATAACTATCTTTATTTCTCGAAGCAAATCATATATATACATTTAGTATTGAAATGCAACAGAGTGACGTCTAAATGAAATTAAGGTGAAATAAATGAAATTATATTCTAAGTATTTTTTGTTGAGTTGAATTTTCAGATTTACATTTCTCAAAAAATTCTGCTTCAGTTTTATCCATGTTTAATTTTAGCTTGTTTTCACTTGAGTTAATAAGTTCTCTGCATTTTGTATTACTTTTGTTATATCTTTGGAAGTTGTTATTATATTTGTGTCGTCAGCGTATATTGTGATGTGTTCCTGTGTGTAATCTTTTTGTTCTTCCATGGTAATGGTTTCCGTTAGTATATTAGGATGTAGTTTACATTGTATAGTTTCTGTCAATTTGTCAGGAAGGTCGTTGATGTAAAGAACAAATAATAGTGGTCCTAATATGCTCCCTTGAATGACTCCCGCTGTAATTTTTAGTTCTGAAGATGTGACTGTTTGGTAATTGGTTTGAATAATAGTTTTTTGCGTTCTATTTCTTAGGTAACTTTCCATTAATTGTAGTTGTTTGTCTCGTATTCCGTATTGGTCCAGTTTTTTTAAAAGTATATTGTGGTCCACACAGTCAAATGCCTTAGATAGGTCTAGAAATAAGGCCATTGGGATACACCCTTTCTCAAAAGCATCTATGATTTGTTGTGAATCTTCATAAATTGCGGTTTCTGTACTCCGATTGTTTATGAATCCATGCTGACTGGTTGATATTATCTTATTTTTGTTGAGGAAAGATATGAGACGGTTTGCCAATATCTTTTCAAATAGTTTGGACCATGAGCTTAGCATACTAATTGGTCGGTAGTTTCCTAGTTCTTCCTTGTTTCCTTTTTTGTAGATAGGTTTGACTATAGTTGACCTCAGTGCTTCCGGAAATATTCCTTAAACAAGAGCATTGTTTATTATGTGTGCAATTATTTCTCCTATGGCCGTTATTGTTTCTTTGAGTGAATACATGGGTATTTCATCATAACCTCTGGAAAATTTGTTCTTCAATTTCTTGACTGTATTTATTACTTCTTCTGATGTTACAGGAAATATGTACATCGAGTTTTTGACTTTCTTGATATTTATGGTATGTTCTTTATGGGGTGAGTTGTTTTGGCACGTTTGGGCAATGTTGACATAGTATTTATTGAAATCATCGGCTAGTTTTTTTGGGTTACCTGGTGGAATTATTGAAACTGTTGATTTATTAGTGTTTGTTAGGTTTCTTATGATATGCCATGTTGTCTTACTTTTATTGTCTGAAGATTTTATTCTGTCTGAAAAATGTTTCTGTTTTATTTCACTGATAGTACTGTCATATGATGTGTTAAAAAAATTATCAGTTCGTAATGTTCAACAGATTCGGAAACGGGTATTGATGGAGTTTTTTTCATTTCTTTCAAATTTTGTGACATTTCTGTCATAAATATTTATAAACCTCCGAACATTATTTGGTCAAGAAATCTGAATGTTGATGTTTCTCACCCATCAATTTATTGCGGAGATTTCAATTCTCATCACGTAATGTGGGGTTATAATTCTGTCGATAGAAGTGGTATAGCTCTTACTAACTGGATGGAGGATAATGATTATTTTTTAATTTTTGATGCTAAAGATACACCTTTTTTCCATTCTGCAAGATGGAATAGAGGCTATAATCCTGATCTCTGCCTAGTTTCGTGTGATATATCTTCAAAACCTCTAAAAGTAAATCGAAAAATTCTTGGGGATTTTCCGCATAGTCAGCATAGGCCAATGTTATTGACTTTAGGTGATGAGGTTCTTTTTGCTCCATGTTTGGACAAACCCCGTTGGAATTTCAGTAAGGCTAGTTGGGTCAATTTTGGGAATAAAGTCGATAGTGACATAAGATGGATTAGACCGTCTTATGATAATTATTCTAGATTCGTGGGCGTAGTTAAAGCTGCAGCTAAACCGAGAGGTTTTTTTAAAGAATATGTTCCTGGTTGGTCAGAGGAGACTGAAAAATTATACAAAGATTATCAAAATTCCCCATCAAATGAAAAAAGTGAAAAACTCATGAGCTCAATAAATGCCAGTCGGAAGGTGTACAAAATCGGGGTTGTTCTGATTTTGAAAAATAAAGTTTAGGACTGTATCCAGATAATTGAGTTAGAGATGGTATTGTAAAAACATTTATTGACATCATTCACAATCATAAAATGAATAAGTCACCCGCATGAAGTTAATACAGTAAAAAATACAATATTAAAGTCATCTTTAAAACTCAGAGTGAATTATCCAACTAAAAACAGAGGTAATTTAGAGAAGTTCAAAATGAGAGGTCAGATGAAGTCAGACTTAGACTTTGAGGAGAGTTCCATTAATTCAAAATTAAACACAGAGTTTACAGTGATGATGCAAATGAAATTTATTGCGAGAGCCTCTTTATCTCATCAGAAAAACAAAAGGTTCAATAGTGAATTGTTAGAGTAGTCTGAGTTGTAATGAAGTGAGATTAGGCCTTAGAGGAGTACGTGTATTGAAAACTTAATAGTCTAAGTCTGGTCTTCATTGAGATCAGTACAATATGAGAATATCATGGTTGAGAAATCAATAATTATGATCTATAACGTAGTTCTGTAACGAGAAGGCTAATTAATCAATTGAGACAAAATTTACAGTGACAAACTACTTTTAGCAAGCAGGGTTAGTGTTCATCAGAAAAATAAGAGTTACAATTGATAATTATGAGAATGACAATATGAGAGTACTTGTATGAGTGCAAATCACCAACCCTTTTGATTCGTCTGAAGCTGAAAGCTTGAGTTGCCACTTGCTAAGTGTTTCCGATGAATGAACTTGAGAATTTCTTAGTTATAATGAGGAGATCATACCAATTTAATCATGTGGGCAATATTTGAAGAGACTGCTCAAGGTGAAGCAGGGATTGAGACTGTCAATCAGGTTCAATGTGTGAATTACTTGATCGTTCAAATACTTCAGAGAAGTTGACTTGATTTTATTGAGAGAGAAGACTGATTCCATGATTCACCCTTACGCTTGAGATCGTTCATTCATCTGAAACTCGAGAACAATAATTAGCAAGTGTAATGAGAAGTGCATGATTGAGAAATGGGATGACTACATTGAGATAATGAGGTGCACATGAGAATATAATGAATCAAAACTCATTACCACAAATAATGTTCATTTCTGGAGCAATCAATTATTATTTCCACTGTGAGAAGTCTAGAGAAATCTGAAAAATCATGAGAACAGCAAAATATATCAAAATATGTATCTTAGAGGAGTCAATTCCATTAGTTGCAATAGAGATTTTCTGAGAGTAAAGTGAGAGAGGATTACCAGTATTTTTATAGATTTTTATGATCTAAAACGTGGACACATTTTCAAACTTCATAAAAAGCAGGAAAATAACATTAAATATGCATTAATGAGAGATGACTTTGAGAAATGCTCACTTACCTAATTGATTGCCTCCAAAAATGAACGAGATGTACAATTTATTTGCCAGGTGACTTTTTGAAAATTCTAAGAGAGGTCTGATCTTCAGAGAGAGTCGATACAGAAAAGATTGATTAATTGATACAATTAATAACGAGCATGAGTTGATCTGTCAACTGAGTAGTACATAGAATTGAATTAGATTAACTTGACTGTTCACAGAGATGAGAAATCGTCTTGACGTTTCGGTGCGTTCGGACCATAGGCGTAGTTGAGGATGACGTCTGAGGGGCTCAATTTTTAACAGAAGGATAAATGGAATAGTGTAGTCACAAATATGAATTTTACACATTCCAGTAGGAGTTCATGGGATGTTTTGAGAAAACTAGGTGAAAATATCGAAATCCCAAATCAAAGATATGAAGTTGAAATTACATAAATTTAGGACATCAAAACATACCGTGAATGTTATTTCTAACCCATTCAATATGGATGAATTAATTTCAGAGATCAAAAACACAAAATCTAGAAAAGCAGCCGGTTCTGATGGAATTTATCCAGAATTCATCAAACATTTAGGAAAAAAAGCCCTATCTTGGTTATTATTTTTTTATAATGATATATTGAATTCCGGCAATTTTCCGAACGAATTTCGCAAAGCTTAAGTAGTAGCAATTTTGAAACGTGGAAAAAAGTCTTCTGATCCGAGTAGCTACCGTCCTATTAGTTTATTGAGCGTCTCTTTCAAAATTTTAGAGAGATTGATTCTATTTAGAATAGAATCAACTATTGAAGAATCATTACAGAACTGTCAGGGCGGTTTCAGGAAAAATAGGAATTATTGTGATCAGGTTCTTAGCCTCACCACATTTATTGAATCAGGGTTCAATAACCCTGACAGCATTTGTGGATTTATCAGCTGCATATGATACATTATGGAAAGATGGATTCATTTATAAACTATATAATCATTTGAAATGTGGAAAAACGGTAAGACTATTGGAAAATATGTTATCCGACAGAAGGTTCCGAGTTTTTGTCGATAATAACAGTAGTAATTTCGAAACTTTGAATAACGGTCTTCCACAAGGTTCAGTTTTAGCACCACTTCTATTCAATTTATATTTGTGTGATATTCCATCTACTTCTTCGGAGAAATTTATTTATGCTGATGATATTGCTCTGGCCTTTCATCATTCTAATTTTCAAACAATAGAAAGTACCCTTTCCGCAGATTTGGACATAATGAAAAATTATTTTTTGAAGTGGCGTGTTTTCATTTGAATAATCACCAGAAATATAGAAAATTGAGTGTAACTTTCGGTTCTTCTCCCTTAAAACATAATTTCAATCCTAGATACCCGGGAATCAAACTTGATTCCTCTCTAAATTTCAACGCCCATTTAGATGATCTGCGTTTGAAACTTAAAACTCGAAACAATATTCTTCAGAAACTAGCTGGTTCCTCATGGGGCGCTGATGCAACAATACTTCGAACAGCAGCGCTTGCTTTGGTTTTTTCTGCTGCTGAATATTGTTGTCCTGTTTGGTTGAACAGTGTTCATGTAAAAAAAATTGATGCCCAACTAAATTTTTCTATGAGGATTATTACTGGTACTATCAAGTCTACACCTACTCCTTGGTTACCAGTCCTCTCAAATATTGTCCCTCCCCATATTCGCAGAGAGACAACAGCTTTGAATTTTTGGAACAAATTCAATTCCTTTCCAAATTCATTTCCCATACTCACCTATATTCCAGATAATAGGGTCCCCAGATTGAAGTCGCGTAAACCTTTTTGGTCAAATTTTCTAATATGAATAGAAGCGACAAAGAAATGTGGCAATCTGAATGGAATGTATCCAATTTTTTCAATAAAGATCTTATTTCTGATCCTTCCATCAGAGTTCCTGGTTTTGACCTTCCCAGGAGAATATGGTCTGTTCTAAATCGCATTAGAACAGGCCATGCTCTTCCGATGGAATTCGGTTGATAGTCCTAGTTGTGAGTGTGGGGAAAATGAGGAGACTATAGAACATCTTATAAATAGTTGTCCCATTTATAAATTTCAAGATGGTTTCGAGGCTATACATAAAGTAACAAATGCATTTCTAAAATGGGTGGTTTCTTTTCTGCTTTTTTCTTTTTTCATTTCAGATTAAGAATTGCGAGCCGTTTTGGGAAGAGTCTATCGACGGATAACATGAAGATGATCTCACACTGATGTTTTTCAAGATTTTTCCTGATATTTAATATTTTATGTTATTTTTTTTACGGGGTGGCAGGTTTTTTCGGCTGAGGTTTTTTCCCCTGGCTCTATAGTATCGTATGATACTAGTGATGATAGTATCGTATGATTCTAAAGTATCAAACGAAGAATGTTATAATACCCCGTTCTTTTTTTACCTCAGCTTAGGTACTTTTTGTTTCAACATTTATTGTATTATTTTAGCTCTCTATTTTCATAAGAATATATATATATATATATATATCTTTTTGTATTTGTCTAGATGTTCTGGATTTCTTATAGATGTTAAGAATAAGATATCTAATTTGTGTTTCAGTTCCTGAATTGTTTTATCGTGCCTGAATGGTGGTTTGTGTTTGATGAATTTTGACATTTGAATATGGAAAGTGCTTCTCGAAGATTTGCTGATATTTAACACTGAAGAAATTCCACATGTTATTTACATCTCCATGGTGAAATTTGAATAACTCAGACCAGTCGACATGAGTTAGTTCCTCCTTGAAGTTTTCTATTGATTTTTTATTGAAGATTCTTATTTTTTTCGTTAGACTTTTGGTATTGTTGGTGTTATGTATACTGAAATCAAAGCATTGAGCTAGGTGGTCGGATAGGTAGGGCTGTGTTGTTGAAGTTGTGCCTTCATTATTGGAGAAGATGTTATCAATACATGTTTGCGAGTATGGTGTTATTCTCGTGGGTTCAGTTATAAGTGGTTTTGGGTTGTACATTTCTAGTATGGTTTTAAATGTTTGAGTGTTTCTTTCTTGCTCCATCAACATGTCTATGTTATAATCCCCTGTTATTATAAACTTCACATTTCGTCCTTGTGATAAGAGTAATTCTAGTACTGATGTGAATACTTCAAAGAAAATATTAATATTTTCAGTTGGTGGAGTGTTCGGTCTATTGTTTATAACTATGAGTACCAACTTCGAATGTTCCTGGTCAAATTCGAGGGCAGTAAATTCTATTATATGTGGGATTGTTTTTTTTTTGGTGATATCACTTCTTATTTTATATTTTTAGTTTAGTTGATCTCTTATATATATATATATATATATATATATATATATATATATATATATATACATATCCACACTTTCATTAGAGTCCATTAAATTTAAATTCATATCACCCAAAACAACATGATAATCTGCATTGAGACATTGTAATTTGAGATAGTCATGAAAGCAAGGCAATAAAGCACTGTTTGGCATATTTGGCGATTTATATTTCCCAGTAATTCGCAGAACGTTCTCATTAAATTTCAAACATATCTTTAGATATCATTAGTATACGCAATTACTCCATCATTCTGATTATATGAACCACCGTTATAAACAACATTGAAACACTCCATGCAATACAACCTTAATTTGATGTTATGCGTTTCCGTGAGAAAAATACAATGGAAATGGTTTCCATGTTGTTATAGAACAATTTTCAACTGATCTAGATTTTTACATATGCTTCTAATATTATTATAAAATGTTTTAAGAGTGGAATGGACATTATTATCTCTACTAAATTTCTGATATTGTTCGACATTGTTACAGACGTAGGTCTCAATTACTGCTGGGTTATAGTCTCTGAGATACCTATTGATTCATCTATCGTTGAAATCAAAATTACAAGAAAACAACTTCTTGGAAAAAAGCAATTAAATGAAAATCCAAAAAAACTCAATGTTTTTAATCCGTTCTCTCCATAATTGATAACAAATTTGTCTCCTAAACTTGACAGTTTCTGTCCATACACACCATGACCAACATCGTATCTTGTTGCAAATTCCCCCTAAATTTCCCGCAAATCGCGGGCCGGTATGCTCTCCTTCATATTCCGCCGGTGATTTTAATCCCGCAAAAATTTCGTAGTCGCTCCCGCGGCCCCGCGTCAATCTGCGAATACCTTAGTGTTAAATGTCCATCGAACAGCCACCGCTTATTTGAAAACTAAAGAGTTAGCGGCATGAATTTTATTACATATTCGTACAATTTGTCACTTTGGTAGGAAATTGTGAGAAGTAGCTGAACTATAATGGTCAACCTGACTTTTACATCATTAATCGATCCAAAGAACAATTGAGTGAAAAATGTTTGGGTCATCTTTTCTATTTGAAATGGACATGTAATCTGTTGAGTTCTGATTGGTCGGCTTGGTCGCCTCGGGATTGTTATTACGGAAATCAATCATTCAGGACAGCTTCGTCTTCAAACCGAAACAGCGCCTTAGATAAATTACCTTCGAAAATTTTCGAAGTAATTACTTAGATGTAGGTTCCATATTTATATCCAATTATTCATCTATAGTGTAGAGTCGATGATCTACCTGGCTCCGAATAAAAGATATTAGTTCTTTACGATGCCAATGAAGCCGAAATGGTGATGCTCGAAAAAAGGATGTACGTAATCACATCGTCACGTTCTGCTTATATATAGTAGATGAAATAACATAACTGATGTGTATTATTTGGTGTTCTCTTTTGCCCCTAATGATACTTATTCTGTTCGTGGAATCGTGTAGTAGAAAAATTGTACCATTCCATAGAGCTTTTGGAACAGAAATTAAGCAAGTACCTGAATGAAAATGTTAATAAGATAAAAAGAAAGTTCCAAAATAAAAACTTTTGAAAAACGATTAAGCGCAGACGACACCAGTATCCAGTTTTGCTCAAAAACGACAGGGGAATCAAAATCTCAAGGAGGGCCGCTTCCCCTTGCGGGCGCCCGTTATTTGCTTTGGTATTCAAAAAATCTCCGAGAAAAATAGCATGGATTTTATATGGAATAGTTTTCTGAAAAGATTTGTAACTGAAAACAGTTCTTTTTTCGTTTTCATGTAGAAAAATTCGTTTCATTTAAATGAATTCAACAGAAAATATTGTCAGCTGTAAACAAAACATTAATGAAAAGAGGGATATAACTACGAATTATGATTTAAAGGTTCAATTCACAATGCAGGTACATATTTTGATTATACTTGATTATACGGCTTCACATCTTGAAGATGACATTTTTTCACATTTTTTGATGCAATAAATGATGTTAGAGGACAGGGGAGACTCTCTTCAAGCTTTCTGAATTGTGTATGAAGTATGAATCTAATAACTTGTCAACTCAATTAAAAAAGTCATTGTGAATTGAATTATTTCACCTAAAGTTTCGCCTACACAATATTCAATGTGTTGAAGTAGCGATAGCACACGGTTTTGTTCGCCTCCTTGTAAACGCCGATTGTGCACAAATAACTTGATTTACTTTGTTGGAATTTACATCAACGAAAAGCTTCAAAATTCGCGGATCTGATTAAATATCGATCAAATCATACTATTAAGACAACAAAGTGTATTTAGTTGAAACAATTGTCGAAATTGCATATAAGTGGGAACCAGCGACAACATATGTTGTAAAACTCCTTTCTTATCATTCTTCCTGAAATTTCCGAAACAAAAGAATATCATACACGCAAACTGAAACGAGATGTCCAGTTCCTGTGGTACCTGTCACGATAATTTTATCGTCAACACTAAGATGATCAAATGCGACTTCTGTAAGTCAGAATATCATCCACAATGTACAAGAATGAAAGATTCTCACTACAAAGCAATCATTGAGTCCAAAAATGTCTACTTCTTTTGCGACAACTGTGTTAAAAGAATAGAGATGAAACTACTCCCAGAAAATGACAACATCGATCTGGTCCGCCTTTTATCTTCAAGAGATTATCATGAAACCAATAAAAGAGGGCTTCATGATGAGCAAAATGTGAAATCCGGTGAGTTGAAGAAAAAGACTCATGGGATTTCAGAAAAAGCAAAAGAAAAAACAGTGAAGAAGAAGAAATTTACAGAGAAAACCAACAATAAAACATTGCTAGAAGAATTAAACTCAGCTGTAGATGCCCAACCGATAGAAGGAGAACCATTTAGAGTAGTACAAAACTCTAAAATCCCAACCCAGGTTTCCGCTGATTTGTAACCCAAGCAGTGAAATGCTTTCTCCATTATTCCATTTGGTGGTGATAACCAGTTCCTGCGTTTTATCAGCATTGACACTCAAGTTATTATTATTGAACCATTCAACAGCGTCTTCAATGGATTTTTTTTATTTTTCGTGGAGAAGTATTCTGTCTTCAGCTCTATTCAGAAACGTTACATCATCCGCAAAAAGAATTTCGTCACCTGCCACAACATTGTGTACCAAGTCATCGATGTAAGTCGCAAATAAAATTGGTCCAAGCACCGATCCCTGAGGTACTCCATGGGTGATTTTACATTTGGAAGATATCTTTCCATCAAGATCTACCATCTCGTAACGATTTTGCAAGTAGCATTCCATCAGATCAAGTGGTGGCCCTCGGACCCCAACGTATTCCAGCTTGGACAGCAGCTTTTCGTGGTCCACGCAATCGAAGGCCTTACTCAAGTCCATGCAAGCCAGCACTGCCTCATCTGTGCTGTCCAGCGCCTCCATTATGAATTCCACTATCTGGACCAGGGCTGTTATCGTAGATCTCCCTTTCCTGAAGCCGTGTTGTCGGCATGAAAGCAACGAATTCTTTTCAAAAAAAGAGAGCAGTCTCGTCTTGATCAGGGATTCCAAGACCTTCGAAATGGCTGGAAAACAGATATGGGCCTATAATTCTGGTAAAGACTTTTGTCTCCCTTCTTATGCACAGGTATGACCCTTGCCAATTTCAGCTCATCTGGAAAATACCCTTGTTCGAAGCAAGTATTCACCAGATGTGTGAGCGGATCCACCAGACAATCAATAGTCTTCTTCAGCAATCCTACCGAAAAGCCATAAATATCTTTCGAGGTTTTATTTTTCAACTCTAAAACCGTCCTTGTCACCTCATCTTTGGTTGTTGGCATCACAAAGAAAGATCCAACAGAATTTATATTCTTGTTATTCAAGAGAGTCTCACACCTTCCTGGGTCTGTGTTCTGTTTATTCATTCTTTCTGCAATAGTGGTGAAGTAAATGTTGAACTCTTCCTCGGATAAGCCAACCTTGTTTGGCTTACTAGTTCTATTTTTCATTCTAGAGTTTATTACCTCCCATATAGCCCGGTTCTTGTTGTCAGCTTCGTTCAGGAATTTCACATCTCTATTTTTGATGGTCTTGTTTATTAGATCTTTCAGCTTGAGTTTCATTTCCTTGTAGAGCTTGAATGAAGCTTCATCCCTTCTGACTTGAAATATCGTATGGGCGGCATCCACTTTATTTTGGAGATCGATAACTTCAGGTTTCTCCCAAATTTTTTTGCTCTGATTATTCTGATTCTTCACAATTTTCTTCATGGGAAAGCACTGGCGGAATAATTCCAACATAGTGTCGTTGAAAGTTTTGAACTGGCCACGAGCAGAGACCTCACTCACACAGTCCCAATCAACCTTCCTTAATCTTTCGCGAAACAGGTAAATACTGTCTTTATTTTTAATGGATTCAATGCAATATATTTGAGATCACATTTCTTTTATTTTGATGTGGATCTAGTTGACAACAAACGATACAATAATCAGAAGCTGATTAAATTAATAAATAATCAGCTTCTAAGGAGTCGAGTCGTTTATTGTTAACTTGTGAGGTTCAGATAGAAGAACCGAAGAAGAACGAGTTTCCCAATCTGAACCTTGCCTTCTTTCATATAGGGGTGATTCTACAAAAATTGTGTTTCTTTTGAGGATATTTTGTTTACAATAGTTATTGAATCAAATTAATACCAATTCCTATGTATTCGATGGCTAATATAATGAATATTTTGTTCCAAATCGGGCCAGTCACGTTTTGAAGTAGATTTTGAGATAATTAAAATTTTCTGAATTTGACTGCCAGCAGACTGACTAGGGTAACATGGTACTGATAAAATACACAATTTTGTATGAATTACAATGAAATTTAATGAAAATAACTACAAATCTCTTAGTGTCAATAATGGCACATGTCTAAGTATTAAAATCACCTAGTAACAATTAGAAATAATTGGTACTGGGCAGAGCCGAATTGAGATTAGGCGATTGCGTAGTAGTATAGGGGCTTCGCATCTGCTAGGGAACCCGTGCCCTATGCACATTCTGATGATGGTTGAAAAAGTGCCCCGAAATTGCAATGCCTATGAGCCCTCCACATGATTAATCCGGCTCTGATACTGAGAGAAAATACTATTTCAGTTTTGAGTGAAGCCGTTTGACATTTGAGGTAACGTTATTCACTCAGCTTGTACTAGTTTGATTTAGTTTCACTTAATATTTTCAAGTATGATTACTTTATTTACTTGATTGTTTGTTGATACAAATAATAGAAACAAAAATCCAACAATATTCATCCCAAAAGTACTAACTATCATAAAATTCAGAACAATGATAGTATAATATTATGAAACTTAACTATCTCAGTCTTCGTAACAGCCTTTTGACATTTTCATAATGGTATATTACTCAACTTTTATATTATTTTCGGGTAATTTTACTAGGCGATAAGCCAGTACGTATATTGCTTATAAATCAAGCAAATATAATAAGCTAAGCTTTGAAAGCTTAGCTGATAATTAAATTAAAATGAGATCGTAGTGTCATGTCATCTACATTTTTTCTTTGTCCTTTCTCTTTTTTCTTCAAGTACTGGAGATTTTGTTTTTTGTTGTATTCCTATAATTCACTCGTGATGGGATCACTTTTATTTCAAACACACTGGAACAATTATGGCATCTGACAAATTAGGCAGTCCATATAACTAACTTCATTAGAAATATTAAAACTAAAACAGGAGTTTGACCTTCAGTCGGTGATATTTGGGGAGATTTTCAAATTTGAAGAACACACAACGGATTGAGGAGTGAAACAAACACAAAGTTTCTAATTTTTTTTCTGAATTAAGTGGAATATTTCCCTCCTGTCAAAAACTTCATGTTGATAGAATGCAATTATCGAAAATTACAGCGAATATTTCCCTCCTGTCAAAAACTTCATGATGATAGAATGCACTTATCGAAAATTACAGCGATAATTGCATTGTAGAGAGCGAAAGATCCCTGCGATAATTGCACTGCTCGTATCCATAGCAATTTCGGGACATATTCCCCCGAATTACACTCGTGCATCAAAATGACCTGATAATTCTGCATTCCAGCGTGTTGTCTTTGAAAAACTGCATTCGGTCATTTTCATTTTTGGAGAAAGACCCCTCCACACTCATGCAGTTTTTTGACAACACGCTGTCATGCAAAATTATTGGTAATTTTGATGCACTTGTGCAATTACTTCCGTGAACATTGCATTAATATTGTTGTTGTATATAATACTAGGTATATTACAGATTGTAGTAAATTAGTAAATTTTCTTAAATCAAGGAGAATGATTAATGGATAGTCACTTGATTGTTGTTTTTCGGGATTGTAACATGCCAGAGGACTAACGTTTTGAGTAATAATGTTGTTTTTTCATTACCTTGTATTCAAAATGGAGAAGTGAAATTGGTTAGCAAAATGGAGGTTTTTTTAATGTTTGAAAATTAATTGTAATTTCAATAATATATAATTAGAATTTATTTATAATGGCTGGTGACATTGAGTTACCCAATTTTTGTAGAATCACCTATAAGTATATTTTACTCCTAAGTAGACTCACTCAACTCAGATGTCTGAGATATCAGAAGGATTAAGCTCGTTTTGAGCTCTTTGAAAGTATATTACGGGCTCATGGTGGTGGTCGAGTTCGGGCCTACTCGGCGTTTTGGTGGTGTTCTTCCTATCGCAGCCACCGACGATGATTAATGTTTTCCGCAATGTATTTTCGTACCGTTCTTGCTGCCTTGCAGTACATCTTTCTGCATGACAGTTGAAGCTGTCTCAAAATTGGCTCGAAGTTTTTCAGGTATTAGTCATGTATAGAAGAAATTACGATAGGAACTGTTTTTTTATCTGTCAATTTCCACCGCCCCCTGAGTTGTTTTTCGAGATCTTTGTACTTAGATTTTTTCGACTTGTTAATCTAGTAAATTGGTGTTATTCTATACAGAATGCGTTGTTATACAACAACGCTAATGCGTATTGCTCCTCTCATGTTCAATTAGTAGGATGAGGTCTTGTCAATTCTGAGTTGTTGCTCAATTTGTAAAGACAGTAAGATCCTGATGGAGTCTGCTGAGCTCATTTTCTAAATCAGAATCTGGAGTGTAGTTATTTTAGGGGACCTCAGGAGTTCCTGCGAATTTTTGACATCCACCCGTAATGTGGTAGATATTTTCTTGTGTAGTAAATCGATAACGATAGCTATAATCGACTACTGTGGAGTCCTTGATATATTTAAAGTAGTTCCTCATTGGTATTTAATTACTTAGTCCTGGTTAGCCATGAAAAAATCCTCCATCTGGGGATATAGTTTTACCCAGATTTGTCGACATAATCCTGGTTAATCTCATTTTGATGTCCCCCATGGGGAGGTTTATTTATCATTATTATATTCAGAAAATTTTCACTTTTTGTGAAGACATCCTTCGTTTTTCTTTTTATAGTTTTTTTTTGAGAAATATTGGTTTCATTCCGACTATGACAACGAATATAACCAAACCTTTAGAGGAATTTTAAGAGCATATAATCGAATGTGTCGTCGTCGTGAGTAGTCGCACGCTCGTAGGCTCCGCTTATTATTTGGTCAAACCTAATAGCATCACTAAATCTTTGTCTCCTTTATATACATTGAAAACTAAATGGCTCTTACACAGAAAGATATTCAGAAGATTATTAAAGAGGCAATGAAAACAATTTTGTCAGATCAAAATTTCATGGATTCTCTCGTGAAGCATGTATCAGAACACTTGAACAGAAAACTGGATGAAGTCATCATCAAACAACAAGAGAAGTTGGATGAATATGAGGAAAAATTAACAGCACTGCAAAGTGAAAATCAATATCTTCATGAAAAACTGGATACGCAGGAGCAATTACAAAGAAGAAACTGCATTCGAATATTTGGTCTAGAAGAATGTACGGAGGAGAACACTGAAGAATTGGTTCAGAATCTATTGAATAAAACGATGAAAATAAAGATGAATATGAATACACAGACTGAGTCATGTTTCCGTGTTGGTCGAGTAAAAATGCACAACAAACAACAGGATCTGAAACAGACAATATGAAATCCCGGCCCATACTTGTGCGTTTTTGTAACTATCGAGATAAACAGAAAGTCATGTGGAAAAGAAAATTGTTGAAATCCAGTGGCGTAACTATCAAGGAAGATCTAACAAAATCTAGATTGGAACTGCTTCGAAAGGCAGTGAAAAAGTATTCTACGAAAAATGTATGGACTTCGAATGGGGAGATTTTCGCAAATATTGATGGCCAGAGGAGGAGAATCCACAGTCACGGTGATATATTATAGGGATAATCTATTTGTATTTACGGAAATTCAATAAGTGGTGTCAGGGTGCTGACTATTATTTTTTTATTTCCTATTTTTTTTGGTTTCGTAAGCTAGGTTAATTAAGTGTTTATTTTTTCTCTTTGTTTTCTGGGGAATTTGAATAAATAAGATGGTAAGGGAACTCAAGTGTTATTATCAAAATTTCAGAGGGTTGAGGACAAAGCTCAATGATATAAAGATAAGTACTGAAGAGGAAGAATATGATATAATTGTTGGAACAGAAACGTGGTTGTATGAGGGTATTTTCGATTCGGAAGTTTTCAATTTAGAAAAATATCAGGTTTACAGATCAGACAGAGATATGAGACAGACAAACAAGGTAAGAGGTGGTGGTGTACCGGTGTGAACCTACCAGACCAAATCCATCAGACCGTTTGTCGGAAACGCCCGAACGCGGTGTCCAGTGGCGTACGGATCTGCAGTGAGATGAACGGTGTAACACGACTGATTCGCATAAATAATGAACAAGGGATGTCAAACTTTATTGAATTTCTATTAAAAAAAGACTTTTACAGGAAACGAGGGTTGATTTTAACGGAGCTATTTCGGAAAGATATGAAATATCAGTGATCCGCTATATAGGGAATATTTCGTTGGAACATTACATTATCACGGAAAATATCCGACGAGAGCATAGTGACACTCGGCATGCGGAATTGTTATTTTGATGTAAGTATTGCCTGGAAATTTCGTTCCCTTGCAAAGGGATCCAGGAGGTGAAATTTCCCCTATATTGAAAAATTCGATATCTCGGAAAATACTAAACGGAGCATAATTAAACTCAGTAGGTGGGACTATTATATCGATTCTAACATTTGACGAAAATATCGTCAACTTGCATAGGGATCCAGGGGGTGAAATTTCATCCCCTATTGTGAAAAATTCGATATCTCGGAAAGTCCTCAACGGAGCACAATTAAACTCGGTACGTAGTACTGTTATATGGATTCGAACATGTGGTGAAAATTTTGTCCACTTGCAGATGGATCCAGGGGGTGAAATTTCATCCCCTATTTTGGAAAATTCGATATCTCGTAAAATACTCAACGGAGCACAATTAAACTCGGTATGTAGTACTGTTATACCGATTCGAACATTTGGTGAAAATTTCGTCCACTTGCAGAGGGAGCCAGGGGGTGAAATTTCATCCCCTATTTTGAAAAATTCGATATCTCGGAAAATACTGAACGGAGCACAATTAAACTTAGTAGGTGTGACTATTATATCGATTCGAACATTTGATGAAAATTTTGTCCACTTGCAGAGGGAGCCAGGGGGTGAAATTTCATCCCCTATTTTGGAAAATTCGATATCTCGTAAAATACTCAACGGAGCACAATTAAACTCGGTATGTATTAGTGTTATACCGATTCGAACATTTGGTGAAAATTTCGTCCACTTGCAGAGGGAGCCAGGGGGTGAAATTTCATCCAGTATTTTGAAAAATTCGATATCTCGGAAGGTCCTCAACGGAGCACAATTAAACTCGGTAGGTGTGACTATCATATCGATTCGAACATTTGATGGAAATATCGTCAACTTGCAGAGGGATCCAGGGGGTGAAATTTCATCCCCTATTTTGAAAAATTCGATATCTCGGAAAATACTCAACGGAGCACAATTAAACTCGGTACGTAGTACTGTTATACCGATTCGAACATTTGGTGAAAATTTCGTCCACTTGCAGTGGGAGCCAGGGGGTGAAATTTCATCCCCTGGATCCCTCTGCAAGTGGACAAAATTTTCATCAAATGTTCGAATCGATATAATAGTCACACCTACCGAGTTTAATTGTGCTCCGTTCAGTATTTTCCGAGATATCGAATTTTTCAAAATAGGGGATGAAATTTCACCCCCTGGCTCCCTCTGCAAGTGGACGAAATTTCCACCACATGTTCGAATCCATATAACAGTACTACGTACCGAGTTTAATTGTGCTCCGTTGAGGACTTTCCGAGATATCGAATTTTTCAAAATAAGGGATGAAATTTCACCCCCTGGATCCCTCTGCAAGTGGACGAAATTTTCATCAATTGTTCGAATCGATATAAAAGGCACACCTACCGAGTTTAATTGTGCTCCGTTTAGTATTCTCCGAGATATTGAATTTTTCAAAATAGGGGATGAAATTTCACCCCCTGGATCCCTCTGCAAGTGGACGAAATTTTCATCAAATGTTCGAATCGATATAATAGTCACACCTACCGAGTTTAATTGTGCTCCGTTTAGTATTCTCCGAGATATCGAATTTTTCTAAATAGGGGATGAAATTTCACCCCCTGGATCCCTCTGCAAGTGGACGAAATTTTCATCAAATGTTCGAATCGATATAATAGTCACACCTACCGAGTTTAATTGTGCTCCGTTTAGTATTTTCCGAGATATTGAATTTTTCAAAATAGGGGATGAAATTTCACCCCCTGGCTCCCTCTGCAAGTGGAAAAAATTTTCAACAAATGTTCGAATCGATATAATAGTCACACCTACCGAGTTTAATTGTGCTCCGTTGAGGACTTTCCGAGATATCGAGTTTTTCAAAATAGGTAATGAAATTTCACCCCCTGGCTCCCTCTGCAAGTGGACGAAATTTTTACCGAATGTTCGAATCGGTATAACAGTACTACATACCGAGTTTAATTGTGCTTCGTTGAGTATTTTACGAGATATCGAATTTTCCAAAATAGGGGAAGAAATTTCACCCCCTGTATCCCTCTGCAAGTGGACAAAATTTTCACCACATGTTCGAATCCATATAACAGTACTACGTACCGAGTTTAATTGTGCTCCGTTTAGTATTTTACGAGATATCGAATTTTCCAAAATAGGGGATGAAATTTCACCCCCTGGCTCCCTCTGCAAGTGGACAAAATTTTCATCAAATGTTCGAATCGATATAATAGTCACACCTACCGAGTTTAATTGTGCTCCGTTTAGTATTTTCCGAGATATTGAATTTTTCAAAATAAGGGATGAAATTTCACCCCCTGGCTCCCTCTGCAAGTGGAAAAAATTTTCAACAAATGTTCGAATCGATATAATAGTCACACCTACCGAGTTTAATTGTGCTCCGTTGAGGACTTTCCGAGATATCGAATTTTTCAAAATAGGGAATGAAATTTCACCCCCTGGCTCCCTCTGCAAGTGGACGAAATTTTTACCGAATGTTCGAATCGGTATAACAGTACTACATACCGAGTTTAATTGTGCTTCGTTGAGTATTTTACGAGATATCGAATTTTCCAAAATAGGGGAAGAAATTTCACCCCCTGTATCCCTCTGCAAGTGGACAAAATTTTCACCACATGTTCGAATCCATATAACAGTACTACGTACCGAGTTTAATTGTGCTCTGTTGAGGACTTTCCAAGTTATCGAATTTTTCACAATAGGGGATGAAATTTCACCCCCTGGCTCCCTCTGCAAGTGGACAAAATTTTCATCAAATGTTCGAATCGATATAATAGTCACACCTACCGAGTTTAATTGTGCTCCGTTTAGTATTTTCCGAGATATCGAATTTTTCAAAATAGGGGATGAAATTTCACCCCCTGGATCCCTATGCAAGTTGACGATATTTTCATCAAATGTTCGAATCGATATAATAGTCACACCTACCGAGTTTAATTGTGCTCCGTTTAGTATTCTCCGAGATATTGAATTTTTCAAAATAGGGGATGAAATTTCACCCCCTGGATCCCTCTGCAAGTGGACGAAATTTTCATGAAATGTTCGAATCGATATAATAGTCACACCTACCGAGTTTAATTGTGCTCCGTTTAGTATTTTCCGAGATATCGAATTTTTCAAAATAGGGGATGAAATTTCACCCTCTGGCTCCCTCTGCAAGTGGACAAAATTTTCATCAAATGTTCGAATCGATATAATAGTCACACCTATTGAGTTTAATTGTGCTCCGTTTAGTATTTTCCGAGATATCGAATTTTTCAAAATAGGGGATGAAATTTCACCCCCTGGATCCCTATGCAAGTTGACGATATTTTCATCAAATGTTCGAATCGATATAATAGTCACACCTACCGAGTTTAATTGTGCTCCGTTTAGTATTTCCCGAGATATCGAATTTTTCAAAGTAGGGGATGAAATTTCACCCCCTGGCTCCCTCTGCAAGTGGACAAAATTTTCACCACATATCCGAATCCGTATAACAATACTACGTACCGAGTTTAATTGTGCTCCGTTGAGGACTTTCTGAGATATCGAATTTTTCAAAATAGGGGATGAAATTTCACCCCCTGGTTCCCTCTGCAAGTGAACAAAATTTTCATCAATTGTTCGAATCGATATAACAGTACTACGTACCGAGTTTAATCGTGCTCCGTTGAGTAATTTCCGAGATATCGAATTTTCCAAAATAGGGGATGAAATTTCACCCCCTGGATCCCTCTGCAAGTGGACGAAATTTTCACCACATGTTCGAATCCATATAACAGTACTCCGTACCGAGTTTAATTGTGCTCCGTTCAGTATTTTCCGAGATATCGAATTTTTCAAAATAGGGGATGAAATTTCACCCCCTGGATCCCTTTGCAAGGGAACGAAATTTCCAGGCAATATTTACATCAAAATAACAATTCCGCATGCCGAGTGTCACTATGCTCTCGTCGGATATTTTCCGTGATAATGTAATGATCCAACGAAATATTCCCTATATAGCGGATCACTGATATTTCATATATTTCCGAAATAGCTCCGTTAAAATCAACCCTCGTGTCCTGTAGAAGTCTTTTTTTAATAGAAATTCAATAAAGTTTGATATCCCTTGTTCATTATTTATGCGAATCAGCCGTGTTACACCGTTCATCTTACTGCAGATCCGTACGCCACTGGACACCGCGTTCGGGCGTTTCCGACAAACGGTCTGATGGATTTGGTCTGGTAGGTTCACACCGGTTGGTGGTGTGATGATAGCTGTTAAGAATAAATTCAGAGTGATGGAAGTTGATAGTAAGGCTGAAAGTTATGAATTAATTAAAATAACTATAAAGGTGAAAAAGAGGATCCTGGCAGTTGTTTCTGTGTACTTCCCACCGAACTTGAGCATTGATACCTACAATGATTTTTTCCTTCACATTCAAAGCATTCTGGAAAGTAACGTGAACATCATAATTCTTGGGGATTTCAATCTGCCAGATTTACCTAGTGACCTAACAGCGTATGATGGGCTGAATGAAAAGCATAAAAAATTTTTAGATCACTTGAATATTACTATGTTAGAACAAACTAATACTGTTTGTAATGTAAATGTTCGCAAATTGGATTTGATATTAGTTCCTGGTGAAGAGTCGCACACACTGGCAGTATCTAGATCAGATTTTCCTTTGTTACCAGAGGATAGACATCACCCCGCTTTGGGCATTGACATGGAATTAGAGTGTGATGCTGACCTCACTCACTCGGTGAGTGGTGGATATTATAATTTTAAAAAATGTGATTTTTTTAAACTGAGTTGTGGAATAAGAGATTTAGACTGGACGCCACTGTTCGAATATGGTGATGTAAACGATGCACTAGATTTCTTTTAATGCCGACTCCATAGTGTGCTAGATTTGGTGGTTCCATATTCAGATAAAAAAAGGTCCGTGTTTCCTGTTTGGTACACCAGGGAGGTGATTGAATCAATCAAAAGGAAGAACTGCTTGCAGAAACTGAAGAATTTATCGTTAAACCAAATGAATCTGTACAGATATGAAAGAAAAAACCTAAAAAAATTAATAAAATCAAGTTATTTGAATTACGTAAAAAACGTGGAGAACGCAATACAAGAGGACAATAAAACATTCTGGGTGTTCACGAAAAATAACAGCAGTAATTGTAGTTCTGCGTCATAAATTGAATTGGACGGTAGAAACATTTCGAAATCAGAGACCTCACAAAGTTTTGGTGAATATTTCCAGTCAGTATTCAAAACAGACATCTCCACTTATAAAACTGACTCACTTATGGATGGAATGCCGGATTTTTTCATGTCAGAGATAACTGTGAGGGACTTTTTTATGGCAGTGACTAAGTTAAAACCGAAGAAATCAGCAGGTATCGACAGAATTCCACCTTATGTCATAAAGGGATGTGCTGAGTGGCTTCAAAGGCCTTTGCTTTTCATTTTCAATTTGGCGCTGAAAACAAATACGTTCCCATCCTTATGGAAAGAGGTTTTAGTAACGCCCATTCATAAGTCTGGAAAGAAAACAGAGATAAAGAACTACAGACCTGTTTCAGTTCTGTGTGCAACTGCTAAATTATTAGAACAAATTATCTACGCCAAGTTGTGGATGGGTGTGAAGAACAAAATATGCCCTGAACAGCACGGTTTTATACCAAATAAATCTACGGCAACAAATTTGCTGGAATTCTGTCACGAGATTTCCAGTATTATGGAAAATTCGCAAGCTGATATTGTTTACACAGACTTCCGAAAGGCATTTGATAGTATCAATCACGACATTCTGCTGAGAAAGATCAGTGAATGTGGAGCAAGTGTTGGTATTATTAGATTTGCTTCTTGCCTAAGAAGCAGAACTTTCAGGGTGAAATACGGTGGTAATTGTTCAGAGAAATTTCATGCAAATTCAGGAGTACCGCAGGGTTCAAACTTGGGTCTTTTATTGTTTTTGATCTTTATAAATGACTTACCACAGTGTCTGAGCTACTAAAATTTTACCATAGGATAGAGGATGTTCGTGATTATGCTAAAGTCCAAGCTGATATCAATTCCATTCAAGAGTGGAATAGAAGGAATCATTTACCCTTCAATAACGGTAAATGCGTTGTGTTATCTTGCTCCAGAAAAAACACAATACTCAAGTTTGCATACAGTATGGATGGCAGGGAGTTAATTAGAGTTGAGGAGGTCAGGGATCTGGGTGTGGAGTACAACTTCAAACTCTCGTTTAGGGCTCATATTGAGACCGTGGCAGCGAGGGCACTCAGAACATTGGGATTTGTGTTGAGGCACTGTAGGTACTTCAGAAACATAAGAACCTGTATACTATTATACAATGCCTTGGTCAGACCCAAGCTCGAATATTGCTCTGTGGTGTGGCACCCAGCACCTCTCATATATAAAAAACCTTGGAAAAGGTTCAAAATAGGTTTTTACGATTCCTTTACTTCAAAAAACATAAAGTGTATCCAGACTATTCAATTATTCGATCTACTGACCTCAGAAATGAGTTCCAAATAACATCTCTCGAGAACAGGAGGCTCAGGGATGTCGTGAGTGTCTGCTACAAAATTTTCAATCGGCATTATGACGCACCGCGCTTGAAAGAGGTTATGAAACTGAGAATTCCCTCTCGAGACACTAGACTCAAGCAGTTCTTCGAGATACCTCCTGCAACCACTCTGATTCATTGTTCACCCATAATAACAATGCTAAAAATAACGAATAATTTCTTAAATTTGTCCAACACCAGCTTTGCCCTCAAAACCAAGCTGTTTTATAGATGTCTCAATGTACATTATAGATAAGAAGGATCCTTTTAGAGTTTACTCATGTATTTGTTTGGGTTGTTATGTTAATATATCCAGTTTACTTCGACACCCGAAAAATGTTTTCTATCACTTTCATTCTCATGTAAAAAGATTTTTATAATCTGTTTGAGAAATAAATAAATAAATAAATAAATAACTCAGACCAAATTTGTAACATGAAGAGAATTTTACCAATCTCAACAATCCTTGGTTCGTGCATATTTCGTCAAAAACTCAATTATATTTCATTAGTGACTCCTTTCGCCATTTCGTGAAAAATAACAAACTTGATAATATTTTCATGGAGCTGATTTTTTCATAAGAATTTATTTCCGCAAATTATTCCAGATATACCAGGTGTCCGACGAATACCGTTTGTTAGAATATTTTTTGGAAATAACCGAAATTCACTTTGACATCTACTTTTGCTTGGAAGCCTCATATTTCACAATGAAAATAGATTCCTCATAAATTCTCAGTTGTTTTAATGCCTAATGTTCGAATTTCTATCGAAACATCCTTCTTCAAATTGAAAATTAATATCTTCAAGATTTTTCATTGGGAAAATGTTGTTTTTGAGAACAAGGATTATAGTTCTGTCACAACAGAATTAAAAATCATGATACAAGAGGTTACAAATATCATTGTACAGAATGAACTTAAGCCTTATTTAACCCAAAATTGACCCTACTCAAATCAAATTGTACCATAGCCGGATACGGAGTGATTCTAATTCCTTCCTCTTCCAGCTATTCCCCTAGTGTATTGATATGCCTTATACGCTAGTAATTTTTTTGTGAGCGTCTGGCATAAAACCGTGACAGAGGGCTTGGGGTCAAATTTGACCCTGCCATACCATTAACGTCATAAAGTCAGTGGAACCAACCGAAGATTTGATTAGACTCCAAAACGAAACTAGATGTTTTAATGTCCATAAAACGATAATGAACATTTCAATTTATGTGCTGACTGTGAAAAAAATTGTTTGCAACAATCAATGTTCGGTCAGAACACTGGGCCAAAATTGGGATCAATATGAGCATATAAGGAAATAGTACCATATAAAACATGTTGATAAAATTTTCCTGGTTTCGTTTTTTCACATTTGACTGCCCTATACTTTCGGAGAAACTCATCCCAAAGCGAGATTCGAGTGAAAATTTATTATTTTCGTAGTTGTTTTTTCTCAAAGATATATTATACACTGCGAAAAAAAATTAACGCACATTATGGAAATCTCAAATTTATTCTACAACTGGAGGTGTCCTCAATGATAATTATTTTTATCAGAATTATGCATGCATATGTTATCCACTTTCAACGTTTTTCTTCAATACAGATGTTTGTCCCAGCAGGAATAAAAAAAGATGATATCAGATTTTGAATGTATTGGCTCCATTCTAAAATCAGTTGTTCTCGATCAATTCTAGTGATCAATAGTATTTCTTTCGTTTGAATTTCTACATTCGATCGCTATGCAACGCGAAACACGCAATTTGACCCAAGAGGAATGTGCCCAAGCGGTAGTTTTGCGAGAAGAAGGGTGGACATACACAAGAATTGCAGAAAGGTTTGGAGTTTCCCATACAAGTGTGTCCAGAATGTTGCAGCGATTCAGGGAGATAGGTATGAATGTCCGAAGACCAGGACAGGGTAGACCAGGGGTAACAACTGCCATTCAAGAACGTTACTTGAGGGTTTCTTCGTTGAGACAACGGTTTGCAACCGCTCGCCTCCTTCAAAATCAGCTTGAGCAAACTCATAAATAATCGCCTCAGAGAATATGATTTAAGGCCTCGTGTTGCGGCAAGAGGCCCAGCTCTTACCCTAGCCCATCGAAGGGCGCGTTTGGATTTTGCGAGAGAACATATCCATTGGGAAGAGGCCGATTGGGAAAGAGAGATGAGACAGATGAGTCTAGATTCTGCCTCTACAATTGTGATCGACGTTCCCTTGTTACAGACGTCCACATGAAAGATATGCTCAGAGCAATTTCCTGAATACTACTGGTTTCGGGGGAGGATCGATTATGGTATGGGGTGGAATATCTTTGACTGCTCGCACAGACCTAGTGGTCGTTGATAATGGAGCTATGAATGCTGATAAGTATATAAGGAACATTCTTGAAGAGCATGTAGTGCCATTTGTCCCATACATTGGTGAATATTTCATTTTTATGGACGATAATGCCAGACCCCATCTTGCGCGCATCGTTCAGGAGTAACTTGAAGAGGTTGAAGTCTCTCGAATAGAATGGCCAGCAAGAAGTCCAGATCTCAATCCGATTGAGCAGATTTGGGACAACCTCAATAGAAGGCTGAGAAGTTCAGAAAATCATCCAGCTACTCTTGATGACTTAGGAATCCAACTTTAAGAAATCTGGGAAGGATTAGATCGGAACATTTTAAGATCACTCATTTTGAGTATGAACTGTCGTTGCCGAGTTGTTAACGCAAGAGGTGGAAATATCAAGTATTAAATCACTTATCAGCATTTCAGTATTTTAAAAATTGTTCATTTCTCTTCTTTCACATAAGATTCGGTGAAATCCTGAATTTTTCTTCCATTTGATGTGACTTGTTTCATTCAAAATCTTCCCGAGAGAACATAAAAAATAAGTTATAAGGTCAATGTAGAGTTAACTTTCATTAAAATTGAGATTTTCAGAATGTGCGTTAATTTTTTTGCGCAGTGTAGTTTTTTTTTCAAAGTTTCTGAAAAATTTATTATTCATTAATTCTACATGTTTGGAATACCATCAACTCATTTTCACTGTGTAGTTTGATTACCGAAGAAAAATTTTTGATGTAGAAAAGACTATATTTTTCTGAATTTGATAGAAAAAATACACAGGTTCAAAATTGACCCTACCATACCCTAGAAGTAAATTTAAAGCACCATACCAGTTAAGGGTTAAATAGCCAAGTTATGTCCATGATAAAACATAAAAAGAAACTTTGGTTGAAGTATAAAAGCTCTAAAGATGACAATGACCTCCATACCCACAGAGAGTTTTCGAAGATATTAAAAAGGTCCATAAATGACTCCCGTTCGAGACACAGAGAATCCATCGCCACCTCCAAAAATCCAAAAAAAAATTGCAAGAATATATTCGTTCCAATCTTATATCCAAGGTGGGCGTTCCATTACTGCAGAACAGTCTAGATATCGCCAACTTACTCGCAGATAGTTTCTCAGACATTTATACAGTTGAGGATACACCAACTCGACTTCCAAATATCAAAATAAAAGATTGCTGCCTTCTCTGGAAGAGATAGAGTTATCCCCAGAAGATATTAAACATCATCCGAATTCACTGAAGAAGAATTCATCATCTGAACCAGACCACTGTCTCCTCTACTTTTGAATTCTTCATCTGATTATTTGACTTTACTACGGATCGGTCCCTCGGACCAATTCTGTTCTTATTATACGCTTGTAACATCCGATCCAATTCGGCTTTTTGGCGACGACTCGAAGATATTCAACCACTCCACCAAACACAAAACTCTACAGGAAGATCTAGATTCGTTATTCCAATGGTGTTCTGACTGGCCTCTGACGCTAGATATAGATAAATGTTTTCCTGAAAACTTAATATGGGTTTTCTCGCCCAGTTTCTGAAACAAGAAATAATTAGAAAAATTTTTCCTTTATTATTAAAAAATTTTATATTTTTGATATAAGAATTAATAATAATTAATTATTTCTTGTTTCAGAGACTGGGAGAGAAAACCCATATTAAGTTTTCAGGAAAATGCAGAGACCCCCCCCCCCCAGACAATATTTCAATAGATATAGGTAAATGTGTTGTTCTGCTACTCGGAATCAATAACATACGTAGAAGATAATAATACGTATAGGTATGCTTGGTGGGCAAATTTTGGATAGGTACTGTAAGATCTCATAGCAACCTATGCATGACCGTTTCCGATGATCTTTCATGGTGAGAACATATTAATAATGTTAGTAAAAAAGAAACAGCGGACTCTTCATGTTGAAGAAATAATTCCGAAAAATATCCTTCAGATCATGTATAGGATTAGGGTAAGAATGGGTATTACCGGTCACTTAAGAATAAATAACCACAGATCAGATGATAATCAATATTTCTATATTAATTTCTTCGCATATTAAACTTAAGCTTTTATTCTAATAAAACCACATTAATTGGAATCAATTAGTTGAAGAAATTTGCTATAATCAATAATTGAAAAGATATATATTCGACCGGTATTAAACACCATGGTGTATAATGCCGGCCACGCTTTGTTAAGGCATCAGTCGCAGATATATCCTTCAGCAGAATCGTATCCTGAGCACTCGTCATGAGCCCAAATACCACTCAGTACACATCTATACCAAAGCTCGTTGTTCTGCTGTTTTGTTTTATATCTCTAATTTTTCAATTTCGTATGGACTGTTCGATTTTAAACGACGTGAAACCATGAATGAAAAAAGCAATGTAGGTATTCGTCTGAATTGTGGATAATACCGGTCACCGTGACCGGCATTAACCGCCTAGAAACATTTCCGTAAAAAAATTCTGGGTAACAAACATATGTAGATAAGTCCAAAACTAATCAACGCAGGGCTTGCTAGATAGTTATTCTACAATAATTTTAGAAAAAAATGAGACAAATATGCAATAATAGACTCCCACCTCATATTGTTTGACCACAAAAATTTACTTCGAATAGGAACGAAAACAGTTGATAGCCTTCAATATACATCTTGGACGAGAATGAAAAAGTGGTTTCTGCGTTAGCGTGAGGTACTATGTAGCAACACGCTTTGTAAGTTTGAGGACGTAGCAACACAAAATATAGGAGATTTTGTACTGACTGGTATTACCTCCTGACCGCCATTTCCCAGTTTTACCGTATACCCCCAGTAAGTGAAACCATTGTTGGAGTACTGCGGCCCAGTCTGGAGTGATGATTTATTGCGTGATCATCAGTTGCTGGAAAAACTCCAACGTGAGGCAACCAGATTGTGGTTTCGTGGTGCGCGACCAAATTTTATTTATGAATATGTATTGTTGACATATAAGTATCGAATCAATTTCCGATTTGAAAAGAAGTTGGGAGGAACTTAGTACCGGATGTGGGTCCTTCGACCACAAACTTTTTTCTCAGCAAAACGTTCAAATATCGTTCGTTTAGTGGAATCTGATTGCTGCTTTTCCAGTCTCCAGGTACATATCTTCCGAAGTTTGTGCACAACTGAGCTCCCATATCTGATATAAATATGCGAGATAATTTGGCCCACAAAATTGAATAAATTAACATTTAACATCCTCTCTTTAACGAAGGATTCCTACCTTAACAAATAAATATGTCCAATTTTCCATAAATTTCATCAGATTGGAATGATGAGTGTTTAGTTGAGAAACCTGATTGCCTCAGACCCAGTGAAGGTACCAAATAGATATGTTTTATGATGGAAATACCTATATTGAATGCATATTTGAATCGACAATTCATATGCAGCATAGGTAACTTCTATCATTAGAAGTGGACAGTGGCGGGGGATCCAAAATGTATAAAAAATTATCGCCCCATAAATTTATTAAGTATTCTCTATAAGCTGTTTAGTGCAATAATAACAAAAAGAATCACACAAAAACTGGACTTCTATCAACCCACAGAACAAGCAGGCTTCAGGAAAGGCTACAATACTATCGGGCACATACAAACAGTGAGAAATCTTATAGAGAAAGCCTCTGATTATAAAATACCACTCTACATAGCCTTTGTTGACTACGAAAAGGCCTTTGACTCCATAGAAATGTGGTCGATTTTAGAAGCAATAAATCAAGCCCGGGTTGATTCGAGGTACACCTACTTGATCAGAAACATCTATAAAAATGCCACACTGCATATCGCTCTAACGGAAGACTGGAAAACCGAGAAGAATGACGTCAAAAGAGGAGTCCGACAGGGTGATCCGATAAGCCCGAAACTGTTCACCTTGGCCCTCGAATATGTTTTCAAGAATATCGACTCGGAGAAGAAGGGAATTCTGATAGATGGGACCTATCTGAGTCACCTCAGATTTGCTGACGACTTGATCTTGATCAGTAATAGTGCATGCGAACTGGAAGAAATGCTCAAAGAACTCAATGAAGAGTCAAAAAAGGTAGGTCTCAAAATGAATCTTCATAAAACCAAGGTAATGTCTTCCGAGCGAGTGAATGTGATCCTAGAGAATGAGACCTTGGAGTCAGTGGAAGACTACATTTACCTCGGACACAAGATCAAGCTGGGTAGGGAAAATCAAACAGTAGAAATCGATCGGAGGATTGGGCTTACGTGGGCAGGCTTCAAAAATCTGAGCCATACATTGAAAAATAAGAAAATCTCTATGTGCCTCAAGAAGAAAGTTTATGAGGCGTTCATCCTACCTATTATGACTTATGGCATGGAGACGGTGACACTGACGTTACGGAGTAGGCGCAGGCTGGAATCCACCCAACGTGCAATGGAAAGGGCCATGCTGGGGGTCAGCTTACGAGATCGCATCCGCAACTCCACCATCAGAGCCAGAACAAAAGTCTGCTGTGTTATCGAAAGGATAGCAAGACTGAAATGGAGGTGGGCAGGACACATGGCCAGGAGTGAGGACGACAGGTGGATGAAAAGAACTCAACAGTGGAGACCTTGTACGCGTAATAGAGAAAGAGGACGTCCGCCTCTACGATGGAAAGACGACATCGTAAAGTCAGTGGGGACGGGTTGGATGAAAGTTGCCCAGAACAGACACGAGTGGAGACTGATGGAAGAGGCCTACGTTCAGCAGTGGACGTGCGAGGGCTGAAGAAGAAGAAGAAGAAGTGGCGGCTTTAGGGGGTGGCGAACGCGCAAAGACACGAGCAAATTTTGATATTGATTTAAATCTCTAATTATTTATGAAGGTTTAAACATAAGGGTAAGTTCCAAAAAAGTTTCATATCGAATACATTCATTCAACACAAAATTGAAAAAAACATAATCATAAGTTCTTGAATATTGCGCCTTGTCGGAACTTCCAAATATTCAATTGAGGCACCAGATGTTTGACCCACCAGATCAGTAGGAAGAATAGAATGTAGAATCACACAACACAATTAGGGTAAAAATTATCTTAGTATTGAGGTACAATGTTTTCTTATCCCAGATGTTGGAACCTCATAAAATATTTATAGCCCTGTTGACCGTTCTTTGGCGGTCCCTCTGAAATATTCGTTCAATTATCGTCTTATGCACGAATTTATTTCATTGCAGAGAATTACGGAAGGAGGAGCACAAAATCTGTTTTTTTTTTTTCGAATATAGTGATTAGGTATGCGAAAACTGGGTTCAGTTTTGTTATATTCTATTTTTTCTGATGAAAAACTTTCATTGTTTTGGGTCCTTCATTCACATTTAGAGGTCATTTTAACATTTTTCGAATAAATTCAAATTTTTTCTTGCTATTGAATTAAGAAATTAATTCAATTTCTGAAACCTATTTTTTCAGTGTGGCTTTTGTAGGTTTCAATTTGGATACCAACAATCCAATGAATTCATCCAATACATAATATTTTAGCATCGGATACTCAAAAGTATCTAAGTGGCACAACACTAATCCAAACTGTTCCGAGCTTCAGGGCTTGATACAACTAGGACTTGACGCCCTCAATCAAACTGACCATTAGTGGCTCCTCTGTCGCTCGGGCAATCCCAGAAAAAGTTTTATATGGTGGATTTTGCAGAGAAATTTTCGAAACAAATATTATAAGAAACCACTGTTTTCAATAGAAATATGTTTACAAGATGGTGACATTTCCCATGAAACTTTCTATTCTGTTCATCTGGATGATAAAAATAAATATGTAGTTTAATTTTTATGATCTTCTCTTCGAAACAGAAAATTTAATACAGCTGGGATTGAAGAACATTTCATTGTTTTTTAAGCCGTCAAAAAAAACCACAGCTGAGTGTTTGACTGATTACATAATAAAAGAATTAGAGTAGTTGGTTATATCATTGCAAAAATGCAGAGGTCAAGGATATGATAACGGAACCAATATGCGTGGTGAAAAAAGTGTTGTCCAAAACCGTTATTCTTGAAATGAATCCACTTGCTTACTTTTTACCTTGTGGGATTCATAGCTAGAATCTCATCCTAGAAGTTGCAGCAGCGTCTTGTATCCAAGCAAAACCTTTTTTTGGTTTGCTACAAAGGTTGTATACTCTGTTTGCCGGCTCAACTCAGAGATGGGTGATTTTAAAGGATCATGTGAAAGCCTTATCACTAACACCGCTTTGTGAAACTAGATTCACGAAGGAAAAAGGGCCTCGCGGAAACCCTCCGCCCAGGGCCTCGCAATGGGTAAGGCCACCCCTGGAAGTAGAAGTCTCGTCATGAGGAACACGAGTACCTCTGAAGTTTCGTATATGAATTGAATTCCATCGCAGTTTTTATGGAGTACTCTAAAGATATAAATAAAATACAATGGATAATTTATTGAGCAACAATTTGTTTAATAACAGAACAGACTTATGTTTTTATCGCATCAGTATCGATTTTGCAAACAATTCATCTTTATATAAGTAGTAAAATCTAATAACAAGTAATTTTTACCTTAGATTGCATCATAATCGTAGATACAAACGTCCGGTATCATGATCCGAAAGGTATTCAGTACTGGGGATAGAGAAATGAATGGGGTATTGTTATTTATCAGTATGTGACTGTAAATTTATGAATATTTTTATATCCAGGATTAATATTTTTTGAGATTACCTTTGACGTCGTTCGTTCAAGTTGGTCTTGATATTGATAATCTAAAGATAATTGACACTTTTGAAGTTCGAAGTGAAGTTTATAATTAGATGATAATTCATATTGGTTGGAACTTCTGACAGACAATTGTTATGAGGACTCACGAAAACTCAATTATTTACACAGTATGATAACTACTTTTCTCTAATTCTGCAACAAATCCGTTCATTCTGTCACATCTTGTAAAACAAAATAGTGAGAGAATATCTCATTCTCACACAGATTTAATATTTATATTTATTGATAACATGTTGGCCTCCTGCCACGAATTTATTTATTATCTGTCAACTTCACGTGGTAGTACATAAATCTGCCAATCAATATTTTTCAATTTAAATATCACTCACCGATTTTTACGGAAACATTTCATCATTAAACGTTGGTACTCATAACTCTCCTGTTATGGATTTTTTGCACCATAGAACGAATTTTGTTAGTTACCGCGTTTGTTGCTTAATCGGTAGATCATTTTTACTGGTTGCTAAGGTAAACAGAACGGTAAGTGAAAATTCTTTGAATTAATGAAATAACACAAACAATTTGAATTCAGTTCATTCAATATTGAAAGTGAAAGTACAATTTTCACAATTGCTGATGGAAATACCATTGGATTGAGTAGTAGTCGAATTCACAGAAACCTTTGCTGAATTCAACATTTCATGTTGCAACTCGCTACGTTCCGTAGTATGCAAAATTTTTTTAGCAAAGTCTAGTTTATTTTCCAGGGAATCCTCAACGTAACTTTTAGCCACAGTCGAAGACCGCCATCCACCGTGTCGTTTTAGTCCTAATACATCTAATCCCTTATTAGCTAAAAATGTGGCCGAGGTGCGTCTAAAAGAGTGGCTAGTATAGGCATTTGGATTTTCTAAATTCAAAAAAGTTGCAATTTTCGACAGCCAACTTCCAATTGTCCCTTTGCCTATTACTTGATTACTGCATTTTGCGTTTTGATATCTCAAAAATAAATGCTCGCTCTTCGCATTTTGTGGATGCAGACGGAAATATTTTCTATATATTTCCAGGTAGAGGCTTTCGCGGCCATCGTTCAATGTGACATGTTCTTTCGAGCATTTAGGCCGTCGTCGTAGATTAGTTCTCGACGTTTCGCCAGTTCGAGTGTCTGGCATCTTCAGGAGTTATATTTCAGGAGATGTTCTCACTGGACTGAACTCAGGCAGTTCAGTCCAGTGAGAACATCTCCTGAAATATAACTCCTGAAGATGCCAGACACTCGAACTGGCGAAACGTCGAGAACTAATCTACGACGACGGCCTAAATGCTCGAAAGAACATGTCACATATTTCCAGGTAATTGATATCATTATCTCGATCGATGACTGTGAATGTTTCCTGAATGTTGGTTTTTGTGTTGGGAATTTTCACGATTAAAAATGATTCCCGATCTTCTATGTCCCTGGCGCTCATGTTGTACAACTCTTCTCTTCTACACGCCCCTGATATACCTAATATCATTCCCACCTGAAAGGACATAATTAGTTTATAAAGCACTATTATATTAATGAAAGCACACCTTGATAATTAAAAACATATCATCTGGTGCTTCTTTTAAGAATTTATTAATTTCTTCTCTTGTAAAAACAGCAGATTTTTTGCCAGGGGAAAAAAACCTCAGCCGAAAAAACCTGTCTCCCTGTAAAAAAAATTATAGGAAGGGCTCTTCGGAGGAAGGATTTCCAAACACAAACTCCAACCCGAAAATAAAAAAAGACAGAACAGCAAGAGAATGCAATTTATACTTCATCAAATTGATCTAAAATTCTCAACCCATTGCAAAAATGAATTTGATACATTGTGTATGGCTCTAATGCCATCTTGAAATTTATAAATCGAACAGTTATTAATTAGGTGTTCAACTGTTTCCTCTGATTCACCACATTCACAATTAGGACTGTCAACTGAAGTCCACTTGAAAGCATGCTATTGATACGACCATGACCTGTTCTTATTCGATTAAGAAGGGACCATATTCTCCTGGGAAAGTTAAAACCAGGAATTTTATTCGATGGATCAGATATTAGATCTTTATTAGATAAAGAACATGCATCGCATTCGGATTTCCAGATTTCCTTGCAGCTGAAGTTCGAATTCAGAAAGTTATTCGACCGAATAGGTATACGGGATTTCAGTCTTGGAATTCTATTTTCTGGAACGTAGGAAAGTATCGGAAAAGAATCCGGAAATAAATTGAATTTATTCCAAGAATTCCAAGTTGCAGACTGTCTTCGAATATGGGGAGGAACTATATTTAATAGCACTGGTAGCCATTGGATAGGTGTAGATCGGATGGTTCCAGTAATTATTCTCTATACTTAATATACTATTACCATTATCTGTCAAATTTGTGATACAGAAAACAGTTCTGCCGATCAACATTTTTCAATGCACTAAACGATATTTATGGAAAGGCATCATTCTTGCCATTGAAATTTTCTGTATAAGAAAAAATAATGTACCTACTCATTCTAACATTCGTTCATTCAAAAACTCGCCATGGATCTGTTATCATGAGGTTGGGGAAATGATATTAGATTTTGTCACTGAGATGAGAGATATACCGGTATCGGCTTTGTTTGGCCTCATCAGTATCACATACACCTCAGGGACAATGGTATATATAGGTGTAAGGGATACTGATGAAGCCAAACAAGGCCGAAACCGGTATATCTCTCATCTCAGTGACAAAATCTAATATCATTTCTCCAACCTCATGATAAAAGATCTCTGAGCCTGGGAATTGAAAATGGTATTCATTTCGATGATTACTATTTTGAATTCATCTATGTTTAAAAATATATATAAATATCTGATATCCTTCAAAAAATTGAATTTGTGCATACAATGGAAGATTTTGCTCAACAGAAATCCCGAAAGAAACCGTTATCTTAATCGTAAGAAAACAACCTTATAATAAATGGTCAAACTTATTAAAAAAATGTTTTTATAATTAGTTTTTTTTACTCTCCAAAAGGGCCCCAAGATCTAGTGTTCCCAAGGGCCTCAGTCTATTTCAAGACGACCTTACAGATCGTGGGTCGATTCTATCACTATTACTATTAAAAGAACTATTTCCTATATTTCTTTATCAAATTTTCAATTTAAACCTTTAGCTGTGAAAGTTATGGAACTGTCTCCTGCTAAATCACTCTTGACCACGAATCTCCTTTCGAAGGTACCGACAGATTCACACCAGTTGCTTTCAAAACTAGCGCTAGATTTCTTCTTGCTATTTGAGCAACAAAACAATCCCGTCCTTCTATAGTTTGTAACCCCTTGGTTACTGCCTCCGTTCTTGGAAAGCAACTGTGAAATCGAAACTGCCACGACATATGCAATAAGTAATTTGTTAATATACCTGTTATTGCTTGTTTTTCGTCGCTTTAGATGACAGGAGTGAAACCGGGTACACAAAAGGCGTTTCAAGACACAAATAGTCCAGACATTGTAGTCAAAATTGAGTCAAAATCTCGGAATTCGAGATAAGTGGCTGTAAACTTGTTAAAGCCTTTATTATGACATCCCAAAACTTGTGTCAAACCCTACCGTCTCTGCGGTGTCCGCGTCTATAAAGTTCTAAGGCCAAAGGTGAAAAAAACCGATTTTTTACATATTTTTCTCGAATATCTCGGTAGTGAATTTTGAAATTTTTTTCAATCATGAATATTGTAGAGGAATAAATTATCTCAGAAGTTTTTTTGTACTCTGACAATTTTTGAGATATAGGCCAGTAAGCACGCAGGGTTCTACTATACTATGTAGTGTGTCATTAAGAGAAAAAATCGAGTTTTTGGCTTTTCTTGAATTCCAACTTTGACACTCTCATTTTACCTTCCAGTATATCAAAACGATATTTTCTCTACAAAGTATCTTTTCGGTGACCCATTTCAAAAAACAGATTTGAGATTGTGCGTTGTACTTTCATTGAATTCTCAGTGTTCTACAAGCCTCAAATTTTTATTTTTTTCAAAAAACAGCGAATAACTCGAAAACGGCTCTAGATGGCTATAGGGAATGATATATAAAATGAACGCGGCATTCGAAGATCAAGAAGAAAGATAAGAAAGTTGATACCATTCCCGGTGAAAGCGGAAGTCATTGATATTTAAGAATATATCATAAATGTAGGTCATCTTGGCTTATTTCTTCACACAAAATTTTAAATTGATCGAATAATTAGTTCTCCATAAACTTCTAATGGTCACTCCCGGTGGGACACCCTGTATATGATGATATTTTTATTTCAACATTTGAACATTGTAGCATAAACAGAAACGGAAATAATGAATAATTTTGAAATCGTCCAAACTTTAATTTAGTAATATAACTAACAAAAGAACGCTGTTTATTTCATTATGAGTTTCTTGAGAAGAGAGATCCAGAATGTGGCATTCATTTTCCTCTCTTACGGTTAAAAAGTAGTTCAGGGATAACCAATTTTGTGTACTCTGAACGAGTGCATACCTGCTTAATAATACCGACAACTTATTATACACCAGGAGCTAATTTTGAAAAAACATGAAAAACATAAGTATCAAACTTTTGTTGATTTCCGACTGCTTATATTTTCAAATACCTATTCTATACAGGCGTTTCATACATAAATGTATAATAAACACTTCTTTCTCTTCATCGATACTCTCCGCGATACACTCACAAAAAATTACGGAACTTGATGCCTTCAATTTCTTAAAGCTCGTGAGCCAACTAGTTCCTCAAAGGCCCCATATGCTCGTTTCGGAATAACAAATAACATCAAGGAAGTATTACAAACAAAAATTAATTATGACTGAATACATGAACTCACAAATGTACTTTTATTCCAGCGATTCCTCACGAAGTTTGTAGACTTTCTAACGGAAAAACAAAATATCGATACGACCGTTGATGAGAGGAGTGATAAGATATAATAAATATGAAAAGAACAATCCGGTTCGAATCGGATTATTTGGAATTGGAAATATCTATATGTGATTAACAGGAGATACTAAAAATAATGAAGTGGAAAGTCTCAAGTATAGGGATTGCATTTTCTTTCACCTTTATGTTCATTATACAAGTGTCCCGTAAACCGATGTCAACGCGTGCTATTAGCTTAGTGCCCGACCCGAATGTCAAAACTTTATTTCTATATTTATTTGTCAAATCCGTTCATTCTGCCACGTCTCGTAGAACAAAACAATGATATAATAATTAATTGTAGCACAGTTTTCAGTAATATTTATTGATTATATGTTGGCCTCCTGCCACGGATTCATTTATTATCTGTCAAATTTAACAGTTCTGCCATTCAATATTTCTCAATGCAAAAATCAATAAACGATATTTACTGCAATATTTCATTAATTTCTATAAAAATTCGGCGAATTAGAGAAAATAATGTATTGTAGTCGTACAGAAGGTTCATTCCAACAATCGTTCATTCAAAAACTCTCCACTTCGTGGCTCGTTTTTGAATTTTGAACTGTGTAAGAATATGAATGTCTACTACACTTGTATCATAAATAACTATTCAGTACAAGTGTCCAGAGTGTCTTAGTTTTGCAGTTTAATGAAATTCGTCAACATCTACAATCTAAATCATTTACTTGAGTGACAGAACTACAAATGCTGCTTCTTTGTGATACTCATCAGCAGATATTACTAAATACATTCTCAAACAAATCAATACTGAAATGGAAATCAGAGAAATACTTGATGCTGCAGTTGAAGGCTTGAGTACCACCGGATGCACACGACTAATAAAGCAAGCAATAAATTTTGTATTCAAGTCAGCAGAATGCAATTTGAATATCAAATACAATAATATCAACACATTGATTATAAATACTTCGAGTAAAAGCCTTGAAATGAAAATGCTTCTTCATTGAAACGAAATTTGTGTCAAGCAGAAAATTTTATTTTATCGAAGAGGCTATCTTTTAACTCAACATGTCAAGCTGGAACACTATTCTTTTTTTCATCAAGTAAGCTATTCATATACGAAAATTTAATAATGAAAAAACTTGTACTAAAAAAAAAGACCGAAGATAGGTCAAACTAGTTACTGTCTAGCTAATATGGAAAATAAATTTCATAGCAGGATCGATCGTTGTTGGATGACGAAATTTGAAAAAATAAAGAAGTGACCCCTTTCGTTTTTTTGACCACAGGTACCTTGGTAATGTTAAATTGGCTGATACGTCTATAATTTTCCATCGAAAGGAGAATCACGAAGAAGCAACATTTGTAGCTTTTTTTGAAACATAGATTAATTCAAAATAGGAATCATCGAAATGAATACCATCTTCAATTCCTAAGAGCACAGATCTTTTATCATGATGTCGAAGAAATGATATCAGATTTTGTCACTGAGTGACTAAATTTCATCCGTTTTCTGAATCGAATAAAGATTTTCCTACAGCAAATATGATATTTTTCGAAGAAAATTGTTGCATACTTCACAAATTATTTAGTAAAGATGAACTGTCTAATAAAACAGCAGAACGAAATTCGGGTAGTCAATTGAAAAAATATGCCATACGGTGATTAATTAAAAACTAAAATTGACCTGTCTGAGAGTTCTGCTTGTAACTTCAATAACGCGGTTATAAATTGTGTTCTTTACTCTATCCACAGTGTATAGTACCTATCTAGAAATATATAATGACGAATCGTTATTCTGGCACAACAGTTTTAACATTACTGACCTTTTCGATACCAGAAATTTGGAACAGAAATTCTGATTCGGCAAACGAGGACTGCTTCTTACTTCGGTTGATGGACAATAAACAATGTTCAGCCTGGAGTGTCCAGTAGACACTCTTAAACAGTGTTTTTCAACCTGTGGGTCGCGAAGCCTTTGTTGGGGGGTCGCGAATGGTCGAGACGATTAGGTACTTACTTCATTAAAAAACATCAATAAATTCTTAAAGGATAAATATATCAAGAAATGGTTATCAAGGAAAAGAAATACTGGTATGTTCTTCATACAAATAAATTGATAAAGAAAAAACATTTCGACTACTAGTTTATTTTAATGTACTTTAATGCTTGTTTTTGTTCACTGAGAAGTAATGAGACAATTTATTTTTTCTTCACATTATATGATAACGTTTTCATTTCAGATATATCTGGTGGTTCAAAAGTCTGGAAACGGTGATTTTATTCCGCAACATGTGGGAAATCGGAATTCTGATACTGGGGTCTTCGGTACCTAATTTCGCCTGAAAGGACCTCATACGAGATATGAGGCCCAGCTTTGGAATTTCAAATGCAAACCTTTTTTTTTCATTGCAGATTCGGATACAGTGGAAAATTTTTCATCCGAATTGGTGAGAACAGAAATTTTTTTGTCCATATTTGGACACCATATAGCACTTTTTGTTCAAAAATCAAAGTTGGACCTCATTTCTCGCATAAGGCTCCATCGGGCTCAAAATCTGATGGGCCCAATCGATTCTCCGCTTAAAATTACCTAGTATTAGTATATGAATTTTCGCATCCTGGTCTGACTGAACTCCTCAGATTTTTAAATAAAAAAAGCTGCATAGGTTCCAAATAAGGATGAAAAATTTTTTGTTTTAAGTAACCAATTCGGATTAAAAATTTTCCGCTGAATCCGAAGCTGCAATAAAAAAGATGGGCACCATAATCCCAAAAACTGATGGTCCATTCGATTCTTCGGACGAAATTACTAAAGACCCCAGTATCAGAATTTCGATCTTTCAACTATGCCCGAAATAAATTAACCTTTTCCAGATTTTTGAGACAACCGGTATGCCAATTAATGTAATCTCACTTCTCATTACTTCAATGAAAGACGAGGACCACTATTCAATTTTTCTTGTAAAGTCTTGAAGTTCTTTTTGCATCCTGGCTTCGAAGACGTTTGGTTCAGAAAGAAAAAGCTATTTTCAAAAGGAAAATGTCAAAAATGAATTCCAAGTTAACTGACTTGGCTGGTTGTGGAAATGAAGTATTGTTTGTTTTTGTGTTTATACTAAAAGTTCAGCGCGAAGTTCCATAAGTCTGGTCAACCTATTGAAAACCACTTTACCCCTGTATGATAAAACAAATTTCGATTGAGTATACCCATACTCATATCTTCACAAATGAAAATGATCTGAAACAGTCGAGTCTCCAACTATTTTTCTCGAATTTACATACATATTTTCAACATACATGGAAAAAATCAGGATTGGGGGGGTCGCGAAATTTTTTGCGATACTATGGGGGGTCGTGTCATGAAAAAGGTTGAAAAACACTGCTCTAAAAGGCCAAAGGGACGATATGATAAACGTATTAACTGAGTATTAAAATTAAATCTCAGTTTGAAAACCGGTTTTGGAATGTCATTCTGGCCTTCAAACTGAGATTGAATGTAAAATTTGGTCAACACTTTAATAGTCACGGCCCTGAATCGGCTAATGAAAGTAGTCCACTAAAAATACTCAATCAAATCTGAGGGCGCGGCAGTGCCCCCGCCAAGACGAGCTAAGCGAAGCGCCGCCTTGGGGCACTACCTATCTTTTCTCGAAGTGTTTCGTCGTATATTTGAACCCTCATAACTTAAGTTTGAAATATAGAAGGTGAACAAAATTCAGGATATAATGCCATTAGTGAACTAATCAAAAGTGCAAAGTTTCAAGTGCATACCTCGTACACTTCAGATTTTATAAATATCTAAAAACCCCCGATTTCGTCACTCACTCACTGATGATTATAAAAACTGTTAGGGTACTTTCTGATGTCCCGTCAAAATATAATTCGGTATGTGAGCTAGTTTCAGTACGCAAACAACGGAAAAAATTCTTCAACTTGAAAGTTTCATCCCCAAACCCTTAGAACAAGAGGATGTATGATGTATGAGTTTGTATATACGGAGGACTGCTTGTTATAAATGTTAAAAAAAAATATTCAAGAATTCTCAGGGAAAATCACCCCCACATTTTGAATAAGGGGATAAAATGAAACGATTGGAAAACGCCTCGTGTGTATTTACACCAAATACAATTTCCCTGTTATAACCTCAACCACAGTTTCCATTGTACAATTTCCCGTTGTCATCATTGTATAATGATAGGATTCTCTATACAAGGGTTGTGATGGCAGCTCCCACATACATCGCCATCGCAGCTTGAACCTAGGAAGATAAAGGTATATTTCTATATTATTGGTAAAAATGAACAAAATGAAAGGATTTTGTCATAAGCAACGTACAAAAAGAATTGAAATCCAACCAAAAATATTTTCATGTAAAATATTGCCGTATTTCTAACATTGTCAAAAAAATGATCTGATGTAGAGCCAAGCTGCTAACTCTACACTCTTCATCTTCACAAGTCCTTATTTCACAAACTCTAGACCTTGGTCGAAATAAGTGACTTGGCTGTTTCGTAACTATAAGAACTATTGCATAACAGAAAAGTTATGAACAGCGAATGAATGAAAGAGAAACGGCCAAATCACTTATTTCGACCAAGGCATAGAGTTTGTGAAATAAGGACTTGTGAAGATGAAGAGTGTAGAGTTAGCAGCTTGGCTCCACATGAGATCTGATAACTTTTTGACAATGTTAGAAATGCGGCCTCGTCTTGGCAATATTTTACATGACAATGTTTTTGGTTGGATTATATTATTCTCAGAATATCTGAACCGAAATTTTCGATGATACGTCAAAATTCTCACAATTTTGAAGTGATATCATTTAAAATGTAAATATACCTATGAACAACTGGAATTACTCGATTAAATTTTTATCTGATGAATGAAGATCTCCGATTACTAGATATCAATTCATCTTTCAACTTCCTCTGAACTCATTTTTCAAGCGACTAATTCCTGAACTCAATGAGGATATTACTGATTAGATAGCAGAATATCAACAAATCAGTAGTAGCGTAGCATTTCAATTACATTTTATATATAAGAACGAATAATATCTATTGTTCATTTGAAAAATTTTCAGTCCGGAATCAGTGTGTTATCCAAAATGTTTATTAAAATTTTCACTTTAATAACTATTTTAAATGGTTTCATGGGTGAGTAAACGAAATTTCCCGGACAAATATCTTATTAATTCAAGTTTTAATTTGTTGCTTTAATAATAGAACCCAAGAAGCATTTATATTTTCCAATTCAATTCTTGTTTTTTTTTAATGAACAGGAGTTGAATTCAAATCAAAAATTGTTCACAGGTGCTTCTGCAAGACACAGACATGTCGTGCCTGATGACAGGATAATCGGAGGAAGACCCGCAGATATAAGAGAGTTCCCTTACGAAGTTTCTGTTCAGTATATGGACGAACACAACTGTGGAGGTAGTATTCTTGCACCAAACTACATTCTAACAGCTGCTCATTGTTTTGATGGGTGAGTTTTACCTATTTCATGACTAGTCTCATTTCAAGTTAGCGGAGAGGTCAGAGAAAAGGAGAGATAGTAAATTTATGTCGAAAAGAATTCTCCATACCTTGTGGATTTTTTTTAGCGTTGTTCCTCCTAATTTTTTTCGATCGTTTATTTTTTGTGATTGTTGTTATAGTAGTTTGTAGTATCGTCACTCATTATTTCTGGATACAGTTCCAATTGTTTTACTAACAATTTATATTGAAAACATGAATTTCAATTTAACTTTCAACTGATCTCGATATAAGGAACCAAAATAAAATTCGGAGTTCTAGAGCGACGTTTCGGTGATTTATTTCACCTTCCTCAGGCTACAATGAAAACAAACAAGCATATAATGACTGTTTGGTATGACAAGTTAAAAACACTTAAACTATTTGTATATGAAATAATCACAATTAAAAATTAAACAATCACAATCAAAAACCGAATATTAACAATTCCCCGTTGGGAGACTGACTATATTATTTTTCAAACATTGTTCTCAAGTTCCTACCTGATAATTCTTGTATTCTTCAAGAGAAGAATTGTCAAAAATCAGTCATACTAAAAAAATAAGCACATATTTATTTTTTATTTTATTAGTATGACCGATTTGTGACAATTTTTCTCTTGAAGAATATAGTAATTCTCAGGTAGGAACAATGTTTGAAAAGTAATCTAGTCAGTCTCCCAACGGGGAATTGTTTGTATTTGGTTTTTGATGGTGATTGTTTCATTTTTAATTGTGATTATTTCATATACAAATAGTTTAAGTGTCTTTAACTTGTCATATCAAACAGTCATTATTGCTTGTTTGTTTTGATTGTAGCCTGAGGAAGGTGAAATAAATCATCGAAACGTCGCTCTAGAACTCCGAATTTTATTTTGGTTCCTCATACCGAGATTTGTTTAATCAATTGAAATTTAAAAGCAGCGAGAAAAGTCCATCAACATTAACTATCAACTGATCAAATCGGACTTTGGTATAGCCAACAATCAATGTTCGAATAGTTGGTTTCGCCGGAACACTTATCCTAATTATCCGAGGAATAAAATTTTGACACTTTCTATATTTAACCCTTTCAAAATAAAGGCAAGTTTATTTTTGAAGTGGTTTTTTCAAGATATATCTATTTATGTTGAAATAGAAGAGGTGTCACAGGAAAAATAATTCTCTTTCCAGTTTCTGATGGAAATCAAATAATTAAATCAATTTCCTAAAATTCTACGAGAAATGCTCCAACGGACGACGTTTGTCCAAAAATTAAACCGAAGAAGAGTAACAACAATAGTTCGAAACTATACCTACATTTGGGAAGCTATGTAACAATGAAAGACATATTTTCATTGAAATCCACATCGATATATTTTACTTTATCTTTTCTTTGTCTTCATCCATCAAACATTGGCGGTTTCACAACTTCTAACAATGTTTTTGCCATTCCAGAGTAACTGCGGACCAGACTTTCGTCAGAGCAGGATCGTCACGCATACTGGAAGGTGGAGTTCTGATCGATGTAGAAGAGATCATCTCCCATCCTAATTTCTCCTTTATTTTCTTCGATGGATATGACGTAACACTCCTGAGGCTGAAAAAGAATCTGACTTACAGTGATACCATCAAATCTGTCAAACTTCCTGATCTGACATCAAATCCTGAAGACAGTTCCGTTTTAGATGGCTCCATAGCCACGTTGGCAGGATGGGGAGCAGTAAAAGACATCTCTCTTGACATGTCGAAGCAGCTCATGACTGTGAATCTCCCTATTGTGTCACATGAACAATGTGTTAAAGATCTACCTGACGATGGGATTAACATAAGGGAAATCTGTGCAGGAACTGTTGAGGGCGGTAAAGACGCATGCTTGGGAGATAGTGGTGGTCCCCTCACGATTAATGGCGTCCAAGTGGGTGTCGTGTCATGGGGAAGGGGGTGTGCACAGCCCAACAAACCTGGTGTTTATGCCTCATTGTATGCGAAGGAACTGAGAGATTTCATCACAAATGTCACTGGCTTATGATAGGTTGTATTTTTTGTATTCATTCATATCGATTAGGTTATTATTTATTTTATAATTTTTTATACGAATTTTTGTAAAAAAACTACCCAAATAATTAAAAAATATCAACATGAGTCTCATCATCTACTTTCTACAATGCTTTTTCTCGCTGATAATAAAAGGTTGTATACTTCCGAATAAAATTATCTCCAAGGAGCAAAATGGGATGAAGTATCTTTTGATTGCTATCGGGGTATGAATTTCAACTCTAACGAATATCAATAATTTGGCTTTTTCTATTGAGGTAATACTGATGACAAAACGGGTAGTATTTTTCCTACATTTTTTTTGTCTAACAAAATATGAACGGTGAAACTTGAAAATACCAATGAGAATTACATAATTATTTATTATCTTACCACGTACTTGAGATTTATCCTTTTTTCTGGTTGAAACGAACAACGTTGAAATTGAACATAAATATCTCCAATAGTCAATACACAAAGATTATTTAGAGTATAGCAGTAGTAGATTCTACTCTATAATCGATTACCGCTTATTATTTCGAAAATTAGTTGAAAAGCAATAGATGCTGCAAATGAGATAGTTACAGAAACAATTCTAGAATTGTATTATTTACGAATCTGTAAGACGTCCACCTACAGATCAAGCGTATTACAGATTCGTATCCTACAGATGAAAAGTAGAACACCGCCATAAATCGAATTATAAAATCAATTGATTTTTTGTATCCAATTGTTAATGATCTGAGTTGACAGGTTGACTTGAGAGGATTCACTTCCACTTCCATATTGAAACCCCGAGTTTGTTCCATTCATCTACCCTTCTTTTTTTGCAACATTCGAATGTCCACTGTACGATTTCCATGTTGAGTATATAATATATAATTCCCGTAGTAGGTATTTCTTCGGAAATGAACTCTAAAATTCTCCACGAGAAATTTTCTTCCTAATGGTAAATTATCTGTAGGTAATTGAAGTAGAAAAAGAAAATTTGAAAGTTGGCAATCTGTAAGTGTTGAGGACAATTCGGTTAGTAACTTCTCTGATTTACCGGTGTCAACGTGAGTGAAAACGAGATATCAGGGTTGGCAGATGCGTCCCTTTCCTCTTGATCTCAGATTATACCTTCAGTATGAAGATGGAAAACGAAGTGGCTACAAAGAAGTTAGTGCCATCTGTAGTTTCATCTGTATTAAAGTTCAAGGATATGCTTGAAATAATCATTTGGGGTTCAATTAGAGCAAAATTGTAGAATTTTTGAAAAAAATGTTCAAAAGTTGTAGATTGCATCCTATGGCACATAGCTTCTTACTTCTCATTCTCCTGATGATTTTTGTTAAGTTTTGTTGTGTTTCGTATTTCTGTACGGTGTCCCCTTGACTGATGTGATTTTTTTCTGTTAATCAATACAATTTTTGTGAATAGCTGTCTATACTTTGAAATTTGAAATGATTTTTGGAGCGTATTGTATGGTGAGTAATGCAACTCGTATCACTTAACTGTGTTATTTATTGCTTAATTTTCATTTTCTGTCAAATGTATAAGTTTTTGGAGCGAAAGTGCTCTATGTGCAGTGAGCATTTTTCTGCAGATCAAATAAAACCAATTTATCGACGTCAAGTGTTACACCAAGGAAACATTCCTTTCTTGGAGAGAGACTATGATATTGTTCCCTTAAAAAGAGCGGGTAAGAATATAATGTAATAAACATCACACTATCTCAATTCGAATCCATCTCATACCTATACCATGAAAGTGTTGTTAACTCTAGAAATCTATGGAATATAGGGCTATTGAATGTAAGCGTTCATTTGTTGCTATGAGATCGGGTAATTAAATCCAATCATATATTCCCACACCTCTTATCGTACTTTTTCTTCTTTCTTAATTGTCCTTCATCCAATATTATTCCATTCGACCGTTCAGCATACCACCCTCCATTGCCATTGACATTGAACATAATATGTTCAATATTTTGTTTTTCTGAGAAAAATACCATCAAAAACTATCTATATTTTAAATTTTGGCTGCTAAAGTTGGTAGACAACATTGTAACTCATACAGAACTTATTCCGGGCTAACTATACAGGTCTTCTTGTACACCTCTGGCAATTTTCTTTTATTGTGCTTCCGAGCGTTCTATAACTAATATGGGAACGAATTCATGAAATGGGGGTACATTTTCAATTGATATAAGTATTCTGTAACTAATATGTAAACATTTTTTTGTAAAATACCCGATTTCATACCTGTGGTAGGTATTTTTATGCGATTATTCCAAATAAAAGTATAGTAAATCCAAAAGCATATTTCATTTATGTATACAGTTTTCTGTATTTAATAAATACGTTTCCAGCGCCCCCTGATTGTCAGATGTGTAAAAGTAGCGCATAATCATAGAGGGTTTTTAGTACTACAGATGAAGGGGAGTTTCCTTTCTTCCTAATAATGATAATGGTAGTATTTATAAATTCTTTGAGATATAGAACATGTCAAAAAGGAAAAAAGTAAAAAATTAATATCAAATTAAAAACACAAGAGAACATGAAAACAATCTTGCTCTTGATTTTTCTATTATTCATTGTCATTCTCTTATTAGATGTGTAGCGCAGTAGCCCGAATTACAGAGTTTAAATTAACGATGTCATCTAAGTGAGAGCTTCAATATCTGAAAATTAAAATCGGGATGATTCCCATCACATTCACTTCAGACGAGGTCTTGGTAAAAATTGTAATATTCCTATGCACTAGTTTTTGGAATGAAATTTATGCAGAAAGTGAATGAAAAACAATTTTCTCTCTTCAATAGAATATCTTGTAGAGTTCATAAGTGCGTAACATTAATGAATATTCTCAAAATGGTGGTCGTTACACTTCAAGAAGGAAAATTTTGTAGATAATGCCTTATTGTGGAGGATCGTAGGAAAAGTTCAAAGAATCGATATGCGTATTCTGAAGTGAGTTGAATCAGATTGGAGAAGACTATTTTTTCTCTCTACAAGAATTATATGAAGATGTCTTTCAAGATCACGTCAATGTGAAAATATGATCACTTTAACTGAAAATATTTTCAGCTACTTTTTTTTTCAAACAAAAAGAGGCAGGATTTTTTTCTGCTGAAGTTTTTTCCTGAGCTTATGTATATCATACCCGGTACTGTATGGCTCCCCGTTGCATTTACCTAAGCTAGGTATTTTTTGTTTAATAATAATAAGTCTTTATTCCAAGAAACACACACAACAAAACAATGCAAATGCAGTGTTAAGTTGGGTTTCATTCAAAACTCCTTACTATAGGGTCCGGATTTAATGACTCCGCTCATAATGACATGTCGCTTACAATGACATGATTTCAGATACAACAACATGATTTTTAGAAGATTTTTCCGGTTATAGTGACCGCTCGATCGTTTTCTCAAGCCACCCTACCCTTTTTAATGCGATGAGGTTTGATACGATACGAGACATACGCGTGCCGACATGCTTTTTCGTATAATCCAGATCCTTGAAGAGATTATTGGTGTTTTGTGGACAAAATGACATCCATTGAAGCCATTTCTGAGTTGTACAATGGTCTAAGAAGCTATTATTTCAAGTCGAAAAAAAAACAAACGCAAACTAAAATTTCAGATTATTTTTCTAAAAAATGAAAAAGTTCATTATATTTAGTTTTTTTTGTGAGAGAAGCTATTTTTTATTTTTTCAATAAAGCAGAATCTGAATTTATCGTTCTTTTCTGAACTGAATCCAAGAAAAATACCATCAATTTTGACGAAATTCTGCTTTATGTGACTTCCGGTTATTATGACGTATTTTTCAATTCCCCTCGATGTCATTATAAGCGGATTCTACTGTTTAGGCCATTTTAAATTTAGAAAAATTTACCTGATCAACACCAGATGAATTTATTGATTCTCATCAATCTAAAATATTTTAAATTTCTCTCAAATTTGTAGGTTCTATGAACATAAAATATTTGATAGATCTTCGATAATTATTATTGCTTAGAAATAATGTTCCCCCTCTGAACGTTCATTGTTTGGTGGAACAGAGTTAATTTCTAAGTATAAGAATAATTATGATTTCAATCAACCAATTTGTAAGGTAAACTTCAAAAATGAATCCGGTTTCCAAGCATATAATTCATACACTTATTGCTACTTCATGCTAGCTGCTAGCTGGAACATTAAATATGGTTCCATACTGGTTTTACAGTATTTTTTGTCCTATGCGGAGAATATTCGTTTATTTAAACCAATTTATGCGTGAATAAATAACGGATAGGCTGGAACTACTTCTCCAGTCACAATATTACTTATTTTTTACGATGTTTTTGGCGCCTGTTGGACTCGTTCTCAATTACTCAAGACATAAATTTCTACGAGTTTGAGAGAACTAAGGTTAAATTGCCCTACGTTCGAGGCTTTTAATGCTTATTAATGTATTCAGTAGCTTCACAGAGCTCCATACTACAGGAATACTAGTATAACAGCTCAGAATTCGTTCTGATAATTTCGTGGAAAGTTTATTAGTTCATATTGTTGATATGAAATTCAGATTCAATATCAATCTGGGGAACAGGAGGATATGACAAATAACTTTCCCCTCGAACACTATGAGAAATAATATGAATTTTGTTATCACATTCTGTCATGATATAGAAGATATTTAAAAAAAACTGATGAAAATAAAAATGAAAAAATCACTTAGTTTTACCAATGAATGTTACTCGAAAGAAAAGAAACAAAATATTGCACAAAAAAAATAGTTGTTCGAGGTAGAATGTTTCTGATGATTATGTGTAGCTACATTTTTTTAATAAAAAACAAACACAATTGAATTGACGTTATATTCAGTTTATTCAAGGGAATCTCAAACAGTTAAATTACAATGGCATCAGTAATGAACATGAAAATAATACTGTACTATCCTAAATTCGCGGTTATCAATCCTCTCGAAACTTCCTCCTGAGAGCTTCTGGCATGCGTGGCGGCGGCGGCCGTGGTAAACGAGTAGCCACCTTGAAAAAATATGTATTATTTTTATTATCATTATTAGAACTCTTTATTGCTCAAAAGTTGTACAACAGGGTTATTCACAATGTGCGATAGGCGAGTATATCGCGACGCGACGTCTTTCCTGCCAACCTTAACATGATATTTCATATCTCAAGTTGTATCAATTTCAATTCTAAAGTCTTATACAAACAAAAAAATAAATTTCCACAAAAAAATTCAATTACTACTGATTGAAAATGGACGGGAAGACTGTAATAGGAAGAGGGACGGGAAAAAGATAGGAGTAATATATCTTAACAACAAACAACAGCCTCAAAATAAATAAAATGCTGACTCACAGATTGAGATTCGCTCCGGCTAAAAATCTTTTAAGACTTAGCTTAAACGAATAGAGAGACTGAATTTGGACTATTTCTGTTGGAACACGATTCCAGAACTGTGGAAACCTCACTGAAAAACTATTGTGGGAAAAATTTGTAAGATGCGCAAGTATTCACAAAGTAAGATTGCCAAGTGCCCTAATTTGACGAACGCCGTCTCCAACAAGCCGTAAATTACAATGCAGATACATAGGTTCCTGCGATCTCAGGACCTTATATTCCAACAACAGAGTATGAGAAATGTGACACTTTTTGGTAGTCAATAAACTCAGATCTTGCTTGAAATGACTAGCGTGATCCAACTTCCTCCTTAGGAGGACTATGATTCTCTATCTCTTATAGTTTTCCTAGCGTCGGCCGTAGAAGCCTGAAAATACCGGGTTAATTACCGACTTTTTCATGAAAACTCGATATTTTTTCTCAATTCTTCGTGATATAGGAATGAACCCTACATAAAAACCTCCCAAAATAAATTCTCTACATTTTAGTGAAAGTTTCATCAAAATCGGTCATCTGGTTCCCAAGTCCATAGAGGTCAAACAAACACACGGACATTCACATTTATAATATTAGTATTGATTTTTAAATATCAAAGACTTCTGCCTTACCGGGAATCGAATCAACTTTCTTATTTCTATATATACATCCCAAATATTATGACTTTTTTGGATATATCTCCGAACGCCACATTCATTTCATGTTGTTTTCTATGGTCATCTAGAGCCGTTTTCGAGTTATTCACAAATTGAGGCTTGTATTAGATCACTGAATATCCAATGAATTCGAAATGCATTATCTCAAATCTGATTTTCAAAATGGGGTACCGAAAAGATATTCAACATCACTTTGTAAAGAACATAAATTTTTGATAGGTATACTGGAAGGTAAAATGAGAGTCTCAAAGTTAGAATTCGAAAATAGACAAAAATTCGATATTTTTCAAATGGAAACAGAAATTTTTTCACTCGAATATCAATTTGTGGGGAAAAAATAAGTGGAGTTTTTCAAGAATTCCCTAGATTGTTAAGAAAGGATGAACATTGATTATATTCAATACCTCATACAATATTATGCTCGAAGCTAATAGTTATTACTGAATATCTCGAAAATGGTACATTTTAGACAAAGGGAACCCTTAAACGACTCCACTTACGGTAACCCATTTCAAGAACATACCTGAGAAAATGCTTTGCGCCTTCGTTGAATCCTCAGTCTTCTACAAGCCTCAATTCGTAATTTTTTTCAAAAAACAGTGGATAACTCGAAAACGGCTTTAGATGGCCATAGGAAATGAAACATAAAATGAATGTGGCATTCAAAGATATATCCGAAAATGTCATAATATACACGGTGTTCTATTAGAAATAAAAAACCATTTTCGGTGAAAGCATGCATTAATATTTGAAAATATATCATGAATGAAGACCCTTTTATCTTCACACACTCGTTCACACAAAATTTAAAGTGATCGAATGATTATTTCTACATAATCTTCTAATGGGCACTCACGGTGGGACACTCTGTGTAGGTATATATTTGTTGGAAAAAATTACCCCCCCAGAAATATACCCTAGGACCGCCTATGTAATAGTAGGTACGCTACAGATTCGTAGCCTACAGAAAAGAAGCTTAATACCATCATAAGTCTAAGGTATCATTTTCATGTAGAATTTTATTTATCATTGTTACAGGGTAATTATTTTCAATCAAGAAACTCTTAACCTTACTCAAATTTTCAATGTGAAACTCTTTGCTTTCTGAACTATCTAAATTTTATATTTTTCTGAGATGAATTTCATGGGTAAAAAGATGTTGTAAATTGAAATTCAAAAATCCTCCATGAGAAAGATTGGCTTATGGTACTACGTACTCAATATTCAAGCAGTGGATATTGTGATGACACGTACATCTAGAAAAGGTTCCTAATTCATTGTTTCTAAAGAAAATATTAAACGTGGATATAAATAATGAAATGCGTTCAGAATGATACACTGCGTGCAGGTATCGAGGTGAAAATATCGTCAAAATACCTCATGAATTGGAACCTCGAAAGGCAATTGAGATAATTAATGCGAAATTCTGCAATTCGGACATGACTAAATTCGAAACAATTGGTGCCAAACAGTTACCCATGTCGATCCCAAAAATCTGTCCAACTTACTGATTATTAAATTTATAATATATGTTATTAACACAATTGTATGAATTTCTCCACGGTCAGACGAGTATGTGGTTCTACTTTAATCCAGTACTATTCAATGAGATCGATCGCGAGTACAATCCGAATGTTCTTGAATAATGAACTGAACATCTGATCAAAATAATGTTGCCTGGAATGTTCATATTGATCAAGTCTACGTCAAACTGAAGTGACTCTTCAACGTACCTTCTATTCTTCTTAAAAATATTTATTAAAAGCTAAGCTAAGTATTTGCTCAAATTTTACTGAGGGGATCCCAAAAAGCATGCTATTGGTCTTAGAGGATAGTCGATTTTGAGAACTTTAGGTAACAAATAAAATTCAGGCAAGTACTATTATCAAGTTTCGAAAATTTCATATCATCAATTTGCCCTAGTTTATGTGAATGGTTCACTCATTATTGAGTTTGGTCTGTATGCTGGTGGTTATCTTTTGATAATCTCTTATACGTACTATGTTCATCGAGTAAAGTTAGAGCATTTTCATTATATGAATCTATTGCCATAATTCAGTGTCAAGAACTAATAACACTGTCAGTGTCATAAATTCAGCGTTCGAGGTACAATCCTAGACCAAGAATCCTCTGAAAATGCCTACCGCAATTGTAGGTGAAACGTGAGGCGATATTATTCCTGAAAGACCATGGCCAATAGCCGCAGATAAACTGCTATGCTACGTACGTTCAAGGAAGTACATAAAATGTGGCGAAGAACACATGACGGTGGAATGTAAAAAATCCTTTACCACAATTCTTAAAATCTCAAACTGTGAAGATGACCATTTGTCAATATTCATAAAGTCCAAACAAAACCCAAATAACCCGTTTAAGCGGAGAGAAAAGAAATTTGTAGGAGCTCTTATTCCAAGGAAAAAAGGTATGGTTCGGTAATGCTGAGGCATTAAAGAAGTCAAGAAAAAGAATCTTAAATACTTAAACCTGAAAGTATAACAGAGAATAAAGTAGAAGAAATTTTTGCTTTCTGAGAAATAAATGTGTTCTAAATTAGTAAAACTTTGCAGACGTCAATAAATATGTAGTAATAACCAAAATAACACAAACAATCTGAAGGAATAAAAAAAAATAAATAATAAATAACGCATCAGTGTGCATGAAATTATGGAGAACTTTTAGGAAGTTTGTGGATATTTTGATTTGCTGAGGCAACTTCTTCTTGCGGTGTCTATTCTATAGTAGAGGGCTTGTAGACATTCTCTGTTTCTTACTGCGTATCCGTGACAATCACCATTTTCGCCGAACAGATTTTTGTCGTCATACAGAATATTAAAGTCTTTATAACGCATTCACCTCTTCTACGAGGTGAGAGAATCGCTAAGGCAAATAAGTTTAAGTTTAGCTGGACTCAAGATTGTAAAAATCTGTTGAGGAAAGATGAAACATCTTGGATAATTCATGTGACGACTGGTGAACTGTTAAAGAGCCTGCATTGTTAATTTTGTCTCTTCCAAAATATCAGAAAGTAACTCTATTCGATGGATTCTTCCCTTAGTATATATTACCAGAACTATCGTGGATTGAGAACAAAAACAAGGGATTTTTACTTGGCTTCTTTGATTGGCGACTATGATTTGATTTGTGTTACTGAATCCTGGCTTAAACTACACATAGACAGTTCTGAAATAGTTTGTGACAAGTACAATGTGTTCAGAAGAAATCGATGTGAGTCAAATAGTGTCAAAAAAGACGGTGGCGGAGTTATCCTGGCATCATCGACGAGGATAAAGGTGTTGAACGACTACGCGAGTTATTCCGTGATCGAGAGTTTGTGGGTGAAAATAGAACTTAATATTCTGAAGCAAATAGCTGAACGGTTATCACAAAAAAATAATTGATAAATTAATCAACAAAATACGCAATACATCCAATGAAAATAACGTATATTTGAATAATATAACTAATAACGTCGTATTACAGAATGAAAGACAATACAGATCTTTAACTTTCATAAATAAATCCTCCTATAAACTGGCAAACATATTTAGACCTTTCGTAAACATATCGTTTAAATCGATTGACTGTTTGGAGAAAAATTGATAAATAACAAAGATATAGTTGCACCTGTCGAAGTTTCTGAAAGTTCTCCGTTTTATATAGGGAGAACTTTCAGAAACTTCAAAACCCGCATAAAAGAACACCTAAGATGTCTCAATCCAAATTCAACAGGCTTCTCATATTTTGCTAGACACCTTAGCGACACTGGTCATACATTCGACATGAACACTAATTTCACAACATTACATGTAGCAAAGAAGGGATCCTTGTTAGACAATCTGGAAAATATGGGAATACTCAAAGCTTTTAAAAATAATGACAATGTTATGAATATTCAAATTGGTTATGACTACACACCTGTTTACCATTCATTGTTATGATCAATTCAAGATTTCTTGGGTGCCAGTTTGGTTGGTTAATTTTAATAGATTTCTTCGCTCTTCAATCGCAGATTACTATCCCGTTCCGCAGATAACACCAGCACCGATCTGTTTGTGTTTCTAGATGTCGCTTTGTTTTTGTTATGTAATTAGTTTCTACACTTTTTTTAATTTGGTTGTAATTTGTGAAACGCCATTTTATTTTACTTAATTTGGGTGAGAAGACCGCATATGACAATAACCGTTTTTAAACATTTTACCCTGTAGCTTGTATGTAGTAAGTGTTGTTTGTTTTTTGTTTTATTGTATTTAATGACTTTTACACCAATGTACGTAAACAATTGTTTTGTGGCTTTAGACTTGAAAATGAGACTATTTTAGGAAAGTCTCGAAACTAGTCGTCACAAAATAAAGATTGTGGGAAGGAAGGACTAAATTTCTCCTTTTTCATGATGAGTCACCCACATTTATCAATATTCCAATTTACTTTTCGACAGTATTCTCCTTTATCGGATTCTGAATAATTGTTTCAACTGCCCAATGATTGAGTATATCACTTTAAACAACCCACAGTATTCAAATCGTCGAAGAGTACTATTGCATATTCCAAGAGCAAGGACAAATGTGATACAACATTAATATAGAGCAGTTCAAAAAACTTGTTTCAGAATATTTGAGAACATCATATGGTTAATGTTAGGTTATAATAATACTGTATACTGACCTATTCATTGAATGCAATTTTTTTTTAAATTTTTTCCTATGGTAGATGGATATCTTTGTGGAGTCTCTCATGTGTAGGTATATATTGTTAGGCTGAGAAACCACTTGCATTTTTGTTTATTTGGTTGAATTATTTTTTGTGAACCTCTTTAATTGGGTTTTCTGTTGAGATTCCTATTTGACTAAATAAATAAATAAGTAAATAATGTCTGGAATATTCCTTGCATGATGATGTCTTTGTTATGCCGGCAAGTATTCTTAGGCTAAGGGCTATTTTCTGTTTCAGAAAAACTGTTTCACTTCTCGGTGATTCGCCCCCACATTAAGATGCCGTACGTCATACGACTATGGAATGAGGAATGATAAGTCGACAATAGCATTTCTGGTTCTATGATGTTTTTAAAATTAGTCAGCAATAATATCACGGAGGATAAGTTTTTATTACATTTTCAGTATAGTGAATGAATTTAAAGTTAATCTGAACTACAATACCCAGAAGCTTAGTGTGCTCAATAGCTTCAGGTGGCGTCCACAATCCTGTATTTAACAACAAACCATCAGCATCAAACCGAGTGTCGTCATCTCTCAGAGCAACCTCTATTTTACCTCTGATCGATTTGTTGTCCACATTCAGGAAAGATCGCCGTAATTGATCGCATTCACCATCCTCATTAAGTCAATCAAGTACAAAATGCAGAACCCAGGACCTAAAATGGACCCTTGCGGCATTCCTCTGCCTACACTCTGTAACCTAGATTGTTTATTTTTGATGTTACCGTATTGATTACGTTCCTCTAGGATAGACTGGAAACATTTCAAGGTAGTCCCACGTATGCCGGTATGCCGTAATATTCCAGTTTCTCCGACATGACAAAATGGGCAACACTATCGAAGCCTTGGAGAGGTTGCATAAAGTAAGTTAAATTTCATCTGATTTAGTCAAGGCTTCGGCTATTTTTTCTACCACTTCTACTATATAATAATATCTCTGTTAACTAGAAAAAGATCTCATACAATAGGTAAGCAAAATATAGAAATAGAACAAAACAACTACACCGATGTTTATAACTACTTAATGACGAAGGAAGCAAACTATCAATGGAGAATAAAATCTGAATAATAAAAACAGTGCGTATGGCGTACATATCTGGCATAACGTAGAAAGCTAAACGAAAGAAGAATGTACTCTAAACAAACTAATCATAACAGTACGTGGTGTCCCATGGTACATCAGTAATAAACAGATCAGTGAAGAACTGAAGAGGAAATAGTACTTCAACAGACAGAGAAAATGGTTCGAACAATGAAAAGACCATATCAAAAATTAGATGAAAAGGATACTCAAAATTTTCGTCGAAAGATTGATGAAAAACGTAGAAAACTATAAGAATAAAAACTTCAAAGTTCTTTAAACAAAGTAATAAGAACAACATTTGGTGTCCCTTAGTATACGAGGGTGGGGTGAAAAGTTGCCGGCCTGACCAAAGAAAATGATGTTTTCAAAAAAATTTTTGTCTTTTTTTCTCAACATATTCTCCATCGACACTCAAACATTCCTCATAACGGTCTTCTGATTAAGTTATACCAGTTTTGAACGGAGATTCGTCAAGCTTATCAATATACTGATTTACAGCTACGATAGCTCCGATAACAAGCCTTTTTTGAGGTTATGAAACAGGTAGTAGTCACTGGGGTAAGTCTGGAGAGTAGGGAGAACGCAGCATCAATTCAATTTTGAATTTGTGTATTCGTCAACAATCGATGAATGAGCTGTTGCATTATCGTGATGAAATAATTTTTTTTTCTCCAAATGAGGTGGTTAAATTTGCAACTCGTGCTTCAGACGTTGCAATAATAGTATTACAATTTTCAAGTAATCGATGTATAAAACTCCTCTTGCATCCCAAAAAACATTAGCCATAATCTTATTTGCCGATGAAATTGTTTTTGCCTTCTTTGGAGTTGGTTCCCCTTCTCCAGCTCATTGTTTTGACTGTTTCTGATTTTCAGGAATGCAGTGGTGAACCCAAGTGTCATCAACAGTTATGATCCGACGCAAAAATTTATTTGGATCACGCATATACAGCGCCAAATTCTCGGTAGAAATGGTTGAATAATTCTAGAGACAACTTAACAATTGCAACTATTGAGAAGCGATCGGGACGTTGGAGAGTGAAGAACAGCCTGCTGCTGAAATTCATCAACTTAGATATCGTCGAATCTGTTTTTACTACAAAAACACAGTTGGGGGACTAGTGTCCCCCATTCTACCAGTAAATACTTTCTCGACTCAATGTGATGAAATTCACAGATTAAACATGAACTGAGGTTGATAAAATCGCAATGGGAAGAAAGCAGCGTCAAGCTATAGGTTACGCAGCTTCGCCTTGGTCAGACATTTGACCGAAAAGATAACTTTGCTTACAGCCGAAGTCGCCGCCCTTCTCTGGCAGTGAGGTATCAGATACCTCTGATACCGAAAATAAGAAAACTAGGAGCACGTTCCTAGCTCCTGGTCCGACCGCCGGAAGCAGATCCGTACCAGCAGCCCCGACAGAACTCGATCCCATGTAAGAAAGAGGCGATCGAAAGCTGAGAGGACGAAAGCAGACCATCCGAAGTCCAGCCTTAATCAGCGTGGGAAAAACACAACCTACCTAATCCTTTTTCCTTACAGATCGCCTTCTGGAATGCCAACGGACTCCAGGAAGGACGAAACTCGTCTCTGAACTAAAAACCGTCACCCGAACATACCAGTATGCTCCCTGCATCGATCTGACCGTCCCTTCGGAAAAGATGGAGGTCCCGCAATCTACGTAAGTGATGCAATCAGACACTATGTTTCAGATATCCCAAATTTATGAATTCAAAAAAGTAATCATCGAAATGAATACCATTTTCAAAAATGTTCTCGGTGTGGCCTCCGTAAAAGCAAAGAATTTTTCTTTTTCTTAAAAACACTTGGCTTTACAGTCGCAAAAAGAATTGGGCTTTTTCCATCACTTTGAGAAACTAGCAAGCAGGCCCTGAATAGAGCCACTCCTAAAATCTCATTCAGTGAAAGAGGAAGTACAGATTTCTTTTTTAGCATTCGATTGGAGATGTGAAACTTCATTTTGATGCAATTGGATGTCACTTCTTTGTAATATTTTACTCATTACTTCATAACTAATTGCTTCAAATATCGAAGTTTTTTATGAAAATTTTGTGCCTAAGGTGTATGGGATACTGATGAAGCCAAACAAGGCCGAAACCGATATATCTCTCATCTCAGTGACAAAATTTAATATCATTTCTCCAACCTCATGATTCAGACACTTTTCGAAGATTTTGGCAAAATTATTGAGTAATGAAATCGGTCTATAATTGGTCGGTAGCGTTGGGTCTCCATTTTTAAAAACAGGGGGAACAACTGATATTTTCCAAGCCTGAGGTATTTTCGATGTTTGTAAACAAAGATTTGTAATATATACTAATGGTTCTGTTATATGTAGGTCCATTTTTTTTAATCAGTTCAGCTGTTATTGTATCCTATTTTTTTTATTATTTTATCCTATTTTTTAGGCTGTTGATTTGTTCAATAAATTCATTTTCATCAACCGGAACAAAGAATACAGAACCAGAACTTTTATTCGATGAAATTTTTTCTTCGCTATCATGCTGATTGATGTTATTTTGAATTTCGGTCCCCATATTCATGAAATAGTCGTTAAAAATATTATCTATTTTTTCCGCGTCGTTAATAATTTCATTTTAATATGAAATATCATGATTTTGTTTATTATTTCGTTTGGATGTCCCGGTCGCATCATTCATTATATCCCAAACTTTTTTTAGATCAGTTCTTGATTCGGTGATTTTATTTTAGAATATTAATTTTTTTGCCAATTCAATCATTTTATTTAGCGTATTTAATAGCTGGGGAGAACAATGTTTTTTCAATTCTGTCTTAAGTTGATCCCTTCTTTTAATAGATGAAATGAGACCCTCAGTAATCCATGACTTTATTTTTCTATTAAAACTATTCAATTTCACCCTATAAGAAGCTTGTTCAATGTAATACTTTAGTTTTTCCAGGAAAACTTCATAAGCAAGCTCAACATCCCCGCTCTGAAATACCGGGATCCAGTTTTCTCTACGTAATAATCAATTCAATTTATTGTAATCTATTTTTCGTTTAACTGTAGTTTCTTCAAGGCGAAGTCTAGTACTCTGAACCTTATCCATAGACAAACCTATCATATAATGATCTGTTAATGAGGTTCGTAAAATAAATTAAGACCGTGCACCCTTCATATCGTCTAATTTCTTATGCTTAACAAATTGGACAAAATAATTACCGATGGTGTCGCTGCATTCGCCGATCAGCTGTTTACCGAAACGAGTATTGTTTCGTGTTTACATTAGATTTCTATTTGTATTTATGGGATTTTTTTTAGTTTAAACGTTTATTGGCTATCAATAATCGAAGTCGTTTCCTTGATTGTGGATCCTGTGGATTATATTGTAAGTGCAAGTATAGGTAATATTGTGCTTTTTGTTATATTTTATGTAAAATATTGAGGTGAGCACTATTCAATTTTGAATGCTTTTCAGATAATCTGGCAAGATGTTTACCAAAAGTTCCTCTAATTATAGGAAATTTTCCAATATTTCCATGCTCACAGATGCTGGGTAGAGGGTGAGCAAGTGTTGCAATGCAATCATTTGATTCTGTGGGAAAAAATTATTTCAAAACATTGGAATTCTACAAGGACAACCCCATCATATTGAGGAAATGATGTCTTATAAAAATGATGGTGTGAAGGTTGACAAGATTATATACAGATACTAAGCAAGATTGTCTGGAATTTGCAAGCATATTTTAGCCCTGCTACTCTACAAGGTTGTACGTAGTACGTACAAGAAGAATTTTGACAATTCTACTGATTATGAAGGTAAAATTGTAATGTAAATGAACATCAGCATGAACAATATATTCATTTAATAGAAGCTACTAATTTTTTTTTCTTTTTAGGAAGGGAAAAAATCTATGAATAGAAAATGGGTGATAAATTTTGAATAAAAATGGAGATTCATCAGAGAACCCGATGTATGCAGAAGATGACGTGATCCTCGATTAATCATGTTGAAGAATTCATTACGCTAGATTTTAATGAATTATTCATTTATTGCATCTCACTTGTGTCTTAGGCTGCAGTTATAATAAAATAAAATAATTCAACTCATCTATCGTTTGATTGCATCTTTTCCGTTGCTAAATTAACGTCAATATTATCTAGCTATTTTTAATATTAATATTAAATTGATACATATATGTATGATATATTGTTTAAAATGGCCAATTCTCGGAATTTATTTGACATTCCACATGTAGATTTGATCACTGCTGAACATAAGTTCAATTTTGCAACCATCAAGAGAATCACTTAAACTCACAAGGTCCCTAGTTTTATTGCACATTATCATATGGATTGAATTCAGCACTTTCAACTAGGCTTCTTGAATTGTTGAAACTTCTATATATTCAAAAATATCAAGGAGACTCGAAGGAATTCATTTTGATAAGAATGAAAATTATTGTACAAGAACGATATGAACAAAAATTTAAAATGACTTGACTTGAACTGCTTTTTTTGGTAGGTTTAGTGAAGGTACAGCTTTTTTCTCCAGTAACAGAAATGTTTTCATAGTGAGAGTTTCTGAAATAATTCAAAACATATGAAGCATTGTTTTCAATTGACATCAGTTTCCACTCTTGCTTGTTTTCATTTCACAATCTTCTGGTCGAAAATGCTGTAAGCATCCTCTAATATGTTTAGATACAGGTTTTTCCATTATCAAAACATGCTCCCAGGATTTACGTCTATTAATTTCCTCTACGATTTCTAGTTTATTGGTAAAGTAAACATTTTGATTTTCACCACGAAAATGGGCTCCAGGATTTCTAGATTTTTTAGAATTACATCCATAAACACAACAATTAGTGTTTTTCACGGTTTTTTCCTTAGGCATATCTTTTTATCGCAATAAAAACGTAAAAATAAACAAATAAACCCAGCTTTCACGTACTAACTGTCAAAACGATACTCGTTTCGGGCTTAGTTCCAGCTAACGCCAGCGGTGTCGCATAGAGTTGTGTTTTGCTCTATACATGGTCTATTGAGGAAGAAGATGTTTCTGTCTCTCTCGTTGTTTCATTAATACCCGAAAAATTAGCGTTTTGGTATAAAATATTTAGATATCTATCAACCTGTCTGTCCATAACGTTCAACAAATTTATGTTCAAATCTCCAATGGAGATTTCTGTAGGATTTGGTTTAAACTTATCAAATAAATCTTCTTACTCATCTAAGAATGCATCTAAGTTAGTAGACGGTGGTCTCAGTGGTCTGTAACAAGCAGTTATGCCTAGGCACGTTTTATCTTTCACCTCTATCTCGCATCGTAAAATTCGATTTTCAGAAATTTCAATAATAGAATATTTCACAATGAATTCTTCCCTACAGTAAATAAACAAACCATCGTTCTTATTGAAAACTGACTCGTTATAAAAACACTTGAAGGCTTGTATTTGTACATCATTTAAGTTTTCTAAATTACAAGTTGCCGAAATAATCATAATATCAATGTTCTTTAGATTGATCAAATTTAAATATATAATATTCATATGTAACATATTGAACTTATCCTGCCCCACGAACATAGTGCGCACCTGAACAGGATCATCAAATAGCCTTGTATCCAGTTCCTTGAGTGTGTTCACCATTTCCACGTAATCCAGATCCATTTTAATATCCCGCGTTCAAACAAAACGAAAAACACAGCACAATACAGCCCAAAAGATTGTGGAAATGAACCAATATAATTCTGTTGTGCTCCCTTCTCGAAAAATAATTAATGATGGCGCAAGACTTTCAAATAAACTCTATTAGAGATAGAAAAGGGTTGGTTCCTCGTAAAAAATGCGTTGCTTTCTTAATACTCGCTTCAGCGATAAAACATATTTCCTTTTATCCATTTCGTTGTTGTTTTTTTCCTTTTTTCAGGGGGTAATTATGCTTTATGTTCGGTATCCCACTATCATGTTATCTGTGAGTATCAAATTCGGTTAAACCCATAGATGTTCTATTTGAAAAATAAATGAATAAAATGAATAAATGAACACACTTCACTCAGCCTTCTGAGTCCGATGTGGGAAGTCGAGTAAGGATTGGAATTCCGCGTTAAGGAATGAAACGTGGCACGCAAAACAAAACTACCTAAATATTCGAATGCATTTTAAAATCGAACAGTATTTTTATTCCAGGATTTGAAATTGATCTTCAGATCTTACAAATAGAAAAAAAAAGTTATGTGTTCAATAAGAAACACAGGTTGTGGAGGTTCGCGAAACCACAAGTCGTTCTCCATAACCTGATGGTAGCTGTCCTTTGAACCCTACACCAATCTACGTAGAGGATCTTTGATCATATCATAGGCCCCAAAAATATTGGACATTGAATCCAACTTGAGACGAATTTGTAATTTGACCGCATACATGTTCGTTCAAGGCCGGCCCACACTACTCTGATATGAAGGCCGGTTCACACTAATATAACTAGGATGGCTTGCAAGTAAGTAGGACGATCGCGCGAGCTGATGGAAAGAAGCGCAAGCCTTACTTGGTGGCTCCGCTTGCTGTCGGCACATCAAATTCGATGTTCTACAGTTGTACGGTTCACATCGTTCATTCACATTGACAAAAGTTATGGTAATATATATTAACCGAGTATTAAGGTGCTCAAACAATTTCGTGATGTTACAGACTTTCATTACAAGATAGAATCTTAGGTAAGGTTTATCAGCACTAGCTGCGAATGGTAAATTACCATACTAGCTGAAGCCTCAAATATCTCGAGATATTCACTTCAACCAACCCCTAATTTTTCATGCTGCTATTCGGCCATTTTTTTCAACTGAGCACCCAAATTGAATCAAGTGAATTCTTTCATTCCACATTAACGCTCGTTGAAAAGCAACTTAAATATATTACAGGAAAATTTGTGATCTTGTTAAACTTTTATAGGGCAGATCATGCAACTATAATAATACATACCATAGCAATAATTTATTCCATATGTACTCACTTTGAATGCATCATAAATGAACCACTGTAGTGCCGTCAGAGTGCCTATCATGACTATTCTCGGTCCAATCCCTCTCCACATGCCAGCGAAGCCTATATCCTTGATCACCCCAGCAGTGGTATTTAGCTTAGACTGGTTTAGTTTGGATATTACACTATCTGCTGGATGACTGACTATTGCGCACAAGATGCCTGCTATATATCCAGCAGCGAAGGTAACGAGCAGTTGCTCACTTTTCGAACACTCTGCTTTTGGTTTCGGCACAAGGTGTTTGTAAAGGAGCTCCACAGTTCTCTCGAAACAGGCGAATTTCATCATTGTGTAAGGAATCTGACGCATCCACAGAGGTACCAATCCTTGAAGTAAAGCAAAATATTTTGAATATGGGTAATATCGATGAAAATTGACCTAGGAACTACGAATAATTGAATCATCAGGCAGAAGGCTATCCTAGTTGAGCATCAGATGTCTAGTGAATGTGAATATCATGAATCGAAAGTAAGATGTCTTTTCTTGAAAAGAGTAATTCATCATGATACAAAAGTTGAGGCTTGCAATCTAAATTATGAGATGAGTTGAGATTTGAATAAAGAGTTCATTTAGTATTTGATATTTTATTTCCTCATCAGGATTTTCACAAAGATATTACGGCCGTCGAGTGGTTTGCAGGCGCCCAAGGCAAGGCTTTGATCGATATTCCCCCCTCAAAAATAAATTCTCAACTTTGTTCATTCCAGTTTTGGTTCGGGGAAAGATACCGTAGCTCTTTGAAACTACTCCATTATCCACCACCAATGGACCCGCCGAGTTCAGGAGCTATATAATCTTAATTTCTGAAACTAAGTCAGCCATGTTGTTGGTTACACCATTTATAACTCAAGATTGGATGAACTGTTTGTAATAAAAGATTTTTTGTTGGATTCTTCTACGGTGGGGTTAACATAAAATACATTAAAACTCTGAAAATTTTGATGAAATGGAAAAAAAATAGGAAACAATTTTCTTTCTTGCGAATAACGCCAATAGGTGTCGCTACAGTTGATAGCGTTTTCGTGGAAGTATTATATTTGATATTGATTCGGTGAACTACATTTTCTAATAATATTAACGCATGTGTCCATGTGTTATCACAATAATCTTTCTTCCAAACACCAAGGAAAATTTTATGACGAAATGTTTTGAACAAACCTCCATTCTACTCGCCATTAGCAAACAACTACTGCGTATTTTGGGTTGCCTAAACGTCTTAGCCTTGGAATTCTAATGTCTTTACGTAGAAGTAGGTGCCGATTCACAATGGACAATCTGCCCTATTTATTGTCACACCCGGGAAAAAACTAAAAACGGAGAAAAATGGCGATTCTTTCTAAGCCATTTCGTACTATTATTTCCATAAGAAAAATCACAACTTTATGTTATAGCTCAGCAAGGAAACTTCTTGGGAAGAAACAAAGAACGCTACTGGATTGATATGAAAAACGTGCCTGTATAATATTTTCATTTCAACATCCTAGCACAAACTGAAACGGAGAAAATGACCGAAAAATGAAATCGCCCAAATTTCAATTTTGGCCTATAATTCTAAAACAGAAGAAGAAGAGGAATGCAGTTCATGGCATTATCAGTTTCTCCAAAAAGAGACCACCGTAACGTGTCATTTAATTCACTCTATCTCTAACGGTTAAAAAATTGTAGTTCAGGTATCACCTATTTCAATGCAATTTAATTTTTGGTATATTTTGTACTCTTGTACTTTTTTTGTATTTCACCTAATATATTTCCTTCTCAAAAAACCAATGGTTAGTACAACTTTATTCATCTCTAAGGCGAAACAAAGTTCGCCGGGTCAGCTAGCATTATGATATAGTGCAATGGCTTCGATATTAGACAAATTAGTTGTTTTGCATGTTGAATATTTTTCAAGGTCCAAACAACTTTGGTTTAGATCCTCTGTTTCTGGTGGATGAGCAACATTACCCAAAAACATTCCAAAAACTATTCCGTAAAAAGCCAGATGCCAATAGCGCCCTCTGAGTTCCTCTACAAGGATTCTTAAAATTCATATATAGAGAAAAAATTTTTCTGTGGTTATTCCTCAATGGTACCCCGAATCAGAATTTCCAAACCCTTACGACACTCACCGATGTCAATACTAGTCACTATCACACTGGCAATTTTGATCAAGATCCGATAGGGCAGCGTTTCTCAATCTTTCTCTATTCACGGTTTCTTATGTACTGTTCTTTCAGTCAGTTTTTTTTTTCGTATAATATTTTCTTCTCAGGTGTGCTAGCGGCCCCACTTTATTGTGTTGGCGCCTCTTAGGTTCAGAAACGCTGCAATAAATGGTTACGGAAGGGAAATATTACAAAATTACAACGAAGTTTCGGTGGGAGGTTTTTTTCGCACACGGTGGCGCTACTCTAGATCATAGCTCTCAAGGCCGCTGCCTCGGCCCACACCCACACGACGGTCTGTGGATTGTCAAAAAGTTAGTTCAACTTATGCCATCTTTTCGTGCATATTCGCGAAATGGCAAAACGTTGGCTTTGTTTAAGTGAGTATTTGTCAGCTCATCTACATTCCTACCATCTTGTAGTCCTTTAAAATCCAGAATCGAGTCAGTATTCACTTCCAATAGAAAATTTGTGAACATTGCATCAGTTTACGTTTTTTAATTTGTCTCATTCACTTTATCATTGAGTACCAGATGATGAATCACAGTTTGTTGATGTGATTGACAATTCCCCCTCATCGTCCCTACATTTTTTCAAAATTGCCAATCATTTGAGTCTCTAGTTGAAAGTCGAAGTTTAGATATTCATCATTATTTCTGCTATCTTCCATCTTATATTCTTCAAGGATACATTTCGATGTTCTATCTATATTTAGAGAGATTGAATTCGTATTCCAAATTCATAGTTTGTTTCAAATTTTTTGCTCTGTCGCAATTATTCACTTCCCTTTTTGATTAAGAGTTGTGTCATTCTACCTTTTTTAAATATTTCCTACAACCTATCTTTTCTTTCGTTTCGTCCTTTTCTGTACTGTTTTCGTCCTTTAGTGCGGTTAATTCTTCGGTTTTTTTGCCCTGAAAGAACAGAAAATCCTACACTCACAGACAGTTCTTTTTTGCTAAAAAAAACTGTGATTTGGAGTGATAGAAATCTTTTGATGCTGCTAGATATCACCCTTTTTATAAAGGTAGTCAAAAGAGATGTGGGATACTGATTCTGGATATCGAAAAGGCATTTGATCAAGTTTGGTTCCAAGGACTTCCATACAAGATGATACAACTTGAATTTCCTCCTTGATACGTCTCAGTAGTTCCTTTTTGGTAGAAAGAAACTTTATGGTGTAGTAAAAGTTAACCACGCACTTCCAGAACAAGTAGAGATAACAGCAAGCTTACCACAAGGCCGCTAGGACCAAAACTTTTTAATCTTTACATCTCGCATAAAAACAGATACATAAGAATGGCGACACTGCATAACATAATAATTCCGGAATAGAAACAATAATGTAATATATTTAGACAGCATGGCTACTGAATTTTATGAAAATTCTCATTATGTGAGCGATCCTGTCAACAGGATAAGAATAACTCGATTTAATAAAAAAATCTAAATAAAAATCATGTTGTTCCATACGAACATTTGCCAAATTTTCAAGAAGAATGTGAGCAGTATTCGGATTCATCTCACTAACTTACATAAATTAAATTATGTATAAATATAATATGAGAAGACAATTGATCAAATCCTATATCTATATATGAGCAGGTTTTATCTCTTTCATTTTCCCGCCAATCTAATCCATACTAGAATCAAGTAATCAAATTAAAAAAATTATGTAAACTTGAATTATCATAAGGTACTATAAAATTCCTGTCATATTCCTAAAAAGTTAGGTGAACATTGTTATGTGTAGGAACTATCAATATTGAGAAAAAACAGAAAACAATCATGTATATATTGTGTATATTGTAATATTAAGGCGTAATAAAGCTTTCTCTCTCTGAGACCCAATTAGGCCGAAACCGGTCTACCTATCTCTTCTCTCAGTAACAAAATCTGGTTTCATCTCTAATTTTCCCATGATGAAAGATCTATAAATTGAGGATGGTATTCATCTCGATGATAACTATTTTAAATTTAGATATGTTTCAAAAAGCCTTCGCCGCCAAGAGACCCCTACATTTTCTATTGTACAGAAATGGCTAACTAGGCTTAGCAGTCTCAAAAATTTTGGCAATTCGATCACTCGGAGTAAATTGCATGCGGGTCTGATTTAGGACCACCGCTAAACACTCAAAAAGTGAAAGAGGATGTAAGCAGTTCTTTTCAGCATGTGAACTGGAGGGGTAAAACTTCTCTCTCGACGTTGCTAGATGTCGCCATTTGTATTGAGTTACTCAAAACGACCTTACTGGCAGGCTTAAAGATAGAAGTTGTTTACGGAAGAGAGACGTAGTATACTGACGAACCCAAAGAAGGCCGAAATGGATCTACCTCTTCTGTCAGTAACAAAATCTGATTTCATCTTTCCAGTTCAAATGATGGAAGATCTGTGAGCCTGTAAATTGAGGACGGTTTAAGTTTCTATGATTGCTTATTTCACTTTACCTATGTTTCAAAGACAAAAGCAACGAATCTTTGTTTGTCACCTTTATAAAATCCTGCAATTCCTTCTTCATGAATCATTTTAGGCAAAGCTTCTCTGAGTTTGTCTGTATAGTTCGGCTTTGTTTGAATTTTAACTTTTGCTGCTTCCATGGGCGCTAAACCTATATCTGCAAAAACTTCTGCGGATGCACTAGCGCAGAGATACAGCCATGTGCGATAGATGTAGGTATTCTCTTCTCCGATTATTCCACTGTACATTATCTGTTGATCAATAAAATCATCGGTGCAATATTGAATTTTGGAAATATCCTCGGAAATATCCGAAGCTGAGAAAAATTTAAATTGATGAAAATTATGCCTCAAAATAAAAATCATGACAAAATACTTTTTAACCAACTCTGGACTATTTTTATCAGATCAATATTTATCGGATAAGACCCATACATTTCAATCAGCCTTAGCACATACAAAACTTTATTCTCTATCAAGTGTAAATTACGGATCGTGTAAAATTTGTCGATGAATATCTCAAAATAGTTGATGTAATACTTTTACAAGGGTCGAATATCTTTTTCAATGTTGACGCGCTCGACAAACCAAAAGATGCAGTGACGTTACGAGAATGATCGCTATTTCTGAATAATGCTAAATCAAAATTCATGTAAATGCAGTTGTTCTTGCGTGATCGAGTAAAATAGTGACACACATTTCCTCATTTCTTATAATTTTGTTCGGAAAAGTCGTCTTAATAATGAATAATTCAGAAGAGGAATCGTTTCTGAGATAATCATAATAATCTCCAAAAGCTTCAACAACTAACCTTTAAAACTAATCTTCTTTTTAACATATGAAATATATAATTATCTGATCCAAGCAGAAAAATCAAGAATCACCTGTCAGCAGTTATCCTGAAGCTGACGAGAATTTCGTCAATAAAAAAAAATCTAAAAACATTCCAGAATATGAATAACTCTTACCTTGAACAATTCATAAAAACCGAATTTGCCGAATCCCTGAAAGGAATAACCAATCAATGTAGGCGCCCAACCTCTCACCAGAGCCTTCGAACCGTCTTCAGCTAGAGTCACTTTGAATCCATTGAAAACTCCAACATATTTTTTTGGATCAACTTGTATTCGACATTTAATCAAATCGAGAGGCGTAACTAACGTATGGGTTAAACCACATGATATGCTTCCTAAAAAAAATATTCATTATTAGCAAGTAAATTACTGATTCATTGAATTTTATCTTTGTTTTACCAATTTTATATTTCTGATACCTTTTCTTATACTTGTTGTCAATAGTAAGGTAGCTCACTGGGCCAAATAATAAGTGTATTTAAACTACATCTGAGAAGAATGCAATTGGTTAGAAAGACAGAAGAAACTGTAGATGCGGCCAAAAATGAAAGAGTGGACATAGCGATGCTATCTGAGCCAAATAACAATCTATCAAGAGCAAAAAAAGTAGGTCACTAAAAAGAAACAAGCCGTAGCCCTAGTGATTGACGGGATATACAAGATGAACCCTGTTGAACTATACATACTTCATACTAAGATAGAGGACACAAAGCTGATTCCAAATATTTCCCTTCTGCAGCGTCTCCATCCATTCGTTTGAATTATGCAGGGTGATTTCCAGTTTTGGGTCATGATTAAAAAATTTTCTCAGTACTTTTGCAGACGAATGATCACAGATCCATGAAATTTTGTACGTAGGAGGACTTCAGTGATCCCTATACAGCTAATGAAACAGGTTATCAATTTTCCAGGACCGGGCTCAATAGTCTGATTTGATTATCAATCAGAAACAAACTCCTGGTATGTGGATCAGAAAAGAAACCTTTGATGGAATTTCAAACAACATTAAGTAACCTTCAATAAACAGTAGTTGGAGCCACCCTCCAACAAAAAGTCGATGGTGAACGACAACCATTTGGGTTATTTTCGAAGAAGCTATCACAACCCGAAACCCTATATGGAGCTTATGACCGTGAACTGCTGGCAATCTACCTGGCAATCAGACATTAACGACATATGGTAGAGTCCGGAACCTTCACAATCTTCACAGATCATAAGCCGCTGACCTCAACAAAAAAATCGCCCTATACATTGATTAGCGTTCTAAAGTTTTCCTTGCGATAACTAGTGTTAAATATAATTTTGGCCAGATGTTTTTCAAATGATTAATTAATCAAAAAATGCGTATTTCTCGAAAAGTACTTTTATTTTCCAAATGAACAGATATTCATTAAATTAGCATTCAACTAATTATGGAATGTAATGATCAAAATGAAGAAAATAAAAAATATGAGTGGAATTTCGTGTTCGTAGAAGATTCAGCACATCCATGAAAACCTATATTCCGAAAATTCGATATTTTTATGAATTTCCAACACTCTCTATCTTTTCAACCGAGCCGATTCAAAAGAAATTGTTAAGATGAAAGGTGATTTGTAAATTTCCTGTTGAAATTTGAAATATATGTACAAATAAAGGACTCTCCCTTTATACACGGTGTACCTATATTTAAATGTATTCTTGAAAGTCGTACCATTGAATTCAAAAGTTGACGTGTCCCAGTGTTTTTCATAAGTTTCCAACATAAGAACATAAATAATTTTATTCCATAAGTGATTTTTACACCTTATTATACTTATTCGCTTATCGTTTCGATTTATGATCATTTCCATGCTTCGGCATCATTTTTATGATTAAGATAGTCAATACAATATGATTTCGAATACTCACCTCCTATACCACATAATAGATAGTAGCGTAAAGAACCGATTTCGCAACAATAATCTTCATTAGTGGAAGCAAACGCTATTAAACGTCCTGATACTAGTCGCTTGGTAGATCCACTGTGGTGTTCACAATTAAGCGCTATTCGATGTTTGCTATATCCACTTGATTGAAAAATTGTTAACAGTTCAGTATTCATATGTTATAAAATTCTTGATTCATATACTATCACTTTCCGGAGTATCCATCTATTCAGTTTCCCTGCGAACAATCCTCAACAACCTAGAATAAAGATTTTGTGTTGTGCATGTTTTGAGGTCTTGCAACTATTGAATGATTGATCAAATACTTTGACGTTGTATTTCATCGGAAACTGAAACATTCAATTTCGTAGAATCACAGAAGTTCACGTATTCATGTCATCACAGATTATGATATTGACCTTCGAAATATCCATACTGAGATCATTAATCTGATCCTTGAAATCGTTTACAACCCTTCCGCACCTGAGATACCTTGTTTAGAAAAATTTTCTAATAACGGCTTTGATAACAAAAAAATATGAACTAGTTGCTCGTCAAAAACATCAAGTCGATGATACGGTTACCCAAAAATATTCCCTTTTACTAACATTCCCCGTGACTGAGACTCTACTGAGAATTCGAAGAGAAGAAATGGAAATGAACACACAAAGTACTCTTTCTCTAAATGAACCTTATCGTAAAATGAAATAACTAAAAAAAAAAACCTTTAGAAGAATTGCCAGGTATTTAGATCAGCAAAAATTGGACTCTTAATATGTTGATGACTTCTTGCGACATGGCACTGAACAAGAATAACTTCAGGATTTATATCTATGATAATCAGACTTATGATGAGGTCACCCTTGCCAATAATTTCAATTTTGTGTCTCCTTTCAAAATAACAGTTGTTGTTTGATATGGATCCATTTCATCAAGCGGTTCATGAATGAAAAAGGGATTCTATCTAACTTAAGAATAGTATCTATCTCCCTATTTATGAACTCTAGAATAACAACTAAGATGTAATCATCTGTTAAAGTAATCACGGTTGTATTCGAAGTTCTTAAAATCTTTGGGTTAACTCTATATCAAAACACGTCTGGCACACGGCTCGCTTACACAAAATCCGATTTTGTCGGATGATGGCGGACAAAATTGCCCTGACGAGCAACTTTATTGCGTTATTGTCCCATAAGCCAAAATCATCGACTCCGAATTTGTTAGAATTTCTCCCCAGTTTGCGAACAAGATAATCCGGCAAACTGATGAAAATCCGAACAAGTTCAAAGTCAACGATTGATCATTCATTTTCCGGCTTATCCGACAAAACGCGATGATGGTCATGTTTGTGTACGCGGTCTCTGTCTTTCACAAGTGTTCGATTCGATAGTCAAGTGCCGTTACTTATCCGGGCAGTTTTGTCTGAGCGAGCCGTTACTATTCATTGTCATTCTCGAGTTTAATTTGTTGTCCTGAAAAATCTGAGGCGGAGAAAATTGAGAAAATTTTGACATATTTCATGCGCTTCTTCGAATTCAGAACAATGTATCTACAGAACGTAGTACTGCTAGTCTAGTCATCTGAATAAACTATAAATGGCAAATATTAGGTTGAGGAATTTATTAACACTAGGAATAAGTTAACCCCTGGGGACCGTAACACAAACCCTACAAGTGAAACAAGTCAACAAGTTACAAGTGATCTGGACTGCGGAGCTGGTTATGTAAGTGTTCACAGTACACAAATTCTCATAATACCACAAGTGTGAAGTGTGCATTTATCTAGGTTTGAAGGTAGGTAAAATATTATCTACACTTGTTGAAAATTCTGTAACACAATTATACAAGAAGTGTAAACTTTGTATTACAGAAAACATTTACACATGTAGATTTTTCCTTGATTACCGGTGCCGCAGGGGTCACTTTAAGTTGGACTTGTAGTTACATGCACTTTTAGTTACTCTTTTAATTTGTAGACCGGTTTCACTTGTGGGGTTTGTATTACGTCCCCCTGGCCATCTAAACACTTGATCCCGTCGTGTTTGATCAGATTCGGAGCAAAAGAATAGGATAATGTGAAAAATTGCTATCTAGAACAAACATATGACAATTTTAGGTTTGAATGGAAATGACGAACCACGGATTCGAGTTTGTTTTCATTGGCTCATCAGTTTTTTTTTGTCAAAAGAAGTTCAACACAATGGTTTCATTTATGACTATATTACCTTCTTTCATTTTCAACTACCTAGTGGTTATTCAGTTCGGCAGTCACGAGCAATCTTCGTGATTTTCGGACGAAATTTGAGAGCATCGCTCGAAGAGTTCGCATTTTTTTTTCGGTAAACCTAAACTGGGTCCGTTCAGAGCAGGTTAACATGCAACATGAAACGGAGGTTAATTAAGCAAACGAGTTTTAGCACTGTCGGCTTCCACTGATGTATTTCGCTTGATTATTCACATTTTACTCAACCCTAATGAAATTATTCTATGAAAACTGGACACAGAGTCGAACTTTTGTTTCCAATGGTATTCTACCCTTTTGCAAATTTTCCTGATGGCGGAACAGAAGTGATTCGCTATGTTCCACCGTTTTTGTCGAGGATGATATTGTTGATATAACAACAGATTCTTGAGGTCCAAATAAATACTTTCTTTGTATACCATTTTTTCCGATACACGCAATAAAAAAGATATAGCCTTTTGAAATTTTCATCATTTCGCTGATACAGCGAAATTAAAACAAAAAAAGTACCAGGAATATGTGAATGAAATACGCATTTTATTCCCCATTGGAAGCTATACACATGTGCCATATTTTTTCCATTCTTCAAAATATATTTTGTGAGCACTTTCATGCACGCTCCGAATTCTGTTCGATGGCTTCAATGGAAAATGCAAAAACAATCTTAGTTTTGGCAGTGCGAAGAAAAAATATGTTCGAATCGTAGATTAACCTAATCTCCAAAGAGACATTTTTGCAAAAAGACCTCTCTTCTTAGTGTGGCAGTATTATTTGCACTCGCATTAAAGTAGATTTTTTCAACTGTTGGCGAAATAGCGTTCCCTCTGGAGTTATTTATCATCATTTCACTTTGATTATTCAAAACAAATAACCTTCGGAGTTTCTCATTTTCTCAATAGGTCTCCGGACCGCGGGACCCCATTTGCTTCTTCTCTAGGCCAATAAATCACCTCGTCCCATCACACAGTGAGCGTGTGCAATTCTTCACTTGTTCGAGATGCTTTTGTACCTGTAGGACGCCCATTTGTGAGAGACCGATGATGTCTCTCTTCCTCGAATTTATAGCCATAAAATCACCTGCGTTTGTTCGAGAACACCCGGTGATTATGGATGAAACCAGTGACGGATCGATTGTAAATATTACCGGCCATGGATGTGTAAGACCTTGTTATATGGATAGGATCCATCATCGACACATGGCAGGGCAGGGCGTTGAAGAGGCCTGCTACACCAATTAACAAAACAACTTCATGTGAAATTATTGTTTGAACTCCGAAGTGCTCTTTAGGTGATCTTATTCAGATCGATGAACACCAAGTCTTTGAGAAAAAGAAGAATAAGATTTCTGTGTCAGAAATTAAGTTCTTTCTCGAACATTTTCACTGTGAGAATGCTTGAAAATACCATAATTTTTCATTTTTGTGTTGAATCGACTAAACGAACTAAAATCGTCGTCTGTAGTTCTTGCCGAAATAATTTAATGAATCCTAATCCAGAAATGAATTTTTTTCCAACTACAATTCATCAAACTCGAGAATTCAAAAGATCAATTCTAAGGGCAAAAAGTTTGACTTTCAAATTTAATTTTTGACTAAAATGTCCCAGAAAATGAGATTTTGCTGAAATCTCAATTCAGAAGCGGTACTTTGCATATATACTTTTTCCAAAGCACTTTGTAAACACATCAGTTTGAATTATCGCGGAAATTATAAAGATTTGAACGATGTGCTGATTCTCCTTAACATACTTCACATATTTTCAAAACGAAATCAATCTGAATTTGGTGTTTGAGAGGGAAATATCGATGCCTTAAAGTGAACCGTCAAGGTTCTGCAAAGGGCAAAGGCTTTTATCGTGAAATCGTAGAAGACAGGCCTCTTTCTGGAAGACCTTCGACCTTTCTAATCGAAATTAATGTCGATGCAGCGAAGGAAGTTATGTTCGAAAATCTCTTCGTTTATTTATTTCAGAAAAGTGAAGAGTAACTTTTGTCCTAAGGTACAAACAAACAAGGTTTGTAGAGGTATGACCCTAATGTGAAATGTCATTTTAGAAGTAAAAATAAAAAATCATCACCAGAATTATAGATATTATTCACTAGTTACTGGAAATAACATATACCTAATACTGCAAGGAATCGACATTCGTTGATTAAAGTCAGTTTGAAAACCATTCATAAAAATTTCCTTGCCTTAGGCCGACACACTTTGTTTTCACTTCACAGCAACTGAATAGTGAATACCTACCAAAAAAATTATTTCGAAAAATTGTAGACTTCACCATGTAAATGATTGACCTCAACCATGAAACTGCCCCGAGGTACAATAATTTATATGTTTCGAAGTTCCATTTCCTTCTTGATGACTTAAATTACATTTGGAACTTAAAGATACAAAGATTATAAGATTTCTGTTGAAATACGGTATTATAAATGCGTATAATTATTAACTAATAGTACATTCTGAAACAAGTTGCAGAATGGGCTCCGAATTTCACAGATTATATATCCCAGTGACTTTTGTACTGTATCTTGCCAGTTTGTGTGACTGCGGATTACGGAATTTGAATTGAAGTCTATTGAAAATTTATAGCATCGGAATTCAAAGTTGACAACCACAAACGAAAAATAAAACTGAAAACAATGCGGTAGTGAGTTCATTACATATCACTTCTTTCATTACTGTTATTACTAATTTTTACTTAATTCAATCACTTAGCTAATTCAATCACTTATCTTGACACATGAGCACAAAATCGAATATCACAATAGAAATAGAATATCAAAAATAGTTCGCACTACACCGGCCTGTACCGATCAGAATGGCCGACATTAATCATGTCCTTTTTTATGTAATACAAAAAAAGATACTGAAACGCCCCACAAGTACTTTCGAGCTATAATATACTAAGGTACAAGGATCTCCCCTACCCCAAGTTGAATTATTCGTGTACAACTCGTGTAGTGTGTAGAAATTGATAGTTGCATAAATAAACCATAATCGTAATTTCAGACTAAGAAAAGAATTAAGATTCAGATTGAGTTGAGCTTAAGGATAAGAATTGGACATTAAGAAATCTAGTAGATAGGCAGTAGAGATAGGTTGTAAATACTGAAACTAGTAATATGGGATTAGCTAATTTGAAATAGTTTCCTCCTTAGTGCACATCTTCGAAAGAAAAGAAAGACTCCCATTATTATTTTGGTACTTGCTTCAATTACTTAGTGATCCAGCATTTAAAGTACCTGGCACCTCCTCATTTCCTGACGAATTATTCTGATATCGGGGGTGAAGAATCTAATGCTTATGAGCTAGCTGGTCATCCTTTTGTCCACGGGCAATTTTTTTCCTTCCTACAAAAGAGTTATATTTTAACATATCCATTTCAAATTGATTTGATAGTTTTGGTACCATCGTAATATCAGTTATACTGGAGTGGGACCGATTGCAATGTACAATTTATTTGTTTTCTTGATTAACTGGAAATTATATTAGTTATTAATTTTCTGATAATTTTTGTTGCAATAAAGTATTATTATTATTATTATATAGCGACAGAAGCTTCGACCAGTCACAATAATTATGAATTTCTGGATAACATTGAAGAAAAAGTGGTCGGGAAAAAGCTTGGTTTTCAAAAAAAAAATACTCATTGAATTGAATGGAAAAAGTATTGACACTGCTGAAGGTCTAGATTCAATAGCTGTAGAACCATAACAAGAACGGAATGATGAGTTATATACATTCTAGTTACAACAACTAAAAATAAAATTATGACCAGCCAAGGGATTTTATATAAGTTATTGATAGAGTATAGGTTATGTAGCCCTTTTCATGAAATATAAATATTTTTTTATACCACTTTAAATGCAATCTGAGGTAAGCTATCAATTATTGAATGTGTAGCGTATGAGTAGACTACGTATGATATATTTTGTGAATGATAGGGCTGGATACATTCATTGTTCGCTGTTTTTTTTTTTTAATTACACGCGTCTCTAACAGGGGGACAATTAAAATTTAATAGCGGATAGGTTTCATTTGTGATATTGCTGGGGATGAGAACATATTTTAATTTATTTCATAATAATAGAATAGTTATTTATGATACAAGTGCAGAAGGTGTATAGATCCATTACTATACCTATATTATCAGAACGACTGTATATTGCGATTTAAACACTGCGCATTCAACATATGTACGACAAGAAACAGCGAATTATTGTATAGCGGAGTCAGTCGATGAATGACAATAAACTAAACAACAAACATAGTGTTCTTATTGAACTATTTTCAATAAAAACTAAAAATCTCTTTATGTGAGGAGCAAAAGGCTTATTTGTTCTGCACAGAAGGCATTAATTCTAACAAGAGTTCGAAATTCCAAAACTAGCCACAAAGTGGCGAGTTTTGGAATGAACGAGTGTTAGAATGAGCCTTCTGTACGAGTATCGTACATTATTATCTCTAATACAGAATTTTTATCGAAATTAATGAATATTGTCGTAAATATCGTTCAGTAATTTTTCTGTGAAAAATATTGATTGGCAGAACTGTTTTCTATCTCATGAAATTTGACAGATGTTAAATAAATCCGTGACAAGAGGCCAACATGTCATCAATAAATATTACTGAAAACAGTGTTGGAATGAGATCAGTATGAAATATTCTAACATTGTTTTGTTCTACGGGATTTGGCGGAATGACCGGATTTGACACAGGAGTAGAGAAAAAGTATTTCAAGGAACCTTGATATTTTTGAATCGTTACTAGAACCATTAGATGAAGATCTAATATAACATACCGAAACTTACAAAATCTTATCATCACTAAAAGGAAATGATACTGGTAGAATGAATTCTTTTATTCAAAAAGAAACGAGTATTGGTTAACTTTGAATCAATAGCTGAAGAGAAGTTTCTCGAGTAAATGTTTCTTGCATCGAGTGAAGATCTCCACATGAAATATAAATATAACCACTTCTAATTAATCGCTCAATTCATATCGCCATCTAGAAAAATTTTGCAGGGGAGCTAAAATTTAATTTGAACAATGACAACTAGCATTAATGATGGATATTCTTGTCTGTTGCAATAAGTACTACATAGTTAACTCAAACAATACAAAACTAATGTTCTTTTCTATTAGTACAATCTTATGCGAAAAAATATAATCGTGTTTCAACTATCAAAAATTCAAAACACAAAATTTTACATTTTTGTATCGTTTCATTCGGGCTCTTTTCAGACTACAGATAGGTACTCTATTAGTCTGTTGCAAGGTAGCACCTTATTATTGCAGAAAAAATTGATCTACGCACTTTGCGACGTAAACTGACGATATCCTTCATAATTATGATCTTAATACTTAGAGTGAAGAAATGTTTTTAAGTTAGGTATGTTGAAATTTCAAGAACAGACAAATAGGACGAAGGATTTGCCCCGAGTAAAATCGTTCTTGTAAAATATTCCGATGAATTTCCGTGGACAAATTAAAAAAATTACTATAATTTATCACACATAGTAATATAATAAACGTCAATTTCGAATCATTTACAGTTCAAAGATAGGAACACTTGATTCGGTTATTAAATTTCCAAATGATAATCCATGAAAGATATAAAAATGCTAATGCTAAAATAATTTCATTAGGTCGGTGAATTCCGATTGGTAGACCAACATGACTAGAGGCCGATCCTGTCTTAAGAACCAAGACTCTTTCATCAGCAACACCCTATGATTATAGGTCGGTCGATGTCTCACTAACATATAGAAAAATCACTCCACAAAACAGGTCACTTTCGGGTTACCTTAATGATACCTACTAGAAGTTCTCCCGAATCGGATGGTTCAATTTATTTCCATCCAATTTACTATTGGTATTTATGTTTCCATGGACCATCGCCGGAACTCTAATGATATATTATTGAAAATAGTCTGTTTCGGGGGAATGTCTCTATGTCTATTGGATAAACATAATTATTGTGAAACATATTTCCATCGTAAGATATCCAAGACATTGATGAGATTGAGTAAATTCTAAATTCCTTGAATTATTCGGAATAAGTTCGATAAAAGATATTTTTCAAGGTTGAATTTTCAAATATTCATCATCTAGCAATTACCATGTAAATTGTACATATCATTTTAAAGGAATCAGAACAGATGATATTCTTCTCAGTCTATCCTAATAAATCTCAGCCAACGTCTACTAAGTGGTAATTAATCTAAGGTAGAGGTACTTATTTGCTATCAGAGAGCTTATATTCTTCTTCAAAGGAAATTAGTTTCACAATGAAAAGTGTATATATGACTATTGATCTTCATGATGACGATTAATCATTTTCAATGATTTGATCACCTTCTTTAGTTTGATACTGGTAAACGTTTGATTCTACCCTTTCAAATCAAAATCATAACATTGATTTGTACTCGACGTATGTGGCATTTCACAATTTCAAATAGACATTCGAGAATCGGTCTCAGTCCGTTATCATTATTATATTATTATTACTAGATGGAGTTAATATAGCGAGATTAATTATAACTCGAATTACGAGTGGCAAAATGGGACTCGAAAGCGAAGAGATAATCTCCAGATTCTACTTAGAGCTTAAGAGCTAAAGTGGCTCAAAATAATCCTCTGGATAAAGATAATGATGATAATGCTCCTTCCTAATGTAGGCTAAGTCATTCAAAAGAACCTCTTGTGAACGACAAAGAGAAATTCACAGATAGGTCTAGAAAACTAAAATCCCAGGTGGATATCATCTTCTCTGAAAGCCGAAATAATATTCAAAGCTGAATGTCGTGAACAAAAGCCACAAAAACAAAAATATTCCAGGTATCCCCGACAAAAGGGATCGGAGAACAATCGTCAACTCCTGGCAAGCTGGTCTATTACCTCGAAGCCAGCTACAATTAGTTCTTTTCAAGCAGCAAATTTATTTGTGCCAAGTGACAGCGGGATCTTGGTTGTGAATATCTCACTTTTACGGCCACGAATACCTCTGACTTGATGACGAGCAGACCTATACTGGCAATGTGAACTATAATGGGTATAACGAGATGAAGAATTTATAGCTGTGCTCTCCGGATATCGATATAAAAGGAATGTATGTGGTCGGGGCTCGTGTCAAACTTGAAAGAAATGAAATCCAAAACATTTTGCTGCACATTAAGAAAAAAGCCATAAATATCGTCAATGATATGCTGAACCCAGCAGCCAATTTGATATAATCAGAAATGTTTTAATATCCAATAAATGACATCAAAGCATCCTGAACTTCAGTTTCGTACTGCATTCTTGAAGCAGAACCGATCAATCTACTATGGGCTTCAGAATAATTTCCTGTGTTAACTTTTTAGATTTTCGTTTCTCAAACTGAGAAGAGAAAATTTTTACAAAAACCCTGCATATTCTCTTCATTATTTTCGATGTTTAACCATTGAAATCCTTCTAAGAGAAGAAGTTTCATGGCATCCAAGGAAAAAATGAAAATTTGTTTCCTGCCCATTCTACGGAACTATGAGCACTAATTGTTCAGAACTACAGTATCAAGTTTGAAAAAGTTTCAGATAGAGAATGGCAGTTTGAATTTTCAACTGTCGATCAAGTTCAAAAATTTTTTCGGTGTGGCCTCCGTAAAGGCAAAGAATTTTTTTCCTAAAAACACTTGGCTGCTAAAATCTCATTCAGTGAAAAAGGATGTACAAGTTTTTTTTAGCATGTGATTGGAGATGTGGAACTATTTTACCGAAATTGGATGTCACTGCTTTGTAATTCCTACTCAATACATCACACCCAATTGCTTTAAATATCGAAGTTTGTTATGAAGATTTTGTCCCTGAGGTGTATGGGATACTGATGTTGCGAAACAAGGCCGAAACCGGTATATCTCTCATCTCAATGACAAACTCTAATATCATTTCTCCACTCATGTGTCAAATCCGTTCATTCCGCCACATTCCGTAGAACAAAACAATGTTAGAATATTTCATTCTAATTTCATTCCAACACTGTTTTCAGTAATATTTATTGATGATATGTTGGCCTCCTGTCACGGATTTATTTAACATCTGTCAAATTTCATGACATAGAAAACAGTTCTGCCAATCAATATTTTTCAAAGCAAAAATTACTAAATGATATTTACGACAATATTTCATTAATTTCGATAAAAATTCAGCGAATTAGAGAAAATAATGTATGATACTCGTACAGAAGGCTCATTATAACACTCATTAATTTCAAAACTCGCCACTTCGTGGCTCGTTTTGGAATTTTGAACTCGTGTGAGAATATCAATGCCTTCTGCACTTGTATCATAAATAACTATTCTCCAACCTCATGATAAAAGATCTGTGAGCCTGGGAATTGAAAATGGCATTCATTTCGATTATTACTATTTTGAATTCTTCTATGTTTCAAAAATACGTTCGTAAAAAATTAGAAGTTTTGTCGAGAGAGTAGATCAAAAAATTGTGTTTTTTTTTGGGGTATAAGGTTAAAATTCCCATTCAATTTTCTCTGTTGAATAGATTTATGCAGATAAGTTTCTACTTAAGCGATGTTGTCTTCAGGTGAATTGATATTTTCGTAAATCGAACATTTTGTATAATGCTCTTATCTGTCAATAAAGTTATTATTATTATCATTATTATTATTCTCTCTCAATTTTCCTTTGTTATTAGAATAATTACATAAAAAGATCAATATATATGAAGGGCCGAATAGAGTATAACGCATAGTGATTTGTGGCACTCTAACAAATGCCATTTCATATTTCCCTTGCGAAATATATTCCACTAGAAGAATGCTTCATTTCTTCATTGGAGCGACGAAATGAAACTTGAAATGCTTAAAACTTCCTTAAAAAGAATTGCAACCAGATACAAAAGATGAAATATCTTTTTCGCAATTTGTCGATGAGATTACTGTTTCTTTAAGAAAATTCCGTTCAGCTGTAGCTGTAGCTGCCATCATAGACACTCCAGGAATCGTAAGACATGCTGCAGATATTTCTTCCTCTACACCAGCTATCATCTTCGCTACCTTAATTTTCAGCAACTTACTGTCAGCTGTCAGCCAGATAGCCTTCTGCAACAGACGAACTTTTCCAACCACCTTGTCTTCAGTCTTCAGTGTAGTCATCGGAAGATAGCTTATTCACTAAATCGTCCTTTCTCAGGCCCCAAAAATATCTAGAACTAACGCAGAAACGAAAACAGCACAGATGAAAAAGATAGAAACTGCTCATTTTGTAATGACCTTAAGTCTGATGAAGGTTGGTGTTATGGTAGCGTCTGCCAAAAAAAGGAAACTGTAGATAACTGCTGTTAGAATTTTTTTATAGATTGGTAAGTAAATAATTTTTAAAACTGCTGAATTATTTTATTGCTATATTTCAGAAACTTTCATTTTGCCCTCCAGTTATCAAAATGTTATTTTCTCTACATAGTCACGTCGTATATCTTTTCGGTAACCCCTTTCAAAAAACTGATCTGAGATTGTGAGTTGCGCTTTCATTGAATTCTCAGTGTTCTACAAGACTCAATTTGTAATTTTTTTCAAACAAGAGTGAATAACTCGAAATCGGCTCCAGATGACAATAGGAAATGATTCATAAAATGAATGTGGCATTCGAAATTCTATCCGAAAAAGTCATAATATACAGGAGAAATAAAAAAGTTGAAAAAGGGAAAGTCATTGATATTTAAAAATATTGTAGAAAAAAATTTATATTGTCATAATAATATGTACCTAATGATTGTAGGACTTTTGTAGTTTTTTTTTTAATTGAAAAATAATTCTTGAATCTTGAATCACAACCGCTAAATTTTATAATGAATGATGAATTCGAAATTAATTCCTGCAGTAAATGATATACAGAAAAAAAAATCAAAATCTCATTGTCAAGTGTTGTGATCTCTCGTTGTTTCAGACCTAATGCGTAACCCTTTTTTTCTCTTGAGTTTTATGGAGTAGCTGAAGGCCAAAATGAACCGGTTATTAGCCTCGCGTGCGCGTTAAATGCAAATATTGGCTTCATTACTCCTATAAATCGTTGAACAAGGAGCACTTTCTATCTGATTCAAGACGAAGGCATGAACTACGTCGGGTGTTCCATGAAACGTTAGTGCTGATGACCGTTCTCATATTGATGAGGCCAATTTATAAATTCACCTAATCCAATGTCAGTCTATGTATTTCTTTCAGTTCAAATGCCAAATCATGATATTTTATAATTTTTTCAGCATTATGATCTTTCATTATTGTCATCAGAAGAAATAGTTACATCAGCTACCACTAACTCCCTTTCTCAGCTTCTTCTCAAAAAAAAAAATGCTAGGGCGGTTATGTGAAATTGATCTGTCTGAAATGAGAGGATGGTCTAAATGAAACTGCACCCTTTCATTTACAATATCTAATTTGATGAACATTATTATGAATTGATTGAAATGTTTTAAGTAATCCAATTTTCTGGCTGTGACTTTTCGTTTCTGTTGTGTTGTGTCTCTGTTTTCATTACTTCCTATCAGGGCAACGCATGTCTGAAATATTCCGAAATGACGTAACAGCTATTTGAACTTTTTCAGTGGGAAGGCGAGTTTTATGAGCAAATAGACGGTGTCAACATGGAACACATTGAGTCTTGCAATTGCAAATTTCTTCATGGAAAAATTCGAACAACGTGCTATAGCAACGGCAGCAGAGAAACCATCCACATGGCTACGTTATGTAAATGATCATTTTGTCGTTTGGAGTCTCGGAGATGAAGAATTATTGGGGGCCTATTTAGTTCCTCTCAACAATAGATACCTAAATATTCAATTCCCTATGAAAATGAAAAAGGATGGTGCTCTACCCTTTCTAGTCTTAGTAACTAGAAAGCCTCATGGGAAACTAGGACACAGAGTTCATACAAGAACAATCTGCACTGACAGATATCTACACAAGAGTCCAATCATCACCCAAAACAGAAACGAGCAGTTATCAAAACACTTGTAGAGAGAGCCCGAGGTATATGCGAGCCGGAAAACTACTGGCTGATGAACTTCGACATCTACAGCATACATTCTTCGCAAATGTATATAATGGCAAAGAAAATCAGAGGGCAATAAGACCAAAAATTTTCACACTTGATGATAAAACATCACAACTTACCCCAGTGGTCACAAATAGTATTGGTAGAATGGAATCTGTTTCATTTTATGGAATGAGTCTTCTTTTATGATGCTTGAAACTTTGAGACTAATTTTTCGTTTTCCTTAGCTATATGGCTTTTCCTTATTTTATAGAATCTGAAATCAAAGGTAGGACAGGGTATATTTTTCACAAAAGAAATATTGTTTTCTGAACGATCTGTTCTTATTATTTTGTGAAAGGAGTAAATATTAGGAAGGAGCAGTTTCAATATGATGAATCTCGTCAAAGTGGTGAGTAGTTAACTCTGAATATACATCTACCTAACATTTCCGAAAGTGATCACTTTCGGAAATTCAGCGGTCGAGTTACAATCTAAGACCAAGAATCCTCTGAAGATGCCTACCGCAGTTGTGGGCGAAACGTTAGGTGAAATAATTCCTAATAGACCACGGCCAATAAGCCCGGAAGACTCTCTTAATGTCTATCCTCCTAGTGCTGAGAATAAACCAAAAGCTATTGAATCTCTGAAAAATAGATTCGGACGGGAAGATCTGCTTATTGAAATTTATATAAGAGAACTTCTGAATTTAGTGACACAGTCGAATTTATCACTGACAGATTTGTATGTCAAACTTGAATGTCAAATAAGATCTTTAGAATTTCTTGGTGTTACAACTGATAAATGCTCAGCTATGTTATATCCAATGGTTGAGTCGGGTTTACCGGAAGATATATTGCGATACATGAAAAGTGAAGCTGGAAAACCTTTTGAAGTTCATTCGAAAAAAGTCGTCAGAGGTCGAGAATGAAGAGAAGATTTCCATGGCAGTTAGTGCACCCAAGAGTTCCAGAAAGAATAAAACCCCAAGAACCGAAAAGACGTCTAACTGCTACTGTTTTATTTTATACTAAAATTAATTGTTCCTTTTGCAGCAAGAGCGACCATAAGAGTTTTGAGTGTTCTACTGCATTGAATATGTCCATCAATGATAGGAAACATTTACTTTTCCAGAAAAAATGCTGTTTCGTCTGCTTAGCCCCAGGACATACTGCTGGAAGATGTCGTGTGCGAGGGGTTAAATGTTCCAAATGAAAGAGAAGACACTACTCTTTGATGTGTTCGATTTCTTCTAGAGAATCGCAAGTTCAGCCTGGAAATTTCGGTGAGGTAACAAATACTACTAAATGTTTTATTACAAATAATTTCGGTAAATTTATGTGGACCAAATGGAAAAATACGTCGTGTTCGTGCTTTATTGGATATTATTTGATCTTGTAGATTACGAGTTATTTCAGTGAAAAATACGCGAGAAAATGCAATCATCATTCAGCAAAAATATTTATTCAAGTATTTCTTTCAAAATTGACAACAACCTACTAATAATCTCTATATAATCTTTGCCAAATGGACCGTAATTAATTATTTTAACCATAACCCGTTTACTTTTGAAACTACAGATGTCGCTCACATCACTGTAGTCGCTTCGTTTCCCATCTTTATACTCCATAATCCTTTCCTATATGCATGGGCCCTCCAGTGACGCGGTTTCTTATGTTAGGTCTTCTTCTTCTCGACATCGCAAATTGAAATTAAACAAAAAAGTTTTCGCACACTTTGAGGTAAATTGTATCAATCACCAAAGATCAACTGCAAAAAGAGGACTTGAAATTTCACTTTCACAAATGATCACCGAAGCCGATAATGGCATAGATAACATGATACTCGATGCTTATCGAATTATTAATTAATAACATTGGTGTTTTGTGCAAACTTTGCGTCGTCCCCACTTGAAGAAGAGAAATAGATGTAACGATGTTATAAATAATGCTAAATCAATTTTTAAACATTGCTGTTTAATTGTCAAACATCGATGATTACCGAAAATCAATGATAATCTATCACCTCCATTTCTAAGGAGAAACCATATTAAATACCTTGCATTTTTATATTTTCCCACTTTTTAAACCTTCCCTGGAATTCCACGAATAAGTCAAGACCAAAATTAGTCAAATTGGTCGAGCTATTTGCAAGTTTTAGCGTACTTAACGCAGATCAATTCATTTTCATATTATGTACAGATATAGTATTAGTAATATTAAAAACTTCATTGAACCGCCGAATATAACATGTCCCCTGATGGCTGTTCATCCCCTCTCCTCGAGATGAGTGGATGTTTAAATTGAAGGAAGGAAGAAACATACAGAAGTCGAGTAAACGAAACAATTGATATGAATCATATAAAGAAAGGCTGTATATTTTCTTGTAAAGAGTGATTCACTAACCTTGGTATCCCCAATTTTTTCGAAAACGTCTAAATTTGTTTTCATTCTCTGAATGGCCTTTTGAACAAGTCAATATTGTCTTTGCGAAATAAATTAAGACGCCAAATTTTTTCTCCAGGAAAATACCTTTCTTATCATGTTATTCGAAGGATAATTTCATTCTAAATTTTTTTTCGAATACAATTTTTATCCATTTCCAACCGTCAGCGAACTGCAGCGTGTTTCATGTTAATTCTATTCCTTTTTTTTCTATTGTGGTAGTACGCCTTCATTTGGGAAAAAAGATATGATTTTATGTCGTGAATTCAAGAAGACTAGTTTTCAAGTCAATGTGCCTCTTCAAATAAGAAGAAATATGTGGCTACAGCAAGATGGGGCTCCATGTCACAACGCTGCCATTGTGAATAGATATTCAGATCAAGAATTCGAAAATGAATGGATAAGAAATTAACGTGAAACACGCTGCAGATCTCTAACGGTTAGGAATAGGAATGATATGGGAATCATGATGAAGGTCAGGAAATCCATTGTAATGAAATTTGGTAAAGTTTAGTAGTTTCGCAATTTTAGAGGTTTCACAGAAACGAATTGAACAAGCGCATTCGCCAATTTGTTAAGGAATACAAAATAATATAAACTGGATGTTTCAGCAATATAGTTTCATGACATAAATAAAATCAGAGTAAAATATCTGAAAGGTATAAGGAAGTAAAACTATATAAAATGCTACATTTGTTGTCTATCACCGTAAGTGATTAGATTTTATTTGTTGAAAATGTTATAATATATATGCAATCTGCATTAGATATGTTTCATACAGAACGAACAAACAACCTGATGAATTCTAGGAGAACCATTGAAAATATCAGCAATATACAATATATATATATATATATATATATATATATATATATATATATATATATATATATATATATATATATATATATATTAGACTGATCCAAAAAAATCGACTTTTTTTGTTTTCACGAAACCCCCCTCCTAATTATCTTCAGGGTATCGAAAAGAGACCTTTGCGAAAATATCAGCTCCAAATAATAACATTTAGATGTCGCTCATCAATTATTTCTATTTTGCCTACTAATAGCAGGGGAAAAATTTCTTTTTTCAATAAAAAATTCCTAGAACACAAACGAATAGGCGGATTTTTCTGTGTGATACACTATCGTGTAGCCAATCAGATACTCTACAAATATATCCCTTACGATATTTCGATAAAACGGCGACTTTAAAAGTAATTCGATTCGATGCTAATATTGAGGTATTTTTGAAGAAAAAAAATATTCAAAAAAACCGACTTTCCTTGTTTTCACGCAACCCGCCTTCTGACCATCTTCAGGGCATAGACAAAAGCCGTCTGTGAAAATATTAGCTTTGAATATTAATATTTAGAGGTCGCTCATCGATAGTTTCTATTTTCGCTGCTGATGGCAGGAAAAAAATTCTTTTTTCAATAAAGAATTTTTTGTTCACGGACCAATAGACGGATTCCACTGTATGATACATTTTGGTGTAGGGAACTAGATACTCTACGAAAATGTTCAATACGATATCTCGATAAAACCACTTATTTGATTTTTTTTCCAAAATACCTCAATATGAGGTATTAATATAGAGGTATTTTTGAAGAAAAAGTTCGATTAACTTTTGAACGAGCGGTTTTATCGAAATATCGTATGAGACATTTTCGTAGAGCATCTAGTTCCCTACACGAAAATGTATCACACAATGGAATCCGTCAATTGGTTCGTGAAGAAAAATTTTTTTATTGAAAAAAAAATTTGTTTCCTGCTATCAACAGCGGAAATAGAAGTCATCGGTGAGCGACTTCTAAATATTAATATTCAAAGGTAATATCTTCACAGACGTCTTTTTTCGATACCCTGAAGATAATTATAAATAGAGTTTCGTGAAAACAATCAGAATCGATTTTTTTGAATAATTTTTTTCTTCAAAAATACCTGAGTATTAGCATCACTTTTGAAGGGGCCGTTTTACCGAAATATCGTAAGGAACATTTTTGTAGAGTATCTGATTGTCTACACGAAAATGTATTACACAATGAAATCCGTCTATTGGTTTCTGCTCTAGGAATTTTTTATTGAAAAAAGAAATTTTTTCCCTGCTATTAGTAGGGAAAATTGATGAGCGACCTCATAATGTTATTATTTGAAGCTGATATTTTCGTAGAGGTCTCTTTTCGATACCCTGAAGATAATTAGGATGGGGTTTCGTGAAAACAAAAAATGTCGATTTTTTTGAATCAGTCTAATATATATATATATATATATAAATATATATATATATATATATATATATATATATATATATATATTCCTTTTTGATAGCATATTGTTTTGAAAATTGTCCGGGACATTCCAAGTGATTCTAATTAATTAGACAAAGAAAGATGTTTGTGCCTCTGTGTGTTGTCTGTGGTCTTTCCTCAAATAAGTTGCCCCATAACGCTGTATCGTTTTTTGTTTTTCTCTTCTTTTTTTGCACGAGAAATTTGTACCTGGGAAGTTCGATCACACACGAACGAAAGTTCAGGTGACGAATTCGAATCACTTTTTTTGTATTGATTTTTGAAGTTTTGCAGTAAATTTTCATCCCAGGTTCAAATTGAATTGAAATGTATAAATTGTTTGTTTATGTTTTTTTGTTCAATTGAAATCATAGTTGTGTAAAAAACATTGTATTTTATGTTTGATAATTAATAAGCAGAAAAAGAGAAAATTTGTAAGTTTTGATTTAATGAGATGTCCTTTTTCTTCATGTTCGTCGCACTTCCGGTTTCACCGGAAATGAAATGTGCCAATCCTGAGTCGTTATTTATAGCTCCGCTTTAGGGATCAGATCCGGGGATTGAACCCCGCATCAGTGATCAGTGCGATCAGTCCCTCAGCGGTCGAGTATCAGAGAATCCCCTAAAGAAGCTCACCGCAAGCAACATTTACGGTCCCTGAGAGACCACGGCAAATTAGCTCGTCATTGACATTAGATCTGGTGAAAACTTTAACCTACTCAGGTTTTTCAAATGAGAGTGCTGCAAGTTTGTGCCGAAAGAATATATAAATTAGGGCCAATACTGACCTGACCACTCACGATGAATAAAGGACTCGATACGATTTTAAAGATTGAAAAAGGTATTTCTAATGAGCAGTTGAGGAGTACACTTGCAAAACGCGGTTTGTCCAAAATTTCATTTTTTCAACCAAAGGTGGCGTTGCATCGCCTGCTCAAAATATACGGTAAAAACCAAACAGACAATCAAAATGCATTTAGTCCATCGCATAGATTCGACCAAGTAGACTCACAGGGGCTGGACAGTTTGAAAAAAATTACTAGTGTCGATATCTATGGTTAGTTCCAATCTTTGCCAAGCACTGTGAAGATAAGATAATCAATGGACGAAAATGAAAAATGCGAGTGTGACGCTATAGAAGAAATTAATTTCATTCAAAAAGTATAAAAATGAAACGCAAGGTTCATAGAAAACATGTTTTGTTTGTTTTTTTTTTCATAAATATTTACCCAAAAACCGATTTGAGCTACTATCAAAACGCTATTTGCCACTAGACATTCAAATAGCATTTTGTCGAGCTCTATTTTTCAAATAATACTGCTATTTTCACTTTTTACAGTCTACAAATGGAGTAATAATAATAATAATAACTGTTTTTTATTGGCCATCGACCGCAGTCCTTCAGCCTTGAAGTAATTACTCATGCTATTTTTTTCTTGCTTTATGGTACAATTCGCAACTCGGTTTTTTAGTTTCCTGAAAATTCACAATTTTGGACAAACTGCGTTTTGTAAGTCTGCTCCTCAGTTCATTTGATAAGTATCAAAAATCATTTCAATAAAATATGATACCTAATAGTTCCAGTTTCAATATGTTTAGAATACTGAATCCAGTGTTGAATCCAGACAATTTCCTCCAGGGGGGGATTTTCAACATCGCTGGGGGGTTGTCAGAAATGTTTGCGCAGAAATGTGGAAAATGAAATATGTACTGAGGCGATAGACTTAATTTGTTGTGAAATTTTGTGAAAAATAAGATTTGTGGATAATAAAGTATTTTCCTCCGGGGGGGTTTCGGTCATACTCCGGGGGCAATTCCCCTCCGGGCACCTCATTGGATTCAACACTGACTGAATCGATTAATTTCTAGTCGAAAGTACGCTTTTACCATTTATAGACCTAGAAAAATAGGGACTGTATTCCTAGACTGCCTAGAATAAATAATGTTGTGCCTTTCTGCAAAACTCATGAAAATTATTCAATTCATACAACATAACATGTTCAAATATTTTTGATGATGATGAAGAATCTGTCACATTTGTGGAATATCTCTGGTTATGATTGCCCAAATGAAATCTTCACCATATTTTCAATATTTTAAATATGTATCTCAGATTTATTTATCATCTATCAAATTGTGATAAAGAAAACAGTTCTGACAACCAACATTTTACAATGCAGAAGTCAGAAAACGATATTTTATTGAAATATTCCATCAACTCCGCTAAAAATTCAGTCAAATAGAGAAAATAATGCATAAAACCTACTCGGATAGAAAGGAGGCTCATTATAACACTCGATCATTGAAAAAATTCGCCATTAAGTGGTTCGTTTTTTAATTATGTGAAAATCAAAAACGTAACCATTTGTGAAAAGGTATGATTTCTGTTGTTTAAATTTTTACTTTTTCATGTATGTGTTACGTTACGTTTAAGTTACATATATTGTGAATTGGCCATTAGGGCCAGGGTTGCCACAAGTCACAATTGAAACTCGACCGAATAAAATCTACCAAAATTCTACTAGTATTGGAACTAAACGAATCTACCAGATTTCTACTAAATTTTTTCGAGTTTGAAAGGAATATCATAGGAAAACAAATGAAAAAACTATATTTTTGTTAGAAAAGTATAATGACAGAGGCAAATAATAAAAAAAATCAGTTATTCAATAACAAAAAATGCGTCCAAACTTTCTGTTTTCAGTTCATTTGATGAGTATATGTGTAATTCTTTAAATTATTCACTACATTTTGTGGAACATCAAAGTTGTGGCAGCACCTATTTTTTCGATTCAAACCTGATCGAATTGCCAAAATGCTACACAACATCGGTATCTGCATCCCATTGCGTTGTTTTGTTTTAATTATATTCTACTGACTAAAAAGTAATTCTTCGTTGCCCACTAGAATTTTTACTATCTACCAGATTCAAATTTCATCCACTAAATTAACATCGCATTCTACCAGATTTAGTAGAAATTCTACCAAAGTGGCAACACTGATTAGGGCCGCTTACCACTACGCTAAACTCGGCCCTGAGAGAAAATAATGTATAGTCCGTTTCAAAATAATTGGCATCTAGGTCGACTGTGGAATCTCGAAAATATGTTGGTAATATCCCATCAGTAACTTTTGAGTTCTAGGATTTAGGTTAGTGTTGATTGAAAATACTAAGTTTTGACATTTCAGACTTTGAATTAGCCTCCTGAATATATTTCGAATTTATTTCTGTATGCTCATGTTCATGATTAAATCGACAAATTAGTTTTGGATTTGAATATTCATCAAGTTTCACCCAATTGAAAATGGCTGGAATACATCAAGACACCTCTCGCCTCGCCTAACTACAAGGGAACGCGAAGCAGTTTATCGTCAGTAATGAGAGTTTTTCAACAATTCAGCAGGTTTCTGCCAGTATTTGCTAGTTATTCAGGTAACAATCATTTACTTTTCGAAGTGTTTTCGGATAAATAATTAAGTCACAAAATTTCAGTTTTCACCTGTCAGATGAATTTTGGAGAAAAAAGAAGGCAAGACAAGTCATTAGAGTCAGGAGTGAGCAATGGATGGAAACCTATCCAGATGAATGTAGCTTCAAAGAGACATTATACGACGCTATTTTTTCTTAAATCAAAAATAATGAATAAATCAGTTTGTACATTTTTTGACCTGCCTGAAAAGTAACTTAATTTTAATCAAGATCAACATTTGGTATATTATTAAATGCATAATGAAGTGATCTTTCACACTTCACATGATTCACAATTTGTCAAAAAATATTTTCTATTTGTTTCAACAACTAGGCTATGAAATTGTGAAGTTATGTCAGCTTTAGACTTTTTGTTCCTCAATACTCAGAAAAAATAACACGGGGCGAGAACTTGACTGAATTTTCGATAGTCATCAGTCATCAAGAATGCAAAGATTGCTGAAGGGTCTTCATAGAGAACGAACTTTTAGTTACCTTTGATGAAGTCTTAATTATTTAATGAATGATATCTCTACATTGGAGTTCCTCGAAAGCCTGCAAGATTTCATGTTGAAGCATTCCTCGCTATTTTTATTATCAATCCTGAATTTCCAATTCCTATGCTTGATAAACATGGCTCGCTCTGATGAAAATCATTTGAAAACAGTTTATACAATACTTTTACAGAAAGAAGCCTCATTTTGACACTCGTTCATTCAAACACTCGTCACTTCGTGGGTTGTTTTTGAATTTTGAACTCGTGGAATAATATCAGTGCCTTCTGCACTTGTATTATAAATAACTTTTCTCTAACAGATTTGATCAAGGCAATGTAATTCTGTATTAGATTTTTATGAAATGACAGCTGCCTATTTGAGATTGATTAGTGGTACATTCGGTCGATGTATGGTATTGAGGCCCTTGTACCTTATTTCTATTTATTGAATAATGATGTCATTAAGTTACGAGGAAACAAAGGTGGCTCGAAACACCCGATGGAAAACATCCGCAGTTTTTTTCCTCGAACATTATTGAATATTCCGCTTTGAACTACTAAACAGAAAAGTAATCTTGTTACTACTTCTGCCTACACAAATTAAACGTAAACTCTAGGCAAATTTTGAAAATTCATGCAGTTGAAAATAAAACCGCATAATTATATACCGGTCTGTAATAAATACATGGAACCATTGGCATTTCAACATTAAATTCGAATGTGCTACGAGTCTAGTAGAACAGTGGAACAATCGAAACAAATAAGGGATTATTCCACTGTTCTACTAGACTCGTAGCACATTAGAATTTAACATTGAAATGCCTATGGTTCCATGTATTCTTTCCAGACCTGTATAATGTAATATTGTATCGAATTCTGATCGTGTTTTGAACACCCTATAAGAACCTGAAAGTTGGAGCAGCAAAGAGTCCTGTGAAGAGCTTAGGTTTGTAGCAGAGCCCTGTAGTCATCGCAGTGACGCTGTTTTGGTGAGTCATCATTGTTGACCGCATTTTATTTTATATGAATTGGTTTTTTCACACCATATATTTCGCTACTGCTCCAGCTTCAAAAAAGAACAATACCTATGTAAACAGATTTCCTTCTCGAAACTGTCACCATAGCTCTATGTAAATAATTAGCTCTAACTCTATTGTTTTTTGATCGAATGTCCTCTTCAGAACCTAGACCCATCCGTGTACTATGAAACATAGGAGAATCTAAACAAATCAATCAAAATGATCCTCATTCCGGGATGAGATGGATGACTTGACAGACTTGATGAGTGGATCGATCGTGTTGCTTGCTTCAGATGCTCACAACGTCGAAATTCAACTCAAATCGTCCTTGGTTACATATCCCTTCGACTGTTGCTTCGAGAGTTCTCGTGAACAGTCAACGGTTACAAGTCTATCCATCACAATATAGCTTTGTTCACGGTTAAATAGGCCTGACATGAAAATAAATCTCTTCAGCCACTTTCGCCTTTCAGCTCTAATTTCCAAAACCGCCGTATTAGTGCTCGAGCACGTTCATATTATGTTGGTGGGTCATAACGAAATTATTTATTTAAATAAGGGTGTGCTAGACGCTATAAAGATGTTAAATGTGTTAATGCCCTGATGTTTTCATTTCGGTTTTTATCACCGGTCGGGGCACGGCCGTTAATTGGCAAAAAGTCATGATTGAATACATGATGTCAATGATTTTAAGGTGTCTACAGGCTAGCAACCAGACTGTGCAACATCCACTTGAGTTCCATCCCGAAGAATACTGAGGAAGCGATCACCGCACGATGTTGCCTTAACCCTCAAAAAATCGATATTTTAATTAAACGTTTCAATAATATCCGCTTTTAATCCAAATATTATATAATCAGGCACGAATCATTATTCAATGGAAGTATAGTCAACATGGGCGCCCGCAGGGGGGGGGGGAGCAGGTGCCCCCCGCCCCTGAGATTTTGATCATCCTATTTTTTTGGAGCAAAACGGAATACTGATGTCGCCTGCACATCGTCAAATTCTTCTTTTGCCCTCCTGAGAAAAAATTCTGCTGGCGCTCATGATAGTCAACATATTTACCTATATCATAATTTCTTCGAAATATCTGTCCCCTATATATTCTTCAGCAACAGACGTAATCTTTCATTCACGAAAATATATACCGGCTCCAGTTTCTGCCAAAAAAAGGTTGCTAATGTCCGTCCGAGTCAATTGCCTGTATATTTTCCTTCATTGTAGGTACAGAGCCAAATATTTCACAATGACACCTGATATTTTGCTAAATCGGTTATATGGTGACATTATTTTGTATTTTCGTATCAGCTTTAAATTATTCATCTCATTTTCTCCAACTATTGTTTCAACGCGCTTTTCATATGATTTCGTCTCTGGTACATAGACCAAAAAAATACATTTCATCTCCTACGTGGGGTAAATAGAATATTAACAAGTTCTTGCCATCGGCATGGCCGCCAAATACAAATACAACGAATATTAATGCTACTTTTTACATTTAAAAAGGCCGCATGTAATTTATTCAGAACACATTCTCTAGCCAGAACTCAATTTTTCGCACTCATTGCTTTTCGATATTGATTCAAATATTGGGCAAACTTATGGCAATTACTGATCATTATCGGTATACGAACAAAAATTGTATTCTGGAAAAGGGGGTTATCCGGGTAGGACTCGAACCTCCAACTTTCCGAATTCCGGTCCGTTATGCTAACCTCTACACTACCGGGAAAGTTAAAAAATTCATCTGATTCTCGGCTGAGCACTCTCCCAGAAGCCGACATAAGTAGTTAGTATTGTATTCCTTACTTACAAGGATTTTTGATAATATTTGAAATTACACGAAAAACAAAAACCAGATCCACATTTTGCATTTGATATATAATTTAACTTTCTAAGGGCCGCATTATCAATACTCAGGTCCACATTATTAATGCTCAGTTGAACAGTTAGCTGTTACATACCATTTCAGGTAGAGAAAACCTGTTTGTAACTGGAAGTTAGTGCTTGACTGAGCATCGATAACATGGCCCTCGGTTAAATAGTTAACTCTTGGTTACAGACCATTTCAGGCAGAGAAAACCTGTTGGTGACAATAAGTTAGTGCTAGACGGAGTATCGATAATGCGGCCCTCAGTTAAATAGTTGACTGTTGGTTACAGACCATTTCAGGTAGAGAAAACCTAATGGTAACTGTAAGTTAGTGCTTGACTGAATAATTTAATTTCGAATAACTTTATTCTGCTGCAGATTCATGAACAAAAATTCCAAATATACAATAAATCACCCATATGTTCCTTATCTGGTCCAAGTGTTATTGATCTTCTTCATAGGAGTGTTGTCTTTCACCTCCATTCCAGTCCCTGTCAAGATATTCCTCTTGATGGACGAAACATTCCCCTCCACGTCGTTCTTCTCCAACTTAACAAACGTGTTCATTTCGTCCGAAGATCTGGACGATAATGCGGCCTTCAGTTAAATAGTTAACTGTTGGTTATAGACGATTTCAGGTAGAGAAAACCTGTTCGTACCTGGAAGTAAGTGCTTGACTGAGCATAGAAAATGCGGCCGAAAAACCCGCAGCTCCTCTCGTTAATATGTAAAAACCCTACTGCACACTGTGTACCATTTACGTTGAGACTACACTGTATCTCAGCTTCAGCTATTATTAAAGATAGCGACCTTGTATCACTTTTTTGTAAAACTCAAATCCACGAACAGAAATATTCCAACTACTTTTGTTCCTGAATTAGAGGACGAAAACGGAAATGTTCACTTTGGGAGATGTAATTATTTCTCGGGCCCTGTATAAAATGAAAAAAAAATTAGAACTCCTTATTATAGATATTTTTACATATAAGTCAGTGGCGTAATTTTTTTGGAGAACTTTTTTCAAGTTTGGGCACAAACTTAGTATTTTTCGAATGGAACACCCTGTATATTTCAACCTCAAGTTTTTGAAATTATTTTTCTGAATACATTGATGTATCACAAACCAATCTTCAATAAATTTCAGCTGCAAAAATCAGGACAATCCATATTTATGTTTGTTTTCTTAATAATGGGCCATGAATTCTTCCACACATGCATAAAAGTTGAGCATCCACAAAGGAATATTATTATTAATATTAATATGTTTCTTTCCAGCATTTTCAAAATCAAGTTGAAGAGTGATATTTTGAGTTTATGTTCAAAATATAATTTAATGAATAGGTTTTGAAAAAAAGGAATGATTAAATGCATGGGTGAAAGAATTCATGACCTACTTTTAAAAAACACACATAAATTTAGATTTTTCTGATGTTAAAATATACAGGATGTTCTATTTGAAAAGTACTAAGTTTGTCACCAATCTTCAAAACAGTGCTCAATGAAAAATTTTAAACTACGCCACTAACTTCTACGTGAAAATATATGTAATAAGCAGTTGGAATAGTCTTAACCAATTTGGGACACAGTGTACACTATAAAAGGCGTTTTTACATTCAGGACCATGATATGAAGATTATGTGCTTCACATACACGTGAAATCGTAGAAAATGCCTCTACAATACAATGTGATTAATGAATATCGTTCGTTAGAATATTTCAAAGAAACCCCTCAAATTTTTTCAAATGAAGCATTCCATTGTTGATAAACTTTTGATTTTTGCATGAAAATTCCTTTTTTCTAGCTTCCATCAAAAGACATACCAATGCTTCTTTCTCGTTAATTAAAAATTCAATTGAATAAACAGGGTGTTTCTATTTCAGTGTCAAAATCACAATAATGACAAAAACCTGAAAATCCATTTTTCCACATGAGAACCCATTTTTTATTGCTCAGCTCTTATGTTCAAAACCACTGCGGATTTTCCAATATCTGGCTTAAATCGAATAGCCTGGTTCTCGTTTACATTTGGTCATGAAGTTTCATCTATTCTTCAGAAGTTATGGTGACGAAAAAACATGAATTCAATCTTTGATTTTAATTTTACGTTCCATATGATTACCGTTCTTTTTTCACGCCAAGGGATAAACTGAAAAACATACGTATTATTTTTCGATCACAAAAAATTCTCAATGAATTAGATATCCACTTTATCTTTCTAGTGTATTTTTACAATTCTTGGTCAGATCTGTTCAACTGTTACTATCGTTCACAATCTACGAGTTTTTCAGGAAATTAATTCAGCAGATATTTCTTTCTGATAATAGTAATAATCGCGTTTCGCTAGTTTTTCAGGTGAACAATCAACGTGTCTTCTGATTAATAAATGAATCTCCAAATTTCAGATTTCTTCAGAATTGTCTTGAAAATTTTGGAGAAAAAAGAAGAAGGCGAGTCAATATAGCAAGGGGTTAGAAGTGGGAGGAAACTTTCTCGAAATATTTTAGATATTAATGGAGTACATATTTGAAGGCAGAAATTACATGTTGAGTGTTTCGATCCAAAAATAGTGACTCTGGTTATTCTGGATATTCACAAATTATATGTGTTGTGCTCTAAAATTTCGGTTAATTAAGGTTATAAAAATGTTTTTTTACAAATGACCAAAATATTACACATTCTTGAAAATAAAACTAGTTTTAGACATATATCTACTGCTTTCATAACATCGAAAAAATTTATATCGAATTCCATTGAAATATGTGTACACTTCTTGAATAACTCATTCCACAATTCCTTGAGCACCCCTTCCCAGGTAGAGCAATAATGAATCTATCTTGTGAATCCCAAATGGTGAAAATGGTGAATTTCGTGTTGATTGGCTTTCTCGCTACATCATTCCTGATAAACTTGGTAGTGGATACAAAATACCCATGCATGGCCCATTAAAGTTCCGCATTTCGACCATCTGGAAATGAACAAATGTAATATTGTTGAGCATGAAATCAATATAATTGATATGTGTAGATATGAATAAATGTAATGGACACCCACAGGTGAAAGGACAGCAGTTATATTAAATTAGTTTCCTGATCACAAATACAAGAAAAAATTTTCATTATGGCTCCTCCCCTAAGAACAATTCGGCGGGCTCCCATCATGTATGGATGTGTGCATCAGTATAAACTGGTGATTTATTATGAATTTCTTGTGTATTAAATAGGACCTACCATATTTTATTTCGGCAATCTTTCCAGAATTTCTCTCTTTTGGAGGTTGATGTTTTGCTTGGTGACGGCACTCTTTTCTTCGAAGTAACAATCCCGCATTCCAATTGACGTATTTTTCTGCTCCCCTGCGAATTCTGAAATTTTTTCAGAGTACTCTGACAGCAATTCAATATTGGTTAGTGACAAATCTACCATGATCAGATGATGAACAACGTACTAACGAATGGGGTGAATATCTGGAAGCACCTGCACACACCACTGGGAACAGCACAAAATCACGAAAATTCGTTGATACTAAGAGAGGAGACGCACACGCTGAAACCCTTACAAAAGAATAAACTTGCAAAGGTCGCTGAGTAGCTATCATTTCCTTTCGAAGCTCCAATCAGGCATTAATCAATGTTTTAAAGCATTGAATGTGTAACTTAAATGAATCAAAAAATTCAAAGAGTCGTTGATTCAATGTTCATTAGGCCTAGCCTAATTCAAACGGGCGTCATCACAACGTATCGTGGTCATAGCGAGTGCATAATATTGGTAACTTAGAGGACTTTAATTCAATGTATTTTTACATTGAGACGATGCTTTTTTGACCATATTAATGTTTTTTCACATCAAATCAATGATATCAGGACATTATGATAATGCTCTGAAATTCATTGTATCAATGAAACTATTGATTGACCGATCAGTCAAGTTCATCATTTCCAATGAATTTTTGACATTGCACCAATGTAAGATACATTCTGGTAATGTTCATATGGTTAATCGCCTGAGGTGATTGATATAAGGCACAGTATTTTTTTCTGTGTCACTCGATAAAAATAACATTATTGTACAAAGAATTCTTCAGCAATGATAATATCATTCTGCTATACATTATGAGCATCATATGAGAATTAAGAATATTCTCAACAATTTCGAATTAATTCGCTTGAAAAATATTTTCAATAATTTTATAGGAAACATTTTTAATTTTAATCTATGATGAACACTCAAAAGTTTTTAGTTACTTTTTGTAACTTGAAATAATACCCCGAATGGATTTTATGGCTTTTATGCTCTAATGATAATAATTTTGATGCGAAATATTTCTCATATAATTTCTTGATAGTAGTAAGCAGGAGCATTAAATCAACTTTCAATTCGAATACATTCAGATTCGTTTGATTTTATCTAAGGCAGGCTATAATACATCTGCAGATTATAAAATTCCAGAGATGTTCATTCATTGATGAAAAATCATTGGTCGGATTCGGAATATTTCTTAATTACCTCACGTATCACATTATAAAAATGGCCACTAGTGACTGAATTGACCGTGGCAGGTTCAACATTGGATTCGTCGTGTTCCTTTGTCTGCCAGAACTAAACGATTCCAGGCGAATAATGTTGTACTTCTAGTTTTTTTCCGCATTCAGCGAAACTGCCACTTTTTGACATTCGGCGATCGATCCATTATAATTGAACCGGTTGTTCGTGAACTTATAATGTCATCTCGGTTCTACAAACGGAATTGGATATCGATTATTTCAACTGTGAAATGAATTCGACACATTTCGAAAATGTTTCCTGATTCAGTCGGGAGGTCTATCTTTCATGGATTTTTGCAGTGAATACCGAAACGTTTGCGATATTGAGTATCATAATCTGATAGCTTTGGAATTGTGATAAAAAGGAACCAAGGATAAATCAATGTGCGCATTCAGACAAATCAGTGTAAAATAACATTATTTGTAGATACTGTAGACCAAAAAAGTTACTTCTGTCTAAATGGAGGCCAGTTCGAAAAGTGTTCTCAAGTTGCTATGAGTAATTCTCAGATATATGTTATACCTTCTTAGGTATAGTTTATTGATGAACAAATCAACAATCTTCTTTCAAGAAGTATTTTATTAATGTCATTGATAATAAGGTCAGCCTCCTTTTCTATATGTGTTTGAACACATAATACTTAATAATTAATAATAGATCCCTCAGAGTTTCCTAACCAAAGGTGCATCAAGTTGGTGACTCACTAGTGGAATTTCGATATGAAAATATTTTGGGTATTTCGTGTCCATTTTGTGCCAATTTGTGCCGTATATTATGGATTTTGTGCCCATTTCGATATAGTTAATTCTATTCCATTAATTTTTGTCTGTATTGTGATATGTATGCCTTTATTTGGAGACAAAGATATGATTTTTTTTGTCTTGAGTTCAAATACTTCAAGAAGGCTAGTTTTCTAGAAAATATGCTTCTTCAAATAGGACAAAATATATGGCTATAGCAAGATGGAGCTCCATGCCACAACGCTGCCATTGTGAAGAGATATTTTGATCAAGAATTCGAAACTAAATGGATAGCAACCAATGCACCCATCAGACATCGCCAGACCTAGCACTCATGGATTACTTTTTCAGGGGTACCCACTTCAAAAATGCATTTTGAAAGGTGTATACAATTCAAAAGCTCAATATTCTGTATATGACGGCTTCCATCCAACAAAAGATAGATATGCTGTCGTAGATTTTTATTCATAACTTTTTGAGGAAAAAACCCATGGTACATTTGTTCGTGTAACTTCAAGGGTTAAGGCAGTGTACGCCTTGTTAGCTTTCAGAGGGCATAAAAGTTTCCGACTCACTTGATAGTTTGTCGTTGTATCATGGCCAATTACATAAAATTCTATAAACTCTATGAGTTATTCTGATATATGAACTATCTTTATTTGAGGATTCATACGAATCCTAAGTAGTAATTACCTCAAACAGTGAAAAACATCCATACTCAGATCCTCACAAACTTTTGCATATCTCAGCATATCGTAAAACTTCGCACTCCCAATTTCGATACTTTGATTCGACATGTGAAAGGGGTTTCCAGAATGGTACAATTCAGTGATAGTGGTCCTTATTCTGAAAGTAACGAATTCAGGCACAATTCAGCGCAACAAAAGTATTTTCCATAATCCAAAAGTGCATAGCAACTTCGTACACATCAGTTTCACAGCTGATAATAATACTGCTTGACTGACGTACTTCACTGTTTCACCTAGTTGCCTAGAATCGACCGAGGCCTAGGGTCATTTGTGCATATCACCATAAGAATAAAAGTTTCTCCGAGTGATGGAAACGGCCAATTCTTTTCACGACCGTGAAGCCAAGTGTTTTTAAGAAAAAGAATAATACGGAAAACAGAAAAAAATTCTTAAGAATTCTCAAAAACACTTGCCTTCACGGTCGCGAAAAGAATTGGGCGTTTCCATCACTCGGAGAAATTTGCATGAGGGCCCTAATTTAGGGCCACTGCTGAAATCTCATTGAGTGAAAGAGTTCTTTTTTAGCATGTGATTGGAGATGTGGAACTTCATTTCGACGCAATTCGATGTCACTGCTATGTAATTTCTACTCAGTACATCACACCTTATTGCTTTAAATATCGAAGATTTCTATGAAGATTTTGTCCCTGAGGTGTATGGGATACTGATGATGCCAAACAAGGCTGAAACCGTTATATCTCTCATCTCAGTGACAAAATCTAATATCATTTTTCCAACCTCATAGTCAAAGAATTTGTTTTTCTGTTTTCCATTTCATTCTTTTTCTTCAGAACGTATTCTACATGTTTCATCCTATAAGTCCAATATGAAATTTTCTTATTATCATGATATTGCAAATTTTCATGAAAAATCATTTTTCGGAAAATAATTAAAAATATTCTGTCCAGGATTTTTTCGGGCCACCTATTTTTAATATATTATTAAACTTGTGTAATTTTTTATAAAATAGGTTTTATTCTATTATCAGCTCGGTGAAGGTCGATGTAGGTTCGGATCTTAGACTAAATATTCGTATCTGGAATCAAGCAGAAATATTGTTTCAATCCGAAAAGCATTCATTAGAATGATCGAAAATACAAAGAAAATGAAAAATACAACATTATACATAGCCATCTCACTTTCATATACTACTGCATAATTACTTACATCTTAATGCTTAAAGGATACAGAAGCGACTGCGAAACTTTTAGTCTGAGATCCCAAGGCCCCCAGACGTTACTTATTTTTGAAGTGACGAATTTCACAGTATATATAGTCTTATATGTGTTTAATAGTGTGTGCATACTCGCTATCTTGGTTAGGCGGCCCGTTCATAGGTAGAAGGTAGAAAAGATAGACAAAAACGTACCGAACTTTTCTTAAATTCGAAGAACTGATTTTTATATATGTCACGCAGAATATTACGAAAAATAAATATTTCATATTGCCAGACAGTTTCCGTGGGCCGTAATTCCTCCCAGACGCTTCAAATTTCAATAAAAAAAATGACAGGTTAGAAACATTGTTGCGAAATGGCCAGATTCAGCACTTTTGTTGAATTCGAAGCACTGATTTTTTATGTATGTAACGCAAAATATTATAAATAAATAAATATTTCATATTGCCAGACGGTTTCCGTAGGCTATAATTCCTCCCAGGCGCTTTAAATTTCAATAGAAAAAAACACAATTAGAAACATTGTTGCGAAATGGCCAGATTCAGCACTCTTGTTAAATTCGAAGCACTGATTCTTATATATGTAACGCAAAATATTATAAAAATAAATATTTCATATTGCCAGACCGTTTTCGTGAGCCGTAATTCCTCCCAGACGCTCTAAATTTCATTGAAAAAGAAAAACCTTTTGCACAGTCGAGTTCTTCAGGGGATCATTTTGATACTTTTTATGGAAAGCCAGACCAATCCTAAGGGCCAAACATTCTGCCAGACACAATCAAAATTTTGTTAGGTCCCTAGAAACTATTAATTTTTTTGCCTACAAAGTGAATGTTTTCAACATCAAATTTTGTTAATGACAATTTATTATTATAATTATAACAGAAATAAAAAAATATCTTTTTCATCTTTATCTTAATCTTCATTGTCAGCTTCACTCGATGGTTAACTCGTACCTGGCGTTTTACAATATTTTTATTGATAGAGGTTTAGTAACTATGGGTTCTCAAGTTGGTAGAACCTGCCTTGTGGACACTAATTCCTCGCATACACTTTATAGGCAAAAAATTCATAGTTTCTAGAAAACTAATAAAAATTCTGATTGTGTACTGGCAGAATATTTGGCCCTTGGGATTGGTCTGGCTTTCCACAAAAGGATTTAAAATAATTCCCCAAGGATTATATTCAAAATTGAAGACTTTAAATGTAAGAAAAGTTAATTTTTTTAATGAAATTCAAAGCGTCTGGGGGGAATTACGGCCCACGGAAACAGTCTGGCAATATAAAATATTTATTTTTTATAATATTCTGCGTGTTATATATGAGAATCAGTGCTTCGAATTTAACAAAAGTGCTGAATCTGGCCATTTCGCAACAATGTTTCTAACTGTGATTTTTTTTAATTTAAAGCGTCTGGGAGGAATAACGACCCACGCAAACGGTTTGGCCATATGAAATTTTCATTTTTTTATAATATTCTGCGCGACATATATGAAAATCAGTGTTTCGAATTCAACAAAAGTGCTGAATCTGGCCATTTCGCAACTATATTTCTAACTGTGATTTTTTTTATTGAAATTTAAAGCGTCTGGGAGGAATTACGGCCCACGGAAACTGTCTGGCAATATGAAATATTTATTTTTCATAATATTGTAAGCGACATATAAAAAAATCAGTTCTTCGAATTTAAGAAAAGTTCGGTATGTTTTTGTCCACTTTTTCTACCTGCTACCTGCGAACGGGCCGCCTAGCCAAGCTAGCGAGTATGCACACACTATTTAACACATATAAGACTGTCGATACTGTAAAATTCGTTACTTCAAAAATAAGTAAGGTCTGGGGGCCCTGGGATCTTACTCTATTTTGCGGGATGAAAATACACAGCGAATGAATTTCAGTTCGCAGTGTCCAATTTTTTTCCCACATCCATATCCATAGTAATATACAATATACCCTGTATAAAAGTGAAAGTACGTGTGTTTATTTGTCTCCACAGAACTCAGAAACCACATGGCCGATTTTGATGAAACTTTCTTCATAGCGTAGGTCTGAGTATATAGGGTAGGTTAGGTACGAATAGGTTGTCATGTAGAATTCATTCTTATATAACGAGGAAATGAAAATCTTAAATAAACCGGTTGATTTCAGGCTTCACGGCCGACGCTGAGTAAAACTATGAAAGATAAAGCAACATGATCAAGGATATTTTTGTTGTGCTCGAAACGTTCTATAAGAAAGTCCGCTACTGCATATGTTCAACTCCTAAGGATAACCCATCCAAATTGATGTTCAATTTGAGGACCGCTGTTGACTGGCATGAAATCGTAGCTGAATCGAGGGAATTAGAAATTGTAGAGTTTTTTTCAAGAAAGTTTTCATCCATGTGAGATTTTAAGAGACATGCTTATTATTTTTTTGATGTTGAATATTTATTGTTATTATTTTTCTATTTTATTTTTCGTAGTGAAGAGTGTTGATTTTCTGTTCTCACCTCTATCTGATGCACAGAATCTTCATATCATGGCACCGAATAGAGAAACGTAAAATATATTCAACAGTATCGCTTCACACTACAATTTCACGCGAGCGGAGCAGCGGCTTTAAACAAGTAGTAATATAAGAATTCGAAAATGAAGTGTTGATACTAGAAGGGAATCCGTCTGTTTAATTTTCGACATTCCTCATCCGAAAATTAATCAGCATTACTAGTCTGTTGTTCTGTTAATTCATAATATTAACATTTTTATTTGATGTATTTCGAAGGGAAACAAAATTTTACACAATAATTGCTTTAATTTTATTTCTTCTTTATTATCACTTCATAATATCATTCTGACCACAAGTAAGGGAAATGTAACCTGTTCTTTCGAGCATTTCGGCCGTCGTCGTGGATTAGTTCTCGAATTTTTGCCAGTTCGAGTGTCTGACACCTTCAGGAGTTATATTTCAGGAGATGTTCTCACTGAACTGTGCTGCCTGAGTGTGCACTCAGGCACTATACAGGGTGTTTCATTGGTAAATTAACATGCGTTAACCTGAGCTAGTACTACCCTAGGCGAGTCCAAAAAATCCATATATGTTATAGCTCTAATCAATTCCATAACCGAGATACAGGGTGGTTCATGTATTCACCAAAAATTTCAATTGCTAATAACTTTTGAACCAACCGGTATATTCGGTTGATAATTGGAACGTCTAGTAACCTTCCACACGTCGATCGATTCATATTTAAATTCCTGGAAAATTCCAGGTCCGTATTAGAAACATATGGGACTTCTTCCAAGCTGAGATTCAACATCTTCTATATTCGAATTTTGGGATTTGATTGAGATATTTGAAAAGAGCAGAAAATTGTCTGGGGTTCAGTAGATTTCATTGTCCCGCACGTGATTTTGCTCAAAGAAAGCTTCAGGGAAAGATCCAATTGAATATTGGAATTCCACTTAATTCTCAGAAAAACCGTACATTGTGATGAAATTGAATTTTTATTTCCACTAATTGGAAATTCGTATTTCATAATATTCTGAAGAATCATTTCAATGTGTTTTCGGAAGAAAATTATTGATTGGGAAAAATTTATTAGAAGTCAACAACGATGAATGAATAGTTAACAAAAAATAAAAAACATAAACACTCAACGTGATTTACAGAAGGTTCTCGAAAGTAACACTGTTTCCAATGCACATGCTTCAAAATATGTCTCGTACTTTTTTTATCATGTCTGGATTATAACGTAGTTTATTACAGGCAACTTCGATATCTCCTCACTTCTTTTTTCAGATGAATATCTTGAACATTTCAAATATCTCCAAATGAAATGATCAACAGGATTGAAATCTGGTGATCTAGCGGAACAGGAATGCAGTCAACCTCTGCCCATCCACAGATTTGGAAAGTAATGATCTCAGAAATATCTGAACATTACTCTGAAATGGGGTGGAGCTCCATCATGCTGAAAATGCATTCCTGCATTTCTAATTCAAGCCGTCTTGGTAGCACGTGCGGTCTAAGGTCTAATCAATCGATTTTTATAAACGCCCCACAGTACGTTTGTTGAAAATTTGTATTGGGATATCGTATGACTGGCCGCATGTGGATTATCTTCAGCCCATTCATGCAAATTCCTCAAATTGAAGGTACCACTTGTCAGAATTTATTTTGTAGAAATTATCGTAGTCTACTCGAAAGAACTCTTGTGGGATACAATAGATACAAATGAATTTCTCTCAATCGAACCTTTTTGTTTCAAATAGAATATTAAAAAATGCAAATATTTTATCAATTCGAAAAAAATTGTTTCAATTTGATTACAATGAACTAGTTCTCTACGAAATTATTGGAATTCAAATATTCAATTGGAGCTTTCCCTGAAGCTTTCTTTGAGCAAAACCACGTGCGGGACAATGAAAACTATTAAACCCCAAAGAAAATTTTGTGCTTTGCAAATATCTCAAAAAATTCCAAATTTTTAATATACAGGGTGTTGAATCTCAGCTTGGAAGAAGTCCCAAATTTTTCAAATACGGACCTGGAATTGTTCAGGAATTTAAATATGAATTAATCGACTTGTGGAAGGTTACTATACGTTCCAAGTATCAACCGAATATACCGGTTGGTTCAAAAGTTATTAGCAATTGAAATTTTTGGTGAATACATGAACTGTATCTCGGTTATGGAATTGATTACACCTAACATATATGGGTTTTTTAGACTCGCCTAGGGTAGTTCTAGCTCAGGTTACCGTATGTTAATTTACCAATGAAACACCCTGTATAATAAAAAAACGGGATCTCCAAAAGTCCATTCCATAATATGTATATAATAAGTTTTGTGGTCATAAAGAATTTAAGTTTCTATTAAAATAATATTGCGCGGTACTTAATAGGTATATTGATTTAATTTCTGGGAAAAGGTTTAGGTCACCCAATAGTCACGTAAGAAAATTACTTAGAATCGTATTTACTTTCTCTATTTTTACTTTTATTACTTACCAATTTGGGTGCAATTGATGTGGGCACGATATTATAAGACCACTTCATATTTTTTTGTAAATTGAGAATAATTACTTTTTGTTCAAATTTTGGGAGTTTTTGTTGAACGGTATGCGTGCCTGAATGAATAACTTTCTTATTCCTCAATTTTGTTTCTTTCAATATTCAACGGTTTTCCAATTATAGGTCAAAGTCCTTAGGGGCTTGGTATTATCCAACTTTCCCCTAAATCAAAGGCGGATTTACGGGGGGGGGGGGAGGTAGTAATGGAGGTAATTACCCCCCCCATGCGTATCGGGAACCTGATAAAGGTACCTACGCAACGTGATGCACATAAAAAATTTCATACAATAATTTTAAATTCGTAATTTCTCAAATATTGTCAATATACATATACTTCAAGTAACAATTTAAAGGAACAGAAAAATATTCAATATTTTTTGGTGATTTTCAACAGGCTGTAGCTCAATGAAAAATGGTCTTATAAAAAATAAAAAAAATAACTTTTGAAGCTTGAAGATTTTTGTTCTTGAATTTATTGGTTCACAGTTTTTCTGTAGTCATGCAATATTTGGATAAAGCACGAAGAAAAAATTTTCAAAATTTTTCAAATTTTTTTCCTTTAAGCGCATGGAAAAATTTTCACGAGCTTGACCGATGCAAATGTCACATAACCTATTGATTCAGCTCTAATTTGCTTTTAATGACTTTCAGATCTAGCCATTTGTCTTCAAGATATCCTGTTTTAAATGCAAAATGATCCTTTTTCACTCAACTGGGCGATTTTTTTTCTTACAGAAAATTTCCTACAAAAATCTGGTTTGTTCAATTTAAAAAAAATTTTTTTTCACCTGTCACATGAAAAAGCAAAAAAATGCCATTTTACCATTTTTTGTTTAATGTACCGTATCTTCGTCAATATTGGCGAAAAAGCTCAGGTTATGAAAAAGTTTGACAGCCTGATATTCCCCGAAGTCGCCCCTAAATCGGTAGATCGATCGGTTCAGCAGTTTTCTTGAACCGATTGATTGAAATTTTGAAAAAATTAAACTTGAGCTAATTTTTTTAATCAATCAATATTTACATTATATCGTCACTTTTTACTCAATTTTTTTTTTCAAATAAATCAGGAATTTTTTTTTAATTTCGAAAATTTCCGAAATTTGGAAAAAAAAATTAACATTCGGAGAATCTCGTCAAATTTTGTTCTCAAAGTAAATTAAGAATAAAAACAATTTTTTTAATTAAAAAAACAAGACACCATTTTTGACTCACCTCCACTGGAGCTATGGACACTGGATACATTTAAACCTTCATTTTCCTCAGAAAAAAAACATGAAATGAATTTAAAATTATACCTCTGACTTGCCCACGGTACTCGTTAAGCGAAATTTTTATCGACAGAATGTTTCCGTTTTCTGACACCACGATTAAAAAAACAGTTTTTTGAAAACCTTTCGACTCATCCGGTAAAAAACCGATTTAAAAAGATTAGGTCAAGTTTAAGGAAAAAATCTTGTTCTATTAATTTTTTCAAATGTTCAATCAATCGATTTGGGGGGGACTTTGGGGAACATCAGGCTGCCAAATTTTTTTATAACCTAAGCTTTCCCTTCATTATTGAAGATGATACAGTCCATTCACCAAAAAATGGCAAAATGACATTATTGTGATCTTTTTTCACGTTTATGTGACAGATAAAAAAAAATTTCTTTTTAATTGAACAAAACAGATTTTTGTAGAATATTTTCTGTAGAAAAATAAATCGCCTTTCGGTTCGCTAGGCGACCAGTATTTCCGGAAATATCGGCAGTTGAGTGAAAAAGGATCCTTTTGCATTCAAAACTGAATATCCCGAAAGTCGTAAAAAGCAATTTAGAGCTGAATGAACAGGTTTGCATCGGTCTCCGTGAGCGTAGAGCAAAAAAATAAAAATTTTCAAAATTTATTCTTCGAGATTTATTCGATGATTGCATGGCCACCGGTACTCTGGAAAATTGTTAACCAACAATTTCAGAAACTAGAGTCTTCAAGCTTCAGAAGTTGGTTTTTTATTTTCTATACCACCATTTTTCACTGAGATACAATCTGCTGAAAAAAAAATTTAGAAAATTTTTCTGTTCCTTCAATTTTTACGCTAAGTGTATTAGCAATGAGAACTTCCTAAATATGTGGTAAGCAAATACCTTTCAAGCTCAAAAAACCGGAAGTCTCTAGTTTTTCGTTCTCAATGGTTATTACCCCCACGCAAAAAAGCTATATTCGCCCTTGCCCTAAATTTTTCTTCTACAGAAATGAGAACGAAATTGATTCAGGTTCTTCAAAATGTTATTTTGAGCTACCCCTATTAAGTTCCTGCAAATTGTCATAATCGCACCTTTAAAAGTAAACCGTTACTGAACAAAAGTACACACTTTCACAGAAGGACAAGAAAACGAGTCGATGAAATAAAAAACCTTTTTTTGGAATCAATATGATGCTTTTTATTCATGTCATGGCATGCAATAGAAAGTTTTCTGTTCTGTTAATGAAATCATTTGTTTTTGAGTTTTGAATTTTATAGTAACACCTTACAACTAATTTTTTTTTCCAATTTCAATAGATCCGCATGAAATGACAATGTAAAATTCTCACCCCAACAAAAAAAATCAATAATTAAATAAGGTGATTCATGAATTGGTTATGGACCAGTGAATTGGTATTTTTTTTCAAGTGTTTTTTTCAATATGGGTCAATAAAAAACATTAGATTTCCCTCAAATTGACAATTCACGGGATAGATTTATGAAGGAATTTAAATTTTTTATTCGATTTTGTATGAAGTTACAGATTAAACATTTGAACAGGAAAATTTAAAAAAAATTAATATAGTCTCCTCTTTCAACAATATTATGAGGAAATAAACTTGATGTCAGTAGTGAACCAATCAACTATTGATTTAAAATGTTATTAGAGTAAGATAATGCATAGTTCTGTGGAATTAAATTATTAGCAATTAAGCTTTTCAAATCTCTGTTTTTCATAAATAGTTTAAGGCTTTCACGACCGGATATACTGGTATTAAAAGAGTCTTCCGGGCTTATTGGCCGTGGTCCATTATCAATAGTTTCACCTAACGTTTCGCCTACAACTGCGGTAGGCATCTTCAGAGGATTCTCGGTCTAAGGTTATACCTCGAACGCTGAATTTCTGACACTTTCTGAACACGTCAGTGTCAGAAATTCAGCATTAATCGAGGTCGGTATAAAGGTTTTAATTCAAATTTTGAAAGCTGGCTATAATATTATTCGCACAAGCACGTGATACACGCTTTTTAATATACTGAATTTCTTTAAAATCTTTATTTGCATATGAAGTTTTATAATAGATCGAAATTTGTTCTGAATCTTCATGCTTCTCAAACCGAATTATTTTTATATCACTCAATCTAACTGTATCACCCTCAGTATTTTTCGAAAACTGTCCACCACAAACCTCTGTGAGGTTTTTAATATCAATGAAGTCTGAGAAACACATTTCGTTCACTTTGTAGGGATTGTCTTTCTTTCGTGCGGTCCTTATTATGGTGTATATGTATTGGTCGGGTGTATAAATTGGACAAGAACGCAAACATTTTTTCATTAGCTTCTCTCTGACTAAACAGATAATCACACTTTACCAATAGAATCATTATAATCAAATTGAATATTAATGACAAGAAAACTATGACTAAATAAAATATCACACTTTATTATTAATGCAATCGTATGATCAAGCTGAATATTTGTAATAGGAAAACTGTGACTAAACAAAATGTAACTTACCTCCTTTTTATTCTAAAGAGGTTTTATTCAAATAAATACACTTTTCTTTCAAACTTTCGTCACCACTCCTCGACATGCGCGTTGCAACTAGTATAGTTACGATTTTGCTCACAGTAGAACATTCAATTTCATGTTACTCGGTTACTTCATATTTAGCCTTGAAACCATCTTGAAATTTATAGATGGGACAAGATTCTAGAAGATGTGCTATCGTCTCCTCAACTTTCCTACATTCACAACTAGGGGTCTCAACCGAATTCAATCTGAAAACCATATTGTAACAACGAATGAGCACCAAAGCGCCATCTGTCATCTACGTATTATGCATTTTTGCACATGTGCACCTCAAGACAGATGTTTAATCATAGTAAAATATACAACAACTGCATTCTGTTAATTCAACTAATACTCTAATTACAGTAGGATCAGTAAAAAACCAGGGTGACCATTCCTCCGGCTTTGGATATGAGTGTTCTTATGTCGTTCATGCTTCTTTTTTATGAAACTTCTCTCCCAGTTTCTGGAACAGAAATGATTCAGAAAATTTTTTTTAAGTATCAATTGATAAATCATACAATTTCCAAGATTCTGAAGATCTTCACGAATTTAAGAATTTGCCTGGTGAAGGAGGATGACAAAGACTTCGAAACGCCACAAAGTTCGAAGTATTATTTCTTTCATTATTAGGCAACATTTGTAGAAAGGACAAAATAATGCATACGTTTCACACAGGGGCCTTTCTTCTATTATTTGAAAAAATTTTCTGATTGAAATTGGTTCCAGAGACTGGTAGAGAAAAACCTAAAAAATTTCAGAATGGAGCCTTCCATAATATATTCCAATCGATATCTGATTCACATTTTCCATTTTCATAAATTCAATATTCAATCGCGAGTTTCTTTTCTACCAAAAGAAATAATTAACTCCATTTCTCCACCAATCAAGTCGAAAGCTTCGGTAAATACACATTTTCGAGATAATCTGCTCAATTTGAGAAAAATAATGGCATCATTATTCTGTTGATTAATGATGATCAGTGATATTTTGAGAAGACCGCTTGGAGATATCTTCATCTTGCAGTTTCCAACGTCTAATTTTTTCTTTCTCGGCAATAATTCAGTTGTTATCAGACCTTTCGGTAAAAAATCCAGGTAAAAATCTCCCGACAGTTCTCGAACTGTTAATTTGACTGGCAGGATAGCACCCAGAGCCGTTTCAGAATTTGTATCTAATTGCGTAAACCTGTCAGAACACTAAATATCTTTCGGCGGATATGGTTTGTTTGAGAGAAGGCCGATAGTGGTCATTAATGATTTGTTATATAATAGCTGACCTGTCCATCTATCGGTCTCTTAAGTTGTATCCAGGCTTCGATTTATAAGTCGTAACAAGAGTATCAAACCCAATTATAATGGTTTCTCACAGGATTTAAATCTGAAGAAGAATGTCGTTGATGCGGTGTAAATGAACTCATCTTCATTAACAAAGGAGTTCAACGATTGGATGTTGATTCCTCGGAATAAACCGGAACTCGATGAATATGTTTGTGGAACATCATTCCTACCAGAATAATTGGATATTATAATTTGTTCATCGAGAAGATATCATCTATTCGCTTCGATGAGATGAATACACAATTTAGAAAGTAATTCCTAAAGATTTCTGATGAAAAGTTGTTGAAAATTGAATTAACGAATGAAATATATGTAGTGGGTGGCATTAGCTGATTTCGTTTCATTTCTTTAATTCAAAAATCCCAACGAATTGAAACTGAGTAATCAATTTCCAACAACGTTTATGAGAAATATTTAAAAAAATCACAAAAAAAATACAAAAGAATAAAAAAAATTTTTCAGAAAGCTCCTAAAATATTGACTGTTTATTCCGATGAACAGTGTAAAGGTTCAGTGTGGACCTTTCAGAAGTTTCTCCATCCACTCATTTCCTTAAGAAAATTTCATGTGTTCAATGTGAAATTCCTCTCTTACGAAATTTAAAGCAAAACCTGGATATGAATTGGAACAAGGGCGCAAAAACTTTCGGCTCATGACTTAGGGCATGTTTTTCAGTTCGTTAATTAGGTATCTGTTTGTCGTGCTGGATAGCAAACTCATCTTCAAGAATGATTATAAATACTTAGGTATGTTTCTACTAAAATAGAAAGTGATAACATAAATGAAGTATTCAGTACCTAGTATATTTTATGCTGTTTCCACTCCTGTTTCAGGAAAGGAGAAAGGGAAACATCTGACTGTTTTCATGCAATTTTATGTCTTTGAGCTTTTTCTACATTAAAACATTATAACGGAAAAAACAACGTCTATGTACAGTAAGCGAAAATATTGCACACGTCAGTTTCATACTTCTTTTCATTTCTACATATAGGTACATGAATTCATAGTACAGGGTCTTAATGACTGATTGTAACATCATATGAAAAACTTTGATATTTCTATTGTTGGCTGTTTCATATGAAGACTTTTCACATATACAATTTTGAGATGGTAGAAATATTATTTCTTTCGTAATCGATATGAGTTCTCCAGTGAAAATCAACAGACCAGCTGAAACCATATTATTATATTGAACGGAGTTTTTATAAATGTTCGTAACAATCTCAGTTTTTGGCTATGAATTATTATTTTTCTCTACTAGGAGATTCTTTCCACTGTTTGGCGATTTCCATTTATTTGGGTTGTTTTGAAAAATATTTCCACCATCTCAAAATTGTATATGTGAAAAGTCTGCATATGAAACAGCCAACAATAGAAACATCAAAGTTTTTCATATGATGTTACAATCAGTCATTAAGACCCTGTACTATGAATTCATATATGTAGAAATGAAAAGAAGTATGAAACTGACGTGTGCAATATTTTCGCTTACGGTACATAGACGTTGTTTTTTCCGTTATAATGTTTTAATGTATAAAAAGCTCAAAGACATAAAATTGCATGAAAACAGTCAGATGTTTCCCTTTCTCCTTTCCTGAAACAGGAGTGGAAACCGCACTTGTCATTTCTTGCATTCATTGGTATTCGAAAAATTAATGAATAGAATGTTTCGTAGCGGTTCTGCTGCTGCAATATCGCAGTTGACATTTAGATCTTTTTCCGTTGATATATTCGATTTTTTTTTAATATATGAAATGGTGGAAAACGTTCGTAAATTGTATTTCATAGTCGTTTTTGAAATAAATGTGCAGAAAGGTTTATGCTGAAAGGATATATGAACTAGGGGACAGGAATGACCGCACCATCGATCGTGAGAAAAAGATAAGATACGATAATGAATATTGAAAAAAGTATTTCGAAAAAGCAGGGAGTTTGGTAGGTATCAAAAATCATTTAAATGAGATGTCCTACGTGTATTCACAAAATGAATTGCATTTTCACAGCATAAGTATTTTGACTTTTTTATTATTCTTCTAGTATTAACCGTACAAATGTCATATTACTATTATAATATCATTCCTCGTCGAAACTATCTGTAGGTTACTAGAAAAAACGGATATTTTAGTTTGTATTTCTAGTTCGTCCACACAAAAAACAGAATAGAGGGGAAAGATAGACATGTATACTCTCTTGCAACGGCCAAGGATCTTGATTATTATGATGATAAGAATGATTCAATGATGAAATAATATAAAGAAGACGATTGTGACCCATTTCATTCATTCCTATACGTAACCTCAAAGGTTACAATGTTATTAAAAATCACTAAAACAAATTTGATAGAAATCCTACCATTGATTTGATGTTCAATAATCGAGAAATCTCATTTTCATTCGTTTCAAAGTATCCTTAAATGCAATAATAATGTTCATTCAAATTTAAAAAAAAATATCATGCTTCAAAATTCGGACACTTTATTTTTTTTTAACGACGAATATACCTATAACGAAAATTCTGATATAAACTCTGCTGTTCTAAAACATACCGAACAAAAATTGATTAACTATTGTTTCATGAGGTGTTGGAATAGATATATTTTTACAATGTTCATTGTGAAAACCATAATTCATAATAGTACAATGAAAAAAATTAAATGTATAAGTCATCTAAAACGCTGGTCTCCCATCATTCATACCATTCTTGTACAAATATATTCACGTATGAACAAGATATCTACAGGTTTTCAAAACTTGTTCATCTACTCTTTATTGATCGATCCATAATATGTTAGAAATATAATTCCAATGTAATCTGGTGTAATCCGCAACATGTATTTCTTCGTCGTGATCCAGGATCGATCAGGTTGAGATATATGTATAACCTCACATCGGCATCGCATTCATTATTACCACTCTCTGCTGCTGACTAAAAAAATGGAGCGAACCGAACACATTCAATTCGCTAGAACTACTGAAAAATCTTAGCCTGAAAGAACTTAATTCAATATTATAACTTGAGTGATTGTATAACCCCCCCATATCTTTGTTATTACTTGAGTACAATGGTTGTGCATACTAAATAATGATGTTTTCATTTGCTATTACTGTTAGGACAAAAAGAAATTAATATAAAAGTGGTATGGTTATAACTGAATTATAATGGGATATTGTTAAAGTAATAGTATAAAGGTGACTACACACACAACTGCAATCTTGAAAAGTATGCAAGAAGAATCTTGTTGTACAAACATGCATAATATTCCTTCGGTGCCATACAGTGCATGCATGCTCGAACAAGCTCTATTGTATCCAATTTTCTCCTGATTACAGTGTTAATTTTCGGTGAAATTAGAAAAGAAAACATTTTCTGTAAAATGAGCTTTTTGTAACTTGGAATAGTTCATCATTAAAGCGGGATGATGCTTTCAGGAGGATTTGATTCAATTCATCATTAGATCATGTTTAGCAAGCTTCATTAGGTTTTTGCCCTGCTTACTTGAAGTTGATTGGTTGTTCGAATTGACGGAACCATTAATTTGCTTCTATAAGTAAATAAAGAACCGATTTTATTCACCCTCCTTTACTTTTGCAACTCATCAAAGAGTTTCATTAGTAAATCATTTAGGTATTTCAATCCAATAGTTTCAACCTCATTCATTTCCTTTCACAATTAACTAATTAAAATTCGGTAAAAAACTTACCTGCTCGATACAGTGTTGAGAAGCCGGTCCTGACTATGGTCAGTCCGGTTTCCTCAACTTTTGGCTTTGACATTGTTCAACTAAGCTGCGGCTCCCAAAACCATCTCCGGCAGTTTTTTAGTTTATCCAAGACCGCTTGAGGCATGCTATAAAACAATATAAGCCGTCTGCTGTATTGGACCCAACTGATGTTCTCTTAAGTTTGGGTTTGTAATAACGAGGCCCAATTTTTTGTTCCGGAGAGTCATCAAACCTACAAAATGTCTCATTTCTCTTGATGGAACTGGTCATCGGTTGTACGATCAGATGAAGACGAGCAATGCCTCAATTGTTCATCAGAAGTGGATACCATTTTGGAAAAGACCGGTCGGTCGATTCAAACGTCTCCACCAATATCTCCTTCTTCATTGCCTTTATGAAGCTCTTTATAAAAAATTATAGCCGCTGAAGCAAAATTTTGTTTTCGGGAATATTTTGAATTATTTGACTCTGACGGCACTTCCCGAAAAAACTATGGGCAAGAAAACTAAATGCAAATTTTTTTTCAACTATCTTTGAGATGTAAAAGTACAATTTTTTTGAAATGCTACGAAAAAATATAGAACATACTACGACGAAACTCGAGTGGATCAATATTCACTAAATATTATGCCACTCAATATTATATCGGTTGCAGATAATCTCACAGGAAATATCTTGCCTCAACAGTATAATTTCGAGAACAGAGCCGTTCTGGATATATAGTGTGGTCATTTGAAAACGAAACAAATCCATTTAATGACGAATCAGAAAATTTTTTCATGTAATACTATGAACATCCATTTATTAGTCAAATTAATGGGCGCCTGCAAGGGTGGCTGTGTATATAAAGTTATCATTTCTTATCCTGTTTTTTTAAGTAAAATATAGTAAACCAATATAATTTTTTAAACATTATTTCAGGGAATATCTTCAAATGTTGAATCATAAATAAGCAAATTGGAAATTAAACAAATGTAATGTGTGAAATATCTGATTCAAAAACGAATTACACACTTATTTAACACTTTTCAGATCATGCCATATATGGTATGATGTACATTATAATGTAGAGTGATTTTTGCTTTTTCATATATGTTTCGTAGAGACTCTCCTTTCTTGTCCCAGGATCTTATGTACGCATCTCAAATAATCTGAACTCACCTTTATATGTGGAACTAATTTATTGCAAATGTCTATCGCGGTGGTTGGTTGTTTTGGAAATCAAGATTATGAGTGCTGAAAAAGTACGCTCAGAATTTAAAACTCGAATTCTTTTTAAGACATACTAAATTATTTTATATTCTGAAGATGGGTTGCACAAAACTTTGATTGTGCCAGCAAAAACCTTACGTGAATTCGAACCAATCGAATCGCTTGATTTGAAATTTCGACGAATCTCGCTAAAATCAATGTGACAGTCCTTCATCAAGCAATCGGTTTTGTGAAACGGATCTTTTTTTCTATCAATCATAGGTTCGTTTAAAGGTGAATCACCTTCCGAACCCCATTTTTTTTAATTGAAGTTAAAAAGCACAAATCTTATGCCATGTTGGTGTGGAATTCTCCAACCATATTCACCGGAATATCTGTTATTTGAAATATTGAAGGATCAATTTTGGGTTAATTCTTTTACATATTTTCGTACAAATTTTGTGATTTTATGGATTATTAGATCACCTCGTATTGTTCCGAAAAATAACATACAATTTTTGAAAAAATACTCATAAGTTTTACAGGACTGAAAGTCAACCTAATCTTCTTGATTGACGCTTGAAGCAAATTTTTTATAGAAAAAGATAAAATGATACACAAATTTTTTGGAGATAGAACAACTGAACTGAAATTATTGATGAATGACAAATAAAATTTTTTAATCTTCCGAATAACAGCGTAATGTTTGATTTAATCGTCTATGTTTTTATCTCTCTCTATAATTTATTTTTTCAATCAAAGAAATCGAGTTGAACTGATATCATTCATCATATCATCGTGACAAAGCCATGCATTTCACACATTTTTATGATTTAAAAAAACCCTGAAATAAAAGAATAGTTCGAAAATTCCTTCAATATGCCAAATAACACAGATAAATATTTCTGTGAAAATTTTTGAATTATGCCACTCTAACATGGAAGAAATGAAGCTTCAAATTGAAAAAACTTTTTACGCGAAAAATCACGAAAGTGAATGATAAAGTAACTGCAGATCTATGTTAAGAAATTCGAAAAATGATTCGTTTCTCGAGCTGGAAGCAACAACACCGGTTTTATGGGTTTTTTTTTTCGATTGTGCATTCAAAAAAATTTGTCCAGAAGTTATTAGGCATCTTGAAGAAATCGTCCAAAACATAAAACATATTAGTAACGGAATCCGAACCTGTCCTACCGAGCTCACAAAAGTGAAGTATAATAATAAGTTAGAGCTCACAATCTCTGAAGTGTCATTTATGCCGAACAAGGCGTTTCAAAAGGCCCGAAATGCTAACGATTTTTTGTGACAGCCGTAGTTTTACGTGTTAAATAACGGAGAATGAAGATATTTTCAGTGATTTGTCATTAGCCTGATCAACCTTCTCCTGTTTCCAATCGCGCAACAAAGGGGGCGGGTATGTCACATCGGAACGATTGTGTTTTATCGGCAGGAAACCGCAAAGCTTTCGATGTTTTGTCAGTGAAAGGCGTAAATTTTATGAGAATTTTATATGTCGTAATTTGTTCCTTTGAATAACTGGAATTGATGGTGAGCGCAAACCATAAACATTGTAATTTGGAAAAAGGTTTTTTATACTGTCAGTTCAAAGAAGATCCGCCTTTGATCACTTCTGCATTTAATTCTATCGGAAAAAATCCTGCACGATTTTCCCAAAGGTTGGTTCTCTCGATATCCGTTCGTTTCGCATATACATTAAATCTCGATATCTTGAATTTATGTTCGAATGAACATTCGAGATTTTTTAGACATAAAATTTTTGACATTTTAGACAATTTCAGAATCTCAAAATTTCGAAATTTTTAAAAATTTTCGCGAAGTCAAACTTACCAAAGATAACAAAATGACATTTTTCACAAAATTATCTGTCGTATTATATAAGTTATTATTATAAGTTTAGGTACTCACGACTTTACGCACCCAAATTGGTTGAGATGTGCAGTTTTCGCTACCCTGTGTCACTTTTTTGTAAAAATTTTAAATCCACAAATAGAAATATTCTAACTACTTTTGTTTCTGAGATACAGGACGAAAACGAAAAAAATGCATTTTTGGAAAAGATATTATTTCTCGAGCCCTGTATAAATGAAAATTGCTTATAATAGATATTTTTACAAGAATCTCAGTGGCGTAGTCAAATATTTTTTTTGTTGGACTGTTTTTAATATTGGGGATAAACTTGATATATTTAAACGTCAAATTTTTTTTTTTTGAATACGTTGATGATCACAACCTAATCTTTAATAAACTTCAGCTTCAAAAATCAGAAAAATCCATATTTATATTTGTTTTTTTATGCGTACGCCACTTTATGATATATATATATATATATATATAATATATAAATAATAAATATTTGTGTATTGGGAATAGCAGCAACTGATATGAATACTCTTTTTTTTTACTCGAGCTTTCGAGATTTATTTATCTCTTCTTCAGGATAAATAATAAATAAATAAATCTCGAAAGCTCGAGTAAGAAAAAAGAGTATTCATATCAGTTGCTGATATTCCCAATACACAAATATTTATTACTAACTGTCCAGCAAATAACTATTGATTATATATATATATATATATATAAATATATATATATATATAAATATATATATATATATATAAATATATATATATATATATATAAATATATATATATAACAACCCGCGTATGAACGGTGGAAAAAAAAAAAAAAAAAAAAAAAAAATATATATATATATATATATATATATATATATATTCTTTTGAATAAGAGAGCTAAAATAATACAATAAATGTTGAAACAAAAAGACATATGCATAAATCTGAGTATATTGTTAATTTTATGAAATATTATATCTATAATCATTCCTTGGAGGTTACGCTCCCCTAAGTCACATTCTTACTTCTACCAATTATCCGATATTCAAAAAAACTGCATCGAAAACATTTGAATGCTGCTCAAATAAATAAATCTATATGGATGCATAATCGAAGTGTTTAGAGGCAGTTGGATTTAGCTGAACCTATTAACAGCAGTCAGTCACGTTTAGTAGTCGCAGATATTCATTTGAAAACAGAGGAAATAAGGGAACGTCATACTACAGCATTACACAAGAACTAAAAAAAAATAATATCAAGCCCATGGTCTCAAAATTTCATGTAGAACTATTGGTGACTGATGATCAAGTTTAAATGCATCAGGAGGGAAAACTGGTAAAGTTAATTGAGACATTACTGGTCAACAGCTCCAGGATGCACAATAAATCTACAGGTCAAGGTGTATGCGAGGTTGGACGACTTTACGCAATTCCCCTAATCCTTATCAAGTCTAATTTAACTTCAGACCTCCCTTCAGAGTACCTTCTAACTCAATCTAGATTCAAGAAGAGTTATTGACCAAATGTCAGGAAACTTGGAAAGGTAGCAACATGTACCATAAGTTCCTAGTCACAGGTGAGACTATTATGATATGGGGCGAAATTTGATTTTATTGAAGAACATATTTCATTTTGCTAGAAGGATTTGTCAATGCAAAAGAGCGCATACAGTCGAAACAACCAATTTTTAGATTATCAAAGAATCCAAACATTGTCGTGGCCAGCTCAGCCACCTGATTTGAACCCGTTTGAGCATGCATGGGATATGGTGCAAAGAAAATTTACTCATAGCCAGAATCAATTTCATGGTGGAGATGAAGCTGATATAAAACTGATCTACTGATCAGAGGTTTAATTTCATATAATGATTTACCTTTTGAGATAAAAAATGGGATAGTTATAAAACATTAAAAAAACTGTTAAGTCTAGTTATTCAACTAAGGAACTGTTATTATTATTATTAATATCATGCCTAGGCCTAGGCCTTGTAGAGATAAACTTATAGGGCATTTCCACTAGGTCTCCAGGAGTGCAATGCAGTGGTCCATGTAGAAAATTCTTTCACGCCAAATGCGTGAATTTAATGAAGAACGACGTTCCTCGATTCCAGATGCCTGGGGTTTCGTGGACCTGTTGTGGATGCAGAGGTAGAGGAGACGCACAAAGGCGACGATCGACTGTCTTTTCTTTGCCGGATAGCGGGGAGTCTTCCACTGAGTCGCTCTCGGTACTTCAGAAAATTCAATTTGAGATGAAGTCTCTTGTTGCTAAATATGATACCCTTCTCGAGTCTGTCAACTTCTGCAGTGACTCTGTCTCATCTTTCGAGCGTAGCATGTCTGCAATGGGTCAGATGAAGCGATATGGAGCGGATTACTAGAGAAAATATGCAGCTCAAATCTACTGTCAAGGATCTGCAAGATCGCGTAGAGTCATTGGAGCAGCAGAGCAGGGTCAATAATCTAGAAATTTGCGGTGTTCCTGAGAAAGAAAACGAGAATATTTCTCTCATCATATCCAAAGTAGCAGAGGACATTGGTTGTCTCGTCAACACATCTAATATTGATAATTTCTATAGAGTTCCTACATTTGACCCTTCTAGACCAAAACCTATCGTTATCAAATTTATTTCAAAACAGAAACGGGATAATTTTCTTGGAGCATTTAAATCTAGACGTCGTCAGTCAGCCCATCCCAACAAAGGTTTGAGTATTGAGAACATCTCCAACGACTTATTCATCAATGAACACCTGACTTCCAAAAATAGGAGGCTTCTCAAGAAAACTAAAGAGATCACCCGTATCAAAAACTACAAGTTTGCCTGGACTAGGAACGGTTGTGTCTTCGTTAGGAAGGATGAAAGGTCGAAAATCCTGAAAATCACCAGTGAGGAGGATCTACCAAAGATCGTTTGAACCCTTAGATATTGATTAATTGTTGCTTACTGTTTCGTTTCGGTTTTGTTTTTTTTTCCTATGGCAATTTCCGTTTATTACCAAAATGTGCATGGTATGAAATCAAAGCTTTCCATAATCAACAAAAATACATGTGTGCGCGAACTAGATATCATTTGTTTAACGGAGACTTGGCTCAATGATAGGCATTTCGGACTCGGAGATACTCCATAATTATTATAAAATTTACCGCAGAGACCGAGAGTCTAGTTCATCACTTAAAAGTAAGGGAGGTGTTGTCCTGATAGCAGTCTCAGATGATCTTACAAGCTACTCTGAGAACTCCTGGTGCTCCGAGGCTGAGGACGTATGGGTTACAATCGTCCCTGATCGTGGAGGGAATACTAAGATTCATATTGGATGTGTATACATCCCACCGAGGGATATGTTGGCCTTGAATAACTTCACGAGTCGCCTATGTGATGTTATTAATAATAACTATAACGATATATTTGTAATCTGTGGTGACTTCAATCTGCCAGAAATCAAGTGGAATATGGACCACCTCAATTCCTTTTGTATTCCAGGTAACTTTAGAGACCCCTGTTCGGTGTCTTTTGTGGATGCCATCTCTTTGTCGGGCTTGTACCAGTTCAATCACTTCAGCAATGTCTCCCACAATACACTTGACCTCATCCTCAATAACAGCTTTGGCATAGCCAATATTCAACTCTCTGAGTTCCCTCTAGTCCCTGAGGATCCAAGTCACAACACACTAGAATTCGACATCATTCTTCCTGTTCGTCAAAACAAATGTTTGGGTAATCTGCGTGGTCGAAATTTCAATCGCGCAGATTATGTCGCAATAAATGAGGCCTTAGGAGCCTTCCACTGGACTGATGAGCTATCTGATCAGTAATTGAATACTTCTGTGGGTAGGTTCTATGAGATTCTAGATGATATATTTGATCGATTTGTACCCTCATATCCCGAGTACTGTAAGAAATACCCAATATGGTACTCTCTAGCTTCTATTAAAACTATAAGGGAAAAAAATAAATACCATAAACGCTGGAAGATGTACGGTGGTCAGATGGATTATATCACTTTTGGGCTTCTGAGGAGTAGAGCCAAGTACCTTGTCTCGAAAGATTATAAAAATTATCTGGCAGGCGTGGAGGGTAGCATAAAGGAGGACCCGAAACATTTCTGGCGATATGTCCGAAATAAGAAAAGTTCACCATGTCTTCCTGACTCTCTCAGAGGACCTCGTGGCGTCTCTACAAACCCGCTGAAAATTTGTGAGGAATTTTCCAATTACTTCGCCTCAGTTTTCTTACCTCCCTCTCCAATAAATTATATGGAATCTACGGTGAATACGCCACTTCACATTGGGCACTATACCATCGAACGTTGCAATATTAGTGATAAGATCGCGACCATGAGAAGTGGAAGTCCTGGTACGGATGGTATCCCCTCATCGATCTTGAAAAACTGTCGCAATATGATTGTTGAGCCACTGTACATTTTGTTCAATAGATCTTTAAAAGAGGGCATTTTCCCCATCAGTGGAAAGTTAGTAGTTATGTTACTCCCGCATTCAAATCAGGGGATAAAAATTTAGTGGAGAATGGTATGAAAAGAGTCTTCCGGGCTTATTGGCCGTGGTCTATAACCTAACGTTTCGCCTACAACTTCAGTAGGCATCTTCAGAGGATTCTCGGTCTAAGGTTGTACCTCGAACGCTGAATTTCTGACACTGGCGCGTTCGAACCGGAAACGTCATCTGCGCGCCGGTTTATGGCGGGAAAAAGTGGCGCGTCTAGGTGCGCGATGCTGATTGGCCCATCGCTCCCGCTTCGTGTCGGCTTGATCTTTGTTTTTTCTAAGGTCGGTAACCAGGCGCTATGCAAGAAAGGGGTCTCCTCTTTTCTATTTATGTTATTTTTGTTTTTATAAATTTCAATGGCTTCCATGTTCAGCCTGGGATAGTAACTTCTAATATTGGAAATAATCTCCGCTTTTGAGAAATCTATGTTGTGTCCATCTATTAGCGCATGTTCTGCTAGTGCGGATTTTTCTGCCTGATTCAGTCGACAGCACCGATCGTGTTCCTTAATTCTAGTGTTAATACTTCGCTTTGTTGTGCCAATTTAGACTTTGCCGCAGTCACAAGGTATTCTGTAAATACCAGCTTGTGAAAGTGGGTCAACTTTGTCTTTGGTTGTTTTGATCATTTGCCCAAGTTTTTGTGTCGGCTTATAAATGGTCTCGATGTTGTGCCTTTTCAGTATTTTTCCAATTCTATCTGTGACCTTGGGGATGTATGGTAAGATGGCTCTCCCGTTAGGTGTGATTTGTGATGTGTTATCATCACGGGTGGAAGTTTTTGTTCTTATTGCCCTCTGAATTTCTTTGGTATTATAGCCATTGGCGATGAATGCATTCTGTAAATGTTCAAGTTCATCCTCCAGAAATTCCGGCTCGCATAATCGTCGGGCTCTTTCTACGAGTGTTTTGATAACTCCTCGTTTCTGTTTGGGGTGATGATTAGACTCCTTATGTAGATATCTGTCAGTGTGGGTTGGTTTTCTATAAACCCTGTGTCCCAGTTTCCCATTAGGCTTTCTAGTTACCAAGACGTCTAGAAATGGTAGTGCACCATCCTTTTCAACTTCCATTGTGAATTGAATATTGGGGTGCCTACTGTTGAGATGGGTTCTCATGGAAGTTGAAAAGGATGGTGCACTACCATTTCTAGACGTCTTGGTAACTAGAAAGCCTAATGGGAAACTAGGACACAGGGTTTATAGAAAACCAACCCACACTGACAGATATCTACATAAGGAGTCTAATCATCACCCCAAACAGAAACGAGGAGTTATCAAAACACTCGTAGAAAGAGCCCGACGATTATGCGAGCCGGAATTTCTGGAGGATGAACTTGAACATTTACAGAATGCATTCATCGCTAATGGCTATAATACCAAAGAAATTCAGAGGGCAATAAGAACAAAAACTTCCACCCGTGATGATAACACATCACAAATCACACCTAACGGGAGAGCCATCTTACCATACATCCCCAAGGTCACAGATAGAATTGGAAAAATACTGAAAAGGCACAACATCGAGACCATTTATAAGCCGACACAAAAACTTGGTCAAATGATCAAAACAACCAAAGACAAAGTTGACCCACTTTCACAAGCTGGTATTTACAGAATACCTTGTGACTACGGCAAAGTCTATATTGGCACAACAAAGCGAAGTATTAACACTAGAATTAAGGAACACGAACGGTGCTGTCGACTGAATCAGACAGAAAAATCCGCACTAGCAGAACATGCGCTAATAGATGGACACAACATAGATTTCTCAAAAGCGGAGATTATTTTCAATATTAGAAGTTACTATCCCAGGCTGAACATGGAAGCCATTGAAATTTATAAACACAAAAATAACATAAATAGAAAAGAGGAGACCCCTTTCTTGCATAGCTCCTGGTTACCGACCTTAGAAAAAACAAAGATCAAGCCGACACGAAGCGGGAGCGATGGGCCAATCAGCATCGCGCACGTAGACGCGCCACTTTTTCCCGCCATAAACCGGCGCGCAGATGACGTTTCCGGTTCGAACGCGCCAGTGTCAGAAATTCAGCGTTCGAGGTACAACCTTAGACCGAGAATCCTCTGAAGATGCCTACTGAAGTTGTAGGCGAAACGTTAGGTTATAGACCACGGCCAATAAGCCCGGAAGACTCTTTTCATACCAGTATATCCGGTCGTGAAAGCCTTAAACTATTCATTAGTGGAGAATTACAGACCTATCTCTAAACTCTGCTCAATCGGTAAATTGTTTGAGAGTATCGTGACTGATTTCTTGTACTTCGATGTCAAAAGTATCTTGATCGCAGAACAGCATGGCTTTATGAAAAACCGCTCTGTGGACACAAACATGTCGCTTTATGTGGAATATATCTTGGAGAGTATATGGATTCCGGACTTTCGGTTGATGTTGTCCATACAGGCTTCAGTAAAGCTTTCGACAAGATAGATCACGCCATAATGATTTCGAAGCTTTCTGGGGTTGGTGTGTGTGGTCAGCTCCTCAGATGGTTTGGATCTTATTTGACAGACAGACATCAGATTGTTCATGTGGGTGGTTTCTGCTCGGGTGCGGTTGGGATAACATCGGGTGTACCACAGGGATCTCACTTGGGACCATTACTTTTTCTACTCTACATCAATGACATCTTGGGATGCTTTAAGTTTTCCAGAGTTCTCATGTATGCTGATGACCTGAAGCTGTTCCATTCTATCTCTTGTCCCTCTGATAGACTGCGAATCCAGGAGGATTTGAATCGCTTCGCGAAATTCTGTAGGGATAACCAACTTTTCCTGAACTTATCTAAATGTAGTTCCATCATATTCACTAGAAGACCCTCTCTGTGCCTGCTACATATCAAATCCTCGGTGAGACTATTTCCCACGTTAACTCTGTGAAAGATCTCGGCATTACTTTGGATTCCAAACTACTCTTCGATCAACATGTTTTTAATACCTCGAAAAAAGCCAATCGAATGCTTGGTTTCATATTAAGATCTACTTTTGACCTGAGGAGTGTCGATGATGCTCGCACCCTTTATTTGGCTTACGTTAACAGTATTTTAAGTTTTGGTTCGGTTGTGTGGAACCCACGCTATGGAATGTCCATAGATAGATTGGAGGGCGTCGAGAAGAGGTTTGTGAGGCACTGTCATGAACGATTTTTTCCTTTTGTCAGAAAAACCTCTGAAGTCTACCAGAGATTGAACCTAATTCCACTTGAGCAGCGCAGAAAGGTGACTGATATTATGTTCATCCACAAATTATTGAACAACAAAATAGATTGTACCCACATGTCCCAATACGTGAGGCTAGTTGTTCCCTCCTACAACACTCGGCACACAGAGACATTTTTCACCGATTTCGCTAGTACTACTTTCTAAATTCTCCTATACACAGATTAATGAAAACTTATAATGATCTATCGCTGGTCACTAACATCGATATACAGGGTCTTTCACGAGGAACCTCACCCATATTTATACGGGAAACTACTGAACGTATTTTCATGAAATTCAGCACTTATAAGTATTTCACGATGCTGATGGAATCTAAAATATTTTCAAGGCATGAGCACCTCCGGTTTTTCCGGAAATGACGTCAACTTCCGTTTTTCAAATTAGAACACCATTTTTTTATTGCATAAATAGATTCCTTAGAAAATTTCAAGTTATTTTGATGTAACATTTTTCAGTTTTGGTTGGAAAATTCTCTCTGAGCGGGAAAATTCGAAAAAAAAATCGAAAATAGAGCTCCGCTGAAACAAGAATAACTTCGGGGTTTTTGGATGGAAAATTTTCATTTTTGGGATTTTTCAAGATGTAAGATTGATGTATCCACTTTAAAAATCGAAATCGCGATTCATGATACAGGGGGTGAAAAAATCGCTTTCAAAGTTAGGGATGACAAAATCGTGAAAAATCAATTTTTTCAAATTAGAACCCCATTTTTTTATGGCAGATATTGAATCTACGTTAAAAAATAATGTGAGTGTATGCATCACACCCTTGCCCTAAAATGGATATTTTCTGAGTTATTCACAAAAAACTGTTTTTCGTCTTGAATTTTCAGCTATTTCTTTTCCCTTCACGCCAAAAAGATGAAATTTTCAGGAACTGTTATTTGAACCATGCTGTAGATTTTTCACCCCTTCTTGAAACCGACTTCAAGTTACTATTAGGAGAACCATGGCAAACTCTCGCAGTTATAACTAGAGAAGATGCTCAAAATTTTGACCGTTAATTTCTAGACATTTATTTATACGTCTCAGGAATGCTACTGAATAAAGAGGAATTTGGCAGATGATATCTATCATTAAAAAAAAAAGAATGTAAAACATGGTAAGTTTTTGCATATGGTTCATAAGGAATTATTTATTTATCACTGGAGAGAAAACCGATGGCCGATTAGTTGAAATAAAGGGGTTTCCGATACAAATTCGAATCAAAATTCGCCATCTATTTAGGAACAACCTGTAACTTTTTTCTCTTGCATATTAGGGTAGTAAAATCTAAAACATGGTTTAAGTAACAGTTCCTGAAAATTTCATCTTTTTGGCGTGAAGGGAAAAGAAATAGCTGAAAATTCAAGACGAAAAAACAGTTTTTTGTGAATAACTCAGAAAATATCCATTTTAGGGCAAGGGTGTGATGCATACACTCACATTATTTTTTAACGTAGATTCGATATCTGCCATAAAAAAATGGGGTTCTAATTTGAAAAAATTGATTTTTCACGATTTTGTCATCCCTAACTTTGAAAGCGATTTTTTCACCCCCTGTATCATGAATCGCCATTTCGATTTTTAAAGTGGATACATCAATCTTACATCTTGAAAAATCCCAAAAATGAAAATTTTCCATCCAAAAACCTCGAAGTTATTCTTGTTTCAGCGGAGCTCTATTTTCGATTTTTTTTTCGAATTTTCCCGCTCAGAGAGAATTTTCCAACCAAAACTGAAAAATGTTACATCAAAATAACTTGAAATTTTCTAAGGAATCTATTTCTGCAATAAAAAAATGGTGTTCTAATTTGAAAAACGGAAGTTGATGTCATTTCCGGAAAAACCGGAGGTGCTCATGCCTTGAAAATATTTTAGATTCCATCAGCATCGTGAAATACTTATAAGTGCTGAATTTCATGAAAATACGTTCAGTAGTTTTCCGTATAAATATGGGTGAGGTTCCTCGTGAAAGACCCTGTATTTTTCGCTTCGAAGATTCGGTCCGTTTTAATAAATTATTTCCGATGCACTAGTTTGAATGGCATTGATTGATTGAGGTCACTCAGATAATTATCTAATGTAAACCATATTGAATTGTGTTGCTTTTTCATTCTAAATTGGATTTAAGTATTTTTAGGGCAGATTTTCATGTGTTATACCTGTCACTTTGTACATATTGAATTGTGGACACTGTCTTGGGTTAGTCCCGTTTGTGTCCCGAATTAATAAAAAAAAATACAAATATTGCTATTGAGACAAATTCTATTTCTAGGCTCAGAAAACCTTTATCTGGTACTCTGGAACGATGAAATGGGATTTCACTAAGAAAAGAGATAGACCGGTTTCGGTCATATTTGGCCACATCTTGGCCACATTCTTGGGCCTTTGCTGTTTCTTGTGTATGTCCATGATCTGCCACATAATTTCAGTCATGCAAGTCAGATAGTGATGTATGCAGATGACACAAACTTTATAATAACATCTAAAAGTGTTGAGTCTGTTATCTCAAATGCGAATAACCTTTTTGATGAAATTATTCAATGGTGCCACAACAGTCACTTCGTTTTAAATGTGGAAAAAACAGAGTGTGCCATTTTCCATACAGATCGTTTTAGATTTCAAATTCCCCATTACATCAGGATTCATGGTGAAGATATTATCATGAAGGAATCAGTCAAATTCTTAGGTGTTTATCTGGATGCTGATATGAAGTGGACCACTCATATTGACCACCTTCATAGGAAGCTGACCTCTGTCATCTACTCTCAAAATATGCTGAAACATCATATTAGTGTCGAGACCCTGAAAATGGTCTATTATGCAAGCTTTCAATCCGCTCTATCGTATGGAATAGTGTTCTGGGGAGGTGGCACTCAGGCTGAAAGAGTGTTCATACTGCAAAAGCTGGCTGTGAGAACTATATTCCGCATGCGTTTTAGAGCCTCTTGTAGGGGAGTGTTCAGGAAAAACAATATGCTTTCGATGACAGGAATTTACATCTTTAGATGCCTTATGTTTATAAGTGAGCACAGTCAGTTATTTGAAGATTTCATGAATACAAATAACACACGGAGAACTTCACCGTATCTGTATCCACTTTGTTCTCTATCCCTCACACAAAAGAACTGCGGTTATACATGCATGAAGCTGCTCAATGAATTGCCGAAGAGGTTTAAAGAAGTGAAAGATTCAAGATCACTCAAAAAGATGGTGTACAATTTCATTTTGGATTGTGAACCATATTGTCTTCAAGAATATTTCAACTACTGCACTACCCATAGGAGCTAGTGGAATTTGTGCAACGACCTTAACGATTTTTCTATTCTATCAATAATGTCCATGATATTTTTTGATAATTGTTGAAGATGAAATAAATGATTATTATTATTATTATTATTACTATCATCAGTATCCCATATCTCTCACAGAAACGTACTTTTAAACCTGCCAGTAATGTAGTTTTCAGTAACTTAATACGAAAAGCGACCTCTAGCAGCGTCAAGAGAGAAGTGCTATTCCTCCAGTTCACATGCTGAAAAGAAGTGTTTACTGCTTTCATCCTTTTCCACTGCTTGAGATTTTAGCAGTGGCCCTGAATTAAGGCTCCCATGCATGAGAGAAGGAAACGAAGAATTATTTGCGACTGTGAACAAACGTTATTCTAAGAAAAGGAAAAATTATCTCTTTGATTCAACGGTTCCAAGGTAGATAGACTTTGCATTACTGATCCTTCATCGGCGACTTCATGCCATTGTTTTGGTAAATAAACTACATATATCCAACCAATTGAGTAGATTGAAACTTGTTTAGATAATTTCATACTTCAAGGTGTATGAATGAACGTATGAGTTGACATGGTCGAGAAATGAGAATGATTCAGAATTGTTTGATGAATTTATTCAACAGTTTTGAGGAACACGAAAACGAATGCAGAGCCGTTGGTGTGAGGAAAGGCAGGACGTATGCAACGCTGTGTATTAATGAGATTCGCGGGCAGACCAAGAGTAAGGTAGCCCCTCTGAAAGGTTATTGTTACGGTTTGAATAAAAAGTGCCAACTAACACAATCATCACCGTGCACCTGACCAGGTAAAAGTTAAAAGCACGAAACGAAGTAGAGTCCCTTGGAATTTGGACGAAGGTTCTTTCGCCTTGCGCCCTGCTGTTCTCTCCTTCTTCCTTCGCGGCATAAATAAGAGGTCAAGCCCAGCTTTCGGTCTTTGTTCATGGTGCTCGCTCTCTTCATCTTCCTTGAGCTTTAGCCCGCAACACGTTTGGCCGACTGCTCGAACAATATTTTTATTTACTTTATCGCTCGAGAGGAACTTATAATACTCCTACGATCTCGGATCTGGTTCTGGATGTAATAAAAATCAACACTAGAATTAATACGGCTTTCGTGGTGTTACTGTCGAGAACTGGGATATGAAGAATACTCCTTGGGGGAAGCTGCTCAGGTGAATTATGCAGTCTCGGAAATCCGAGTGGGATTGAATGTCTTCATATACACGGGTTAATTCTTGTCAGTGATTTTAATGATTCCCCTTTCGCTCTTTCCCGGCTAATATTCTGTAAACAAGGTACTCCGTTACTTGGTAAATAACCATGATCTGTTCGTTTATTTTACTCCGATGAAAATTATTCCAGAAATTTTTTTTACAATATTCAGTGTCGCAGATAGTCGACTGAAATGGATGACTCACTTCAAGTGAAATTTGCAGCTCATATTATTTCTTCGTTGACATTTTTATCGTGTTTAATATTTCAATAGGGTTAAAAATATTCGACAGAAATTGAAATTTTGAACAATATTCTCTTATTATTGATATATTGATATAGATCTTCATAAGTCAATTCATACTTAATTTATATTCGGAGCAGATTGAAATACTATATTACAGAAAAGGCGCGGAAAATTAAACAACCTCATCACATATTTGAAACCCGCAATTCATTAATAAAATCTTAGAAGTAAAGTCACTACTGTATAAAATTGAAACTTAAGTTTAGTCATATTTATGATGTGAATTAATAGTATGAACATAACTGGGAACTATGTGGAACAAGACAACATAATAATGGAGTAATATTGCTATACATATTAGATATTAACATATAAATTTTTCACTCACAAACTTTCGTTAAGTGTAGGTACCTACATATCTAGAAAGTAACATAGGAAAAAATTTTCTATGCCATCTTCACTCTACGTACAGAGAAACAAATCAAGAAAGTAAATTAACAACGAAATATTATCGCGCCAAAAACGAGAGCGCAAACGCCAACAGTAGGGATATTTGACATTTTCTGAGGATATTTAATTTTTTATAGCACTGTCAGCTTTGAGAGCTTGTCTCTAATAACCTGACCATAATAGTTACAAAACTATTTTTGACCCATAATAAAGATATAATCAAAAAGTAATCATCGAAGAATTCAATATGCTTTGGCTTTTAACCCCTTTGTGTCCGGCATCGTACAGTAAAATATACGCTGAAATATAGTGGGAAATGCCATCTTGAAGAAATTATGGAAAATTGTTTATCACAAGGGTGGTCCTGAACATAAATACCTAAACAAAACAATTGCTTTTCTGAGAAATCAAAATCTGGTAACAAATCCCAAAAATGAATAATATACGAATTTGGTTTCATTTTATTCTGTCCAATGGTGCAATATGCTTCATTCATGAATGAGTTTTTCCATTTTTCGTACATTATTAATTTATAATTCATTTAAAGATAAATTTAGGCATTAAAAATATTTTGGCCCATATTTGTGATTTTTTGGGCTACGTAGGTTTGCTATTATCCCTCAGAATAAAATGTTTTTCATTCGACATATTCAATCACTGAATATGTAACTTATAAGAGTGTCAAAAATGTATCATTTGGCAACAAGTGAAAGTACTCGCGAAATTAAGATCATATTTCTCAAACTGAATAATTTCGAATTTGGAATGGAAAAGTAACCTCTAACGTACATCCTGAAATCTCCTGGCTCACAATGAAATGCGCAAATAGACTAATCCTCCGCTGATGGATTCCGTATATGTAGAAATTTTTGTTCTGAAACTTTCAAGGTTCAATTTCATGAGGATCATTATATTCTGAATACTAGGCGGATCGGAAAAATAGAAGTACTTGTTAGATATTCTCATAACCTAAGGTAACTCAGAAATTTACTGTCACACCTCTTTGGAATTATAGAAATAACGACAAACAATTTGAAAGACAACAATTCGGCTTTTTCAGCTCTTCAATCGTTCACAGTGAAAAGACATTCAAGTTTTTCTCATTTGTTTCAAACTTCGAACACTGATACTGTTGAAAGATTGATTGGATGTGTTATGATGACTCTAGATGACATTATTTGTCGCAAGAAGTGAAAAACACAGTATTGAGTACTGAAGGAGACGGTAGATCAGGTGCTGGAAGGGGACTTTTTTAGCTCATGAATAATCAGCAGTAGAGTCCTGAGGGAAGAAATGAAAAGAAACGAAATGAAGTCGTTCGGGAATTCAGAAAGCCTAATTAGTAGTTAGGCGGAATCAATATATCATGGTCATAGTGGACGAATGCAGGTTGAATAAAAATAACCAGAAGAATAATAAGTATATAATAGCCATCGAAATAAAATTCTTGGGATGCCACAGAAGAAATTGCTTTTGAAGAACCAGTGAGGTTAAAAAAGACCAGATAGCACAAAGTAGGAGACTACCATAATGGCTCCCTCAGATGTGTAGGACATTTAAGGCGAATTATGAAGCTCTATCCATAAGTTTCCATGATATATAGTCACCTGTGATGACATTAATCGATTTCAAGCGAACAACTTGGTCGTCATTGGTTATCACCAATAATAACCAACTGCATCCAGTTTTAGTCATTGTTGATTATTATCATATGACGTCAAGAATTAGCCCTTTGACGCCGGCGTGTTGGATCGCAGATTACCGAATGTTACCCTACTATAGAGCAGAGGTAAGGTTATTGTTATAAGTGTTAAAAAAGAATTGAGGTTCAATATCAAATGACTGGATTCAAGCACAAGTTGGTTATTCGTGGGTATTCCAAAAGGGCCATAACTAAGGGCAAGACCAACAATAAGTGTGGTTTTACTGATGGTTATTCGCATGAAACCGCTTACTTCTGACTTTTGTTGTGTTATTTTATTATTTATGGCTTCCTACTCAAATGATATTTTCGCCTCCTTTATATTTCACAAAGTTTATTGTCAATAAGAAGTCATTTCCATAAAATAACTGGGCTTGTACGTTTAACAGAAATTCTACAGTTGTCAGAAAAAAATTTGAATGGGCTACAGATTTCTTAAACATTTTAAGAGTTGAGAGAAGAGATAGTAGAACTCATCAGAATATATTTGATCAAAAATTCAATTACATCATGATTATATGTTCAATTGGATGTAGTACCCGAATAAAAAAAATTGAGTAGGTACCTTTCGTGGTCTTCTGAACAGATAATCCTCACAGTTGCATAACACTCATAATTTTCGACATCACTGGATAAAGTTTGAAAATACCATTTGAAACAAAACATTATTTTTAAGAGAAATTGTTGTTTTTTCCTCTAAGAATGTTGTTAAAAAGTGTTCAAGAAACTTGAGTTCATGTTTTGGAAATATTTTTTCATCTCAATAGTAGAAATTTGATCTGTAAAATTATGAAATTTCACTAGAAGTTGGCATTCTATTTTCGAAAATTGTTATGTATTTGGATGTTTTGTTCAGTTGAGCGCAACTTTTTTCATTCGGATGCTGAGTCAATCCGAAGATTCAGCCAGAGCAGTATTTAAAACTCATTGCATTCCACTACCAGAAATTATAGCTCATAAATAAGTGTTGTTATCTTCAAATTGACTGGAATTCAATAAAATCATATTTGCTCACTATGAAGTTTCCATTTCTCATAATAAGGTGTCTCAATGCATTCATTGTATTTTATCTCGAAGTTATCAAGAGAAATCTCTAGAAAAACAAGCTAAAGTATCAAATCAAGCTTAATCCGGTAGGCATAGCAGCTATCAGGACCGGACATAGAAAATGCTTCGGACGGGCCATGGTACATGGAATGCAGCCCAAGCAGATCAAAAAAGAACATCGACCGATGGCGATGCGATGCAGCAGGCAGAGAGTGTAGAAGATTGGGTTGACCTTGAATATATAAATGAAGTTATTAAGACATTAGGCGGCCGTGGCCACACTCGTTCGCTGCGCATGAATTATATTATTATATCTCTCAGCAAAATCACGGGAGCTATATCTAATTTACGGGATGTATTAATTATAGTCAGGTCTGTCATATAAAAAAAAGGAATTTTATCCAAAGCTGTAGAAGAGACGAAGCTGCTTTCTACCTCATCTATGAATTAGCTGCTAATTAGATTCGGCTTGAAAAGTACTTGTACGGTGGATTTCATCTTGAAACCACTTATTACTCTTCATTACAATCCTTAAAATCCATAATATGAATTATTAGTTTTGTCAGTTTTTTTTAACTGATTAAAATGGAATCTTCAAGTAAACTTCGAAGTAGTCAAGTATCAGTTCGATCGAGAACGTGTTTTACATTCTGAAATGGTCAATACCTGTGGATCATTTCTCTTAATTTAGAAAGTGAGAACTAATGGACCTTGATAGCCGGAAGAAAAATCCCTTCCTGGTGTGTTCGAACTAATGTTTTGGGACTTAAAATATAAAATTTTATGCTGCAACACTGTTCACAGAACGAAACAATTCATATCTTATTACGTATTTTAGCTCACATTTCTGATTTCTGACTCCTGAAATAAAAAACGGAAACAAAAATTTGATCGTTTTTTTTTACCCCACCAACCTATTATTGTGATATACAGGTTGTCCCGAAAAAGATGGAAACATTTTAATGAGAGATAGAGAACACCTAGAAAAGATCACGAAAATCCCCCATATTATGTAGTATCTCGTAGTTCAAAATTAAATGGAAATTAAAACCACTTTATCTCCTGAACGGATTCACGATATATATGAAATTTAAAATGAAGATAACTTCCATGAGGTTCAAGAAAACTGCAATAAAATATCATTTGATATGCAGGACCATATCACATAAATTTCGACAGTTCTGAAAAGTTCGTGAAATCCGAGGTGAAATCCCTGTATAATAAATTTCATGATTTCTTCGATATCTGCGTAAACTGTAAGATTCATTTATTCAATTCGCCAAATAATATTGCATGACACTCTCAAGGTTGTCTAGTACTGATTTTTTTTTCTTGACAGTGACTATAATTTGTTCTCTTATGTCGAAATTCAACATCCTATTCATATCATAACCAAGTAAATTTTGAATCATAATATATTTCATCCATCAAATAACTATACAGTTAGTTGAGTCATCTTTGTTAGTAGAGATGATTTTATTTCTTCAAGTAGGCACCTTTGATTTATTTCCACTTGGCTGTTGACTGAGATTTATCAGGATACATTGAATAATAATAATGTATATTCAATTGATTTAATCTGTAAAGATTCAAAATTCACTTTGGTATGAGATTAATGTTGAAGATCGACACAAAAATTAATGTAACTATCAAGAAAAAAAGTCCTCGGTAACCTTGATAGTGCCATGCAATATTATTAAGCGAATTGGATGAATGAATCTTACACCTAACGCAGATATCGGAGAAATCATGAAATTCATTGTACCGGGTGATTTCACGAACTTATTAGAACTGTCGAAATGTATGTGATACGGTCATGCAAATCCAATGATATTTTATATTGAACTCCATGTAAGCTATCTCCTTTCTAAATTTCATATGAATTCCGTCCAGGAGAGTGGTTTTAATTTCCCTTCAATTTCGAAAAACACCCAGTAAATCTGAATCTATAAGTCCTAGATTAGATACTATATAGGTATGGGGGTTTTTCGTGATCTTCTAGGTGTTCTCTATCTCTCATTAAAAATGTTTCTCATCTTATCCGGAAGACCTGTATATTGGGATATATCAAAATATCCTTAAATTCAGTTAAACCTCAATATGAAGTATAATACATATTAGTTAATATGTTATATTTAATAAATAATATATGACATATATATGCAATGTGAGTCATAATATATATGAGATTTTATTCGATGCATGAAGAACAATATAACCACTGTTCATTCTGGGTACATAAAAATGAATTAGAAGATGAGATATGTTTTCTGAAATAATCGGAATATCAATAATATCTGTACTTCATATTCAAGAGTGTTTAAGTTTCTTCATTTACAACATATGCTATGTTAGAAAATTAGAAAAAACGCGAAACGCCAGGAATACAGATGGCTCAAAATTTTTAATACTACGCTTGCGAAAACTATTTAGGCAGTAACGAATGTAAAATGTTCGAAAAGAGTATCGTTCAGATATTTAATCGATTCAGAACCATATCTTCCGTTTTGAATACGTAACAGGGTGTTTCATTGAGAAACAGAAATAATTTAAAAAAAGTTGTTAAGTGATGTTCTATAATAATTATTGAAACTTTCATTATTGCAGTTGAACTATTAGAGAATCAAATAATTTCTTCTTTTTTGTCTCATATAGATATGGTAGCAGTTTGAAAAATGTATGTTGTTTGTAGAAACACGTAGGGTATATTACACTTGTTCAAAATCAATGTGTCAGGTTATTTTGGTACTGCAGACACATATTATTACTGTCAATTCATCATTTTGATTGTTATAACTCAGCTAGGGGTATGAATGTGAAACACAATCTATAGTTTTTTTTCAGCCAGTGAATCACGTCAGTTATTTCTCAACACCCTGTATATATTATTCCATTAAAATAAAAATAAACAAACCTAAAATCTTTCTTCTACCTACTGCAACTTTTTCGACGATCATTCCAGTGGCGGTATTTCATAAAGCTTGAATTTTGCTACTACTATTGCCCTTGTGATTTATTTTCAATTATAAAATCATTACGAATAAAATTATTGTTATTAGGAAGTAAAAATGGCTCAAAGAAGGAACATACCATCGATGATGGTCCCCGAAAAACAAGTATATTACAAGTTCTCTGCTCTTGTAAACAGGACCATTTTCTTCTTTTCTTGCTATTAAAAAGCAATTTATAAAGATTATATTAATATGAATATTGAGTGAATTCACCTAAACAATCAGGGTTATTTTCGCAGACTTATTTAATTGACATGTTGAATTTGACAGTATAACATTTTATTCTATGAATGGGCAAATTATATTATATAGATTATATTAATATGAATATTGAGTGAAATCACCTAAACAATCAGGGTTATTTTCGCAGACTTTTTTAATTGACATGTTGAACTTGACAGTATAACATTTTATTCTATAAATGGGCAAATTATAGTACGAGAGCTAGTGAACCTTTAGAGTAACGGTTTGTCTCTAAGGCTAGCAATTTTTATAGCGATAGTTCCTAGCATGCTGAGGACGAAAACCATGATCTGGCACCCCTCACCCCTGCACATCATCAACCCCTGTGTCACTTTCTTGTAAAACTTTTAAATTCACAAACAGAAATATTCCATCTTCTTTTGTTTCTGGAATACAGGGCGAAAATGAAAATGTACATTTTTTGAAGATGATATTATTTTTCGGGTCCTGTATAAGAAAGAAAAAATATGAAAATGCTTATAATAATATTTTTACGTAGAAGTCAGTGGTGTAGCTTGAAATTTTTATCCGATGAATGTTTTTGAGATATAACACAAACTTGAAATGTTTCAAATGCAACACCTCGTATATTTTTACGTCAAATTTTCTCATTTTTTTCTGAATACATCGATGTATCACAATCTTAACTTAAATGAATTTCAGCGTCAACCATCAGAAAAATATATATTTCTGTTTGTTTTTTTTTTAAGTAAGACATGAATTTTTCCACACATGCATCAAAAAACCATTTCTCAGTTGATATTTTGAGTTTATGTTCAAAATAGGATACAAAAAAATGGGTTCAGGTCACATGGCTTTTCGAAAAAGTAATGATTAAATGCTTGTGAATATTGATTAAATGCGTGGGATATTTTTTTCAACTGGAATTTATTGAACGATAGGTTCTGATACAATTTGACGTTAAAATAAACAGGGTGTTCAATATGAAAAATTTCATTCCGTTCCAATTATCAAAAACAATGCTTTGAAAAAATGATAAGCTACGCCACTGACTTCTACGTGAAAATATCATTATAAGAAGTTTTATTTTTTTTCTTACTTATACATGGCCCGAGAAATAATAACATTTTCAAAAAGTGTGCATTTTCGTTTTCGCCCTGTACCTATTTCAAAAACAAAAGTAGTTGGAATATTTCTCTTCGTGGATTTAAAAGTTTTACAAAAAAGTGGCACAGGGTCACGAAAACCGCATGGCTCTATTTTAAATAATAGCTGAGATATAATGCAGTCTCAACCAATTTACGACACAGTGTACTACGCTTGAAACGACTGTACTATATGATGAAGAAATTAATGATAACATATCAGATGATGATGAAGATTAATAATAAAACTTATTTTTTCATTCCCTCAGACAAACACATATATAAATTTCAGCCTTTTCGAGTCGCCTGGCAGGCTTGTGCTCATCGAAATCGCCAATCAATTTTTTTTTATCAATGAATGAACAAAATCGTATAAAAGTTTCAACCTTACAGCGACAAGTTTTTTTTTTATTTTTTTTACACTTTAAAAGATATAGGGGTTGATGATGTGCAGGGGTGAGGGGTGCAGGTCATGGTTTTCGTCCTCAGCATGCTAGGAACTATCGCTATAAAACTTTCTAGCCTTACAGACAAACCGTTACTCAAAAGGTTCACTAGCTCTTGGACTATTCGGTCATACCTATATTTTAATTTTCTCATGCACTATAATTTTTCTGAACGGAATGCACAAATGCATTGTGTCGATAGCTAGTGGAACATCCAAGCATGACAGCTCAAAATGTAATGGACTAGAATGAGTTAAAGTAAGAAATTTCAAAAACATTTTTAGGTCGAAAATTCATCTGATTCTTGTTTGATTGCTGATCGAGAGTTATAATGGGATAAATCTGGTGAACCAGAGCGATCGCTTAAGGAAGGTGAAACAGTTTTCCTGCAATGTGGCAGGATACATTTTACTATGTATGCTTGTATGTATGTTATGTACTGTCTTCAGAATAACCACCCAGTTCAGAAATGCATTCGTTACTTTATGTATAGCTTTGAAACCACCTTGAAAGTTCTAAATGGGAAAACTATTTATAAGATCTTCTGGTGACCCAACTATAATCTAGAATATAGAACAGTATGGGAAGTGAATTTAGATAATTTTTAATTTTTTTCCAAAATTTGTCTCTCTGCGAATATGGGGAAATACAATATTTATTTACTGATAGTACCAGTGATGATCCTCATAGAAAAATTAGTTGGGCATCAATTTTTCCACATGAACACTGTTGAAGCAAACATGGCAACAATATTCAGCAGACAATACCATGCTAGGCTAGCGCTGCCGTACGAAGTGTTGTTGCATCTGCGTAAATCTGAATGACGAAAGCTATATCACCTGTATAAATGAATTTTTCGGTAGCAGCAGTTGTATGAGTTTTTTGACATATACAGGGAATATTTTGACCTATACAGGAGAAACATCAAGATCCTTAGAAATAAAGATATTGGTGGATCGCCGATTGCAGATCTTGTGTGTTTCAATAATACTGGCTGTCATATGATGGATTCCAATGACAAAACCTGATAATTATAAATGAAAAATTAAGGAGTCGCCATGAATTTTTTGGATGAAACGAATGATCTGGCAAACTGTACGGTGGGATCGGATTGCTTTTAATGTTGTGCCTTCATAAATAAAGTAACGACAAGGTTGGTACGTATTTATTGATTTCTAATTCATTCTGAGTGCTCATCAATACATTGTTGGGAAACTAGTCCAGAACATTCCTCAACATATATTGCTGGAAACGTAGAGCCTGAACAAATAACTATAACTAATTCAAAAGAATAAATCCATATCAACACAAAGCGACATAAAAATCCTATATTATATAATTATTATTAGCTTGTCCAATTTTCAAGGCAACATAAATTCTTGTCCAAATTAACACATCAAATTGTAAACTCAGAGAAAAGTTGATCTGAGGAATTCTGTCACGGCTGCCATTTCATATATCAAACCAGATGGTTGTTGAAGATGTGTTGTTATTAGTTTAATTCTTCTTCGAAAAACATCAATTAACCAAAATTATAAGCGGCCTTTGCAGTTAGTAGTAGCTCGATTCATTTCGTTCTCTATTCTCTTTCTCTTCTTACCTTTATCTTCCGATCACATTAATGAAGTTAGTAATGCATGAAAGCAGTGGCGTAACTGTCTGTATATTAAAATTCAAGATATAAGGCTCCGTTCAATCACTTTACTCCGAACCAAGTTTGCAGATATCAGCTGTATACTTCAAAAATCGAATCATGAATCAGTCTATTACAGAATAAACGACAAGGAGGAAAAGGAATTTAAAAAATAAATGAAACCGTCTACCTCAAAATAAGAGCTCAGTTTAAGGTACATGAAATAGATCAATAACTCTTTCGCTACTAATAGGTTATTTCCGTCTCAGTAGACTTTGGGTCGCAAAAATACGGTTTTTATTTCATTCAAATGACTCAATTTCATCAATTCATAACAAAACGAAAGCGCGCCGATCATGCGATTTTCCCCTGTATGTATTCTATCTAAGATTATTCGTTACAATTGGGACAGTGTGGATGGAATTTATATAACATTTAGTTATCAATTGAATTTTTTGAAAACATGCTGGGACACATTTGACCCAATAGTAATTTCAGCTCAAAAATTCTTGGCATTCAAGCTGTAGCGAAAGGGATTGTGACCCATTTCAATGTATGATTTCTAGTATTTTATGATTGTCATGGCAACCGAACATAAAGTAAATAGTTTCAGGCTTCCACGACCAGATATACTGACATTGAGAGGGTCTTGCGGGCTCATTGGTTGTGGTCGATTAGGAATTATTTCACCTAACGTTCCGCTTACATCTGCGGTAGGCATCATCAGAGGATTATTGGTCTAAGATTGTAACTCGACCGCTGAATTTCAGAAAATGATGCTGGATTCGATCCGTTAGCACAACTTATTTCCTGATTAATGGCGGGATAAGGTAGTGGGTTTACGCGCGCGATGTTGATGCTTCCATCGCTCCCTCTCCGTATTGGCTTGACCTTGGTTTTTTCTAATACCGGCAACCATGCGCTATGTACCAAATGAGTTTCTTTCCTTATGTTCATGATGTTGTCTTCATGTTTATATATTTCAAAGGCTTCCATGTTTATCCTATCCTAGGGTAGAAACTTTTGATATTTGAAATAGCCTCTATCTATCCTAGGATAAATATGGAAGCCATTGAGATATATAAACATAGAGACAACATGTACAGAAAAAAAGAAACGCCAGTGACATCATCCTTGGGATTTTAATGAACAACTTGGGTGAAAACAAAAAATTCTCCTGATCGTAGTTCCCGGAAAGAGAACCAAACTTTGACCTGTTTCACAAAAAAAACATCCTATCACAATGACAAAGGACAAGTTTAAGCTCAAAATAAGCATCTAGAGTTTTGATTTCCCAATGGATTAGGTTAGAATTAGACCATGGATTCTCAAACGTCTATGCAAGGGACCACAAACTTTAAAAGACCCACGCAGGGTTGAGAAATTATTGAACTTTGTTGGGCGTGAAAATATAAAATACAAATCGTTGTGCCCTAAATTATCAATTGAAGCAAAATAATAGGATTTTATTGTTCTCCTTCGAAACTGATTTATCAGATCAAAATTTTTTATTACGCGGAAAGTGTCGAGCACAGTTAAACATCTCAACAATATTTCGTTAATATAACACTCAATTTGCATCTGATAAAAATAATAAGCCTGATATATAGAAAAATTATTGAAACACCGGGGTGGGAGGATTCTGTGTTTTTCTGAAACTTCTTATGTGATTTCTCACCCAGTTCCTGGAACAAAATTCCTTAGAAATTTTTTTATAAATGCGAAAACTTTTGCATTGGCGAATACTTTCGAAAAAATTGTTGCCTAACAATGAAACAAAATTTTTGAACTATCAAATTTTGTAACGTTCGGAGTCTATCTATGTCAGACTCCTTCAACAGAAAATTTTGTATACATAATTGGAAAAAATCTTCAAAATCATGAGAATTTTCGTTTATCAATCGACATTTGTTAAAACATGGTGATATCGATTTCTTCAGTCTTTATTCAAATTCGATCCTGTCTCACTGAACAATAGACCAGATTATTACAAAATACTAGCGGATTCCTGAAATTTTCTTCTATTAATATCAATCAGGTTTCGTCATTAGAATTTTTGTGTTATTTCAATCCATCATGTGATCTCTGGTATTGGAACATGAATGATATGCATTAGTGAGTACAAAATTGATAGTCGGTTATACAATTTATGATAATTCAAATTAACGGTTGTCTCATCATTATAATGGAGATGTTAGATAATTGCAAGATTAATTTCACAAACAAAACTCCGGAATGCCAATTGGTTCCGCTTTATCACAATTATTGAGGGACATATTTATGGAATAATTTAAGGAAAAATTGAAATATACATAACGGGTGCATCAATATTTTATGTTCTTCAATTTATTTGAGGAACCTTCATTTGAAAGAAACAAAAGTTGAAAGTCAATTCCGGTTTGACCGAAGTAACTTCGACTTTTTTTATTTCAAATAGCACCCTGTATATATATTTCAATTTATGATTTCTACTAAAAATTAGCTTTTAAAATATGTATCACACTATTCACACATTGCCTTTGCATTTTTCATTTGATTTGATGAAGAAAAAAACAATTGAAATCTCAAATTGGAAGAATTGCAGTGGTCTAAAATATTTTGTGTAATCTTGATTTTGGCCTCAATAATAATAATCAATTTATGAACACGATAAGGTAGCTTACAAGATCTCCAGATTCAACCTGGTAAGATTTCTCATATTGATTTGGAAGATCTGAAAAAATCTGATTTTCAACCAAAATTCCTATGGTTTCCTTATTACTTATTTGACTAAAAACGATTAAAAAATACAATCAATGAATTTTGATTTTCAATCAAAAAATTGAAAAAACATGTGAAAATTAGGGTGAATTATTTGATTGGATGTCAAATCGATCCCCTAAGTTCAAATCGAAAAAGCCACAGAGGCATAATTTTCATATAAACCCGGATATACCATTTCAATTGTCGTCATTGGCGGAAATAGAAATTTAAGATTGGAATTTTTGAATTCAGTGATTTTTAGATGGATTTTTTCGTTCTGGGGGGGAAGCAGCGTGAAACTGTGGCCCCCCTGGCTCCCCCTCCTATTTCCGCCTATGATTGTCGTTTTCTCCATCGAATCAAATGTAAAATACAAGGAATGATACATCGTTGAAAGGGCAATTTTGAGTAGGAGAAAAAATTACTAGAAATATACAGGGTGCCATTTGAAATGAAAAATTCAGAGTCTTTTCCGGTCAAACCGGAAGTGATTTTCAATCAGAGGCTGTTCTTGAACGTATTAATTTTGAGTATGATTTAGTAGGTGATGAATTAAAATACCTCATACTGGTCGTAAAATTAGCCATCCACAAGATCAAATTTTGAACTCTAAGATGGAGAAAATTTTTCAATAAATAGAAAGGAGTGATAATTGCGAGTTTTCGTTGGATGAATTGAAGAATCTTCGATTTTAGATTTTAATGAAAAGAGCTACATTTGAACAATTTCTGAACATCCAGCAAGACGAAGACATAGAGAAAGAAGAAAAATCGGAGAAGATATGACTGTTGAAGTAGACTTTCAAGCGTATGAATCTGATTAAAATATTTAAATAAATCAAAATGATAGTTAATACAATAATCACTAACAATCCATAATCAATAATAAAGTAATATCTAGAACTTGACGGTATTGTTCCCCTTAAATTATCCTACAATTGTCATGACAGTTAGTGAAGTAGGCCTTCAGGAGAAACCACGGTAATAAAAAAAGGTGTGCTTCTCCTGTTCATGATGTGAAAAAATTAGAAAGACTTTTTTTGTAGAGAATGTAAAGATCTACTACTTTTGTTCGAAGCTTTTGGTGATGAAGCTCAGTGTTTTAGAGAAAAAATTCAAAAAACCCTGACCTATTGACCTTTGACTACGAATAACTTTCGACGCACACATAGGATTGATGGGAACTTTTCACACTTTATATTCGTAATGTTGAAGCCTAGCTCTTCACCCAAATTTGCCTACCCGGTAATTTTTGTTATTTCAAATCATCAGATTGAGGTGTGCAAATAAAAAATTTTCCAAATTTTTACAATCCATCCTGAATTGACCATTCTGATATACATTTCAAAACCGGATATAACGACACCGTTTACAACGACGAATCGGTTATAACGTCCATATGCAAGGGTCCAGACTAAATCCTTATATAAACAGTTATAAAAAAATACCGTTTATAAGGACATCGGATAAATAAAAGCAACGTATCGGTTAAAGCGACGGAAAGTCATAGGACTTTATCGGCTATAACGACCAACCGTCATACTTTCTTATTAAATCAGAACATTAATTTGAACCTTATTATGATGATAATAATTACCTACATGCTATCTACCCTTCCATTCCATCTTCACATCACGCATGCTCTACTGCTCCATGCAGTGTATCTTAAACGACACGATCGTGCGCAATACGAGAGCCAAAAGATCGTAGATTTCGCTGAATTGATTTTGATCTTGGGTTTATAAGTCACGAGATGTCGCGAAAAAGAGAAAAGCATTCAATATTGAAGAAAAATCACAAATAATATGGAGATTAGAAAATGGTGAGCAAAATGGGGATATCGCCAAAGAATGTGGCCTCTCACACTCTACCATATCAACGATTTAGAAAAATAAGAATAAAATAAAAGCTTTATTCGAAAACAATTCATTGAAAATTAAACGATCGAGGGAATCTAAACATGAAGTTATAGAAGACCTGTTATTAAAGTGGTTTAAACACCAAAGGACTAACAACGTGCCAATAAGTGGTCCGATCCTTCAACAGAAAGCCAACGATTTCGCTCGTCATGTGTAAAGAAAATTTCGAGTGTTCGTCATCTTGGATACAACGTTTCCGTTCTCGTCATAACATTGTGGCTGGAAAAGTTTGGTGTGAGGCTGAAGGCGTTCCTGAAGGTGTGATGGATGAGTGGCTAACTCATAAGTTGCCTACGCTATGTGAAGGTTACACATCCTCAATGCGGATGAAACCGGACTATTTTTCAATCTGAACCCTGACAAGACATTGAAATTTAAAGGTGAACAATGCAAAGGTGGAAAATTGTCAAAAACAAGAATAATTGTGTTGGTTACCGCAAATATGACTGGATCGCTTAAAGAAAAACTTTTAGTGATCGGAAAAGCCAAAAAGCAATACTACAATACAAAGTCATGAATGACATCCTATATTTTTGAAGAATGGATTCGAAACTGGGATTCACAATTGAAGTCAAGAGGTGATGAAATTCTTCTCCTAGTTGATAACTTGTGTTTTTACCACCCAATGTCACCGCGGTATTACAACCGATGGATCAAGGAATGATAACATCTTTGAAAACGCAGTACAGAAAACTTGAAGTTCTGCAAATGCTGCAGAATATCGAAAACGATGGAATTGCAAAAAATCAAGGCATCTTAGAGGCAATTTTATTGATATCAGAAGCTTGGGGAAAAGTTTCACAAACCACCAACCACCATAGCCAACTGCTTTTCCCATGAAGGTTTCAAAGATTGTGCTATATCTACAGAAGATCATCACGATATTCCGCTTACGCGAATGATACGCCCAATAGCAGATGAAGATGAAAACGAAAACAAACCACCAGCCCAATTGACTGCTCAGTTTGGTAGAGAATCGAAAATTAGAATGAATGAATTCATCGGAATCGATGACAATGTTATCATGCGCCATTCACTGAGGAAGAGATTCTAGCTGAAGTCAAAAGCAGTAATCAAAACCCTGGCGAAGGAGAAAAAGACCAAGAAGAAGATTTTCAACCAACATTACTTTGCGAGGCCATTAACGCTGTAACAACTCTTCAAAAATTTGTTGCTTTCAACAACGAGTTCAATTCTGATGTTAATCAAAGACTCTTAAGAGAAATGAAACGTAAAATACAAAATACTTTCGAGTCTCAGCTCAAAAATAAACAGACCAAAATAACCGACTTTTTTGTGAAATAATTGTATTGTTTGTTTTTCATCATAAATATTTTTTTGTCTTTCGTCCTTTTATTCGGAAAATAGTCCATATGCAAAATATCGGTTCAAAATAAATGTTCATCAAATTATAGAAATATTGCTTATATAACGACTACCGGATATGGCGTCCATATTTTGCAGTCCCTTCAATGTCGTTATAACCGGTTTTGACTGTATACTTAATTCCAAATTATGACGAGAACTATGATAATACATGGTGTGAACGTATATGCCTGTTCAAGGACCTGTTCAATTAACTTATGAGTAATTTTCATTGGAAAAATTCTCAATTACATACAAATATAGGTAATTGATTCAAACGTTGATACCTATCAGGTAAATGCTTAACTTTATGGTATTAGGATCCTGATGTTACTCTAACTCTACAGTATTCATGTCGTTAGGAGTTCGTATCAACATTTTCAGAAATTATGATAAATATTGCAAAGTTTTGAAATTAGAGAAAATTATTATCCTTGTAATATGATCTTCGCGTAATCCTGTCACGAGCTAAGAAGTCAAGACTCGAAAGGCGAATGGCTAAATCGCTAAATTCGAGTTGGTAGGATTTTACACTCCACGAACTTAACCGTCTCTTAGAGATCACAGATGTATTGTACTCGAAACTTCAAATTCCTAGACATTTTCTTTCGAATGTCATAATTTGATACTTATGAACTATGAACTGTCAGACAGAACTGAATGTGACGAATTCTAGGTCAGTCAGTCCAACCTCATTTTATTGTTTGAGAATTTTGTCAGCTTGAAATTGAAAATAACAGATATTTGGACATGAAGATATAGCTCTTGTGCAAAGACAAATGATAAGGATAAGGCAAAGAAGTAGTATTCGTGGTCGTTTTTTATTTCATTGCTAATCCTTACTAATCCCCCCTTCAATACTTTGTGAACAACCACAATTTTCAACCCACAAGAAGGAAGGCACAATCTCCGCCACTGAGTAATAAGAGAACAGAGAGAATGCGAGTCCATTCCCTGGCAGTCTGCTCGCTTAAGCCCCTCCCCGCCTGTCCCCTTCTTCTTCACTCGTTAGTTGAGTTGTAAGAACGGCCTGTCAACTGCTTCCCTGCCTCTACTCTGTAGTTTAGTTGCCTGTAGTCTCTATAAGCATTTCAAACCGTGGTCGGTCGTACCAAGTCTGTGCTGTGTGTTCATTAACTAGCAACATACCATGTGCCGCCGCAATGAGCTCATACGCGGTAGTGGCAAGTGACAACCGTAACCAAACCATGACGTATCTCTCAATCAGGACCAAACGGATAACCTGACATCATTCACACCTTTGAACCGATGAGATGCCGCCACTCAGCGACGAAACTCAGGAGTAAATAAATGTTTTGGTGCTTTTGAAGTTCATTGTTTTGAACGTTCGGCTTTATGACCAGCTTATATTTATCAGCCAGTGCCGGAATGCTGGGATAAAAATATCGCGAGTCAATGTGCTTCGAAACAAACCAGCAAATTTCATCCTGCCGTCGGACAAATACGTGAACATCCTAATCAATGATTAAACGGACTCATGTGCGATCATGAATTGTTTTGACTATCGTAACGATAAAATTGTGCAAAAGTGCGGCACGTTTTCGAAACGCTCTAATAGTTCGACAGTACTCGATTTTTCTACGCGGGACTACTACAGCAAGTAAAAAGGATTATTCTCTTGAAAAGGATATTTGGAGCTGAACGTTTCACCCAAAGGTGCTAGAAGTGATGTGAATTTTCAGTGCGATGCCCGAAAAGGAAACGGATTTCCAGACTGCAATGTCTGCTGGTTTACCACTCCAATTTCCTTCCGCATTCGCAGCTTTCCACGCTCCTCTTCCAGTTGATCAAAGGACTCATGAGGGGAGGTACATTTGGGATCCAAGGATGCAGCCACCTAGTGCACCAACATTTCATCCACCTGCACCTCCACCAGGGTAAGATAAATTCAATCTTCTAGGGTTCCGCACACTATATGTAAACTAGAGTTACACTATATAATTGCGGTCGAGAAATTTCAACATTTATTGAAGGTTCTCTTTCTCTTCTTCCGAAGTGACAAACTCTAGGGATGAATGGTTTCGCCTTGATATGATGAAAGCATAGTCTTCTTATTGTCTCGGGATATTACTTCCTATTAAATTATATATAGAGAAAAGTATAGAACACATAGGTATAGAAATATAATAAAGGTATGCGCATCGATACGAACGTTTTTACTTCTAACTTTTACTGATAGAAATGTGAATTAAATATCCATAGATATCAACAGACTGTTCTGAATATACTTGAAGAAAATTGGAAATTTTGAAAAAGTCCTCACCGAATTCACCTTGAAAATTAGGGAAAAAGGAAGCTAGTCATGAATAAATTAAATACATAAGAGAAGTCTGAGCGGATTAGTGAAAAATCTTACAGGAGTCACTTGTTGCCTCGCTTATTGCATATTGAACGATATTCTCTCCTTCGGTTATCTCGAAAAAATGAGTTTCTATTAATTCAACTAATAATAACTTTTTGTGTACCAATCGCATTGAAATCTAATATTTGCGCTGGAATGGTATAACCGAGGGTATAACTAAGCATTCGTTGTGTTGAATATTGGTAGTTTATAAATACTGCTAAGAAAATAAATGATGAAGGATTAATTCAATCTTATGCAGTGATAACAAACAAGTATGAAGGTTATCGGGAACAGCTCATCCAATATACTATCATTAATGTTATATCATATTCCCATCACGCAAAATAAGTATTTAAATGATTTCGCGAATGCTTCCAGTGATAAAAATGCATTATAGCTATTTCTATCATTCAAATAATACTCTTGAAATCGATTTTGGTTTTCGGCGTTTCATTTCGTAAAACTGGCTCAGAGTTCAGCAGATACGGTTGATAAATAGAGGTGCCGTACCTAAAAGTTCATGTGCGTAAAAGAATGAAGTTACTGAAGCAGAAACACCCACAATAAACCGAATGCCTTAATGTTCAAAAAAAGGGAAGGCCATGATTTTATAGCCTTTACAATTTGCGGAATTTTAAAAATCTTTTAACAGTCATCGCTTCGTGGAAAAAGAAACCGTCTACCATTCATGCAGAAGGGATCATGAGTTTGTTGAAATCCGAAAGATTTTCAGGTAATACGTCACTGTTACATGCTGTCGTTTCTGTCCGAAAGAGATTTTATTGTGCCAAGAACGGAAAGGGGATGTATTTATGTGTTCTATACATGGCATCAAAGAAAACATGATGAGTGGCTTAGTTCGGATTAACTATGTCGTTAAAATGTTTGTTATTCTAGATGTTCCGGTTTCAATATCGGACAAAACTCCGGTTGAAAAGATAAAAAGCAGAAAATCTACAATTTGATGTAGATTTCTCTAAATGAGCTAGTTGAGCTGGTTTTTAGTTCCATTTCTTTTCTCGACTTGATTTGTATAATACGAGGTTCAATATGATCATTTTGTAAGCTAGGCAAAGTTAGGACTGTGGTTAAAATGTGGTTTAAAACAACATTAAACTAAAATAATAAATAACTTTTCACAAAATAAGAAATGAATTGACCATGCTTGGTACCTATACATGTTGTATCTATATAAAGCAAAACATGATTGGAATAGAATAAGAAAACAAAATACTACTTTTTAGAGGCACTTTCGCAACCACATTTCAAGTTCTTAAATCTCCATTTGTTTCATTTTAATATTCAGAGATGTTCATTTTGAGATATTGTTCTTTATTCTCATTTTTCTCGAATATCAATAAATTTTTACGTGAATTGAATTGTCTTATTCTGTTCATACGACAAATTTGGAAAAGCCTGCTTTTTGGTTTTGACAGTCAGAAACATAGAAACGCAACTTCGAATGGCGCTTGTTTTTATGATAGGAAGCGTTGTTTTGTTTTCACCTCGCTTTTCACCATTCGTGAATTCTTACTTTTAATAACTTTTGATGTGAGAAAAAGAATAAAGCCCTGAATGAAATCGATTTATCGATGATAATATTTGATCATGTGCATAAATCGGTTCGGCAAAGGAAAAATCGAGAGTTTTAAATTAATTAATTTAACTGAATATTGAGCTATCCACTTCGTTTGGGGAAACATAGGAGTTTAGGTGAACTTATAACGATGGTCAATAGTAATGATAGTGAGAATAATAGTCAAAATCTTCGTAGTATTCAGTTTTTTTCTTTAATTTCCCAATTCTTCATCGCAAAAATAGAAGTTTTCCGTGGTGATGATGCAGGACGATAGACTTTTCGGGATCTGAATATACAATAGAGTTTCTATTTCGCAAGTCAGTATTTGTGTGTTCTTTCGGTGTTCAATACCTAAGATCGGGATGCAGAATATACATGAACCGCACATAGTATTTTTTCCGTGCGTCGGTACTTTGGGTTAATAAGGGTCGAGTGCAGTGATATTGAATATCTTCACCGTGGGGACCTATTTTCTCAGAATAAGTAACGTCGTGCTCATTTGGTGTTCTTTTTAGTCGGACCTGTAATGAAGTGTAATGCTTGTTTGACTTGGAATCAACGAAGTATAGAAAATGTCTTCATGCTAAGCCAACTAGATAGAAACCCGCCAAGAACAGCGTTAAAACTTCTATGTTATTACTCATTTATCTTTGTTCTCTCCGAGCCGAATTAGACGTGACCAATACTGCTCAGTCAAGGAAGTTGCTCGGGAAGTTGTCTTAAGACACTGAAACTTTTACAATCAGCGCTTTATGGCGTCATCATAAGACACTCATCGGAGAAAAACACCATTATTTGCCGCTTAAAGTTATATTTCTACCGCGTTCATGTAGGCCTTCACACGAGAATTCACAAAGTGGAAAATAAGAACTAACATAATTATTTACAGTTCAAGAAGGACATTAAAGTCTCTTCAATGCGTTCTCTAGTAGATTCAACAAGTGAAAAAACATAATGTGCTCACAAGACAATTTTTTTATTTCAGTAATTCTATTCTTTTCTAGGCAGGATCCTGTTTGTTTCGTTATTAGTTCCCTTCTTCGAAGCAGAAGTGAACTCGTATAATTGTACCTCGAATTCTCTTTTCTCCTTCTATGCATTGAAACAAATATTCCTGCTCGCGGCTCTTGTTGATATTGTAAATAACCTATTCTCTTGTAAAAACTTACTTATCAGATGCAAATAATAGGCATCGGTCCCAGCAAAATAGTTTTTGGAAATATTTTAACGGGACAATGAAATTTTTTATTTTCTTCATGTCATAATACATAAATTTCTTTCCCTCGTTTTATCCACATGGAAATTCCGGCAAAAGCTCTAAAATTTATTTTTTTTGGCCTGAAGGACTTTGGTCGATGGCTTTTGACAGTGGTCAATAACAGTTAACTATTATTTTCAGTCTTAATTTTTTTCTGATGAATTCATAATTTTTATAAAAATAAACTGGGCAAATAATCTTGTTGTGAATCTTCGGAGTGGATAATAGGTAATATATATTATGTCTGATGTGTAGATTTGCAAGATTTGAAGCGCCTAGAAGTACCTAGAGACCAACATCTACAATTTGTTTATTTTGGATTTTCTACTGAGATGTGGGGAACTATGTTTGAAATTTCATTGGAGTCCAGTACTCGAGTACACCAGGATGGTGTTCGGGATAGTGTGGGCATAGTTGTTATATCGAGTGTTTTACCCTCGGTTTCGCCCTATATTAAGCCAAGGAACGAAGGCAAAGATGATGAAAACTCTATCCAATAAATAACACACATAACAGGTCTTTTTCTGTTGTTTCTGTGCAGTTGTTAGCTCTTTGCTGCGTTGTCGATTTCATTATATGAAATATACTCGGAAATATATGAATGTGATCTTCTATTAACGCCGTTAAGAATCCAATATCTCCGCATGAAAATTCCAACACCAAGTAGAAAACACTAAATTATAACGGTGCTCTGAGGGAGTGGAAAAGTTAAATCAAAGTTGAAGAAGTGTTTTAATCACCAACAGGCCTGTCAAACTAGGTCACTTATTATTCTGATTGAAGGTATTTAACTCGGTATTTATTTTATTTGTAATTAGAATGTGGGGTTCTAGATTTAATTTCTTCCTTTTGCCAGATACCATGTATCTCGGCTTTTTGTGAGACATTAGCTTTTATTAGTTGGAAAATACAACAGTTGTTGAGATACCTATTTGAAGTGCCTGAACCGAGAACCGAGACCAGAACCTATTTCGAATTCCGCCGAAAGGATTCAAATCTCTATTACAATAACGATGGAAACATTTAAGAAGGCATTTATGTTTATGCAGTTTTTTTTGTTCAATTTTACTCAAGCGGATTTAATTAACATGATGCTACACTCGTAAAAGTTCTAACCGTTATGGAATTTTGGAAGTCAAGGCAGATGCATTTTAACGGAGACAAAGTAATAATAATAATAATAAAAATAATACTCAGAGTTTCACTCTGAGTACACTTTATTGTTGAGAGGATATACCCTTGATTTCAGAGCTTGTCAGAAAACACCCAGAGCAATAAATCGACGTAAATCGATCCATCGATTGCTCAGGCGATGCAAGAATGTGGTCAACCACCGCACATGATTGGTTTGTATCTACAGCGATTAGGTTCAATTATTTGGTAAATTGGTTCGATTATGAATCCTCGTAGAGTTATTAGAACTATTGTTGAATCTCTTCTTTCCGTTTGTTGAACAATCAATATTTATTAGTTGATGGTATAATTTCGTTTCAGTGTGGAGAAAGGTTCGCCTCATATTATAGAAAAAGCTGTAAGTTTATCGTTTTTCGAAATGAAACTTTTAACCAACACCAACTGGTTTTTGAGGATCAATCTCGGGATTAATGGAATGAAAAGAACAATTCTCAAATTATTCAAATTTATTTTCATGAAATATTGAACCCTAAAAATTTCGAAATTCGAATAGCCTTAATAATTTCTGAGGTACTCATATCGTTTACTACTATACTATTTCCTCGACTATTTCTTATTTACAAAACCCATGAGAAATGTTGAGATACCATTAGACCGAGCATTAGACATCCATTATGTTATCCAAATATAGATACGTGTTGTAACCAATATTAAAAAAAATGCATACATAAGATGGCTATAATTTAATTTCATGTGGAATCCCTTGAATCCCACTTTTAGGTCGATCAATGAAATGAATCTCTCAACTATTCAGTTTCGTCATTGCGTTATTTTCAGGGAATACAAGTAGAGTAATTAAAGTGATGATATACAAAAATTGAAGATTCGCCGTTGACAGTTTTTTATTGACTAAAATGATTAAATGAATATGGAACCTGCTATGTACTTGTCATTCAATAAAAATCAAGTTTCATTTGATTTTTTCGAGCACCATTTCTACCTGAAATATTAACTTTGATCTACTTCTATTATCTCGTCTTGGGAAGGTGCCTCATTTCATACACAATAGGCGAAATCGTTGAAATGAGTACCTTGTGTAGTGCTTCATTGAAGGAAGGTCGTCCCCTGTCAAATTGAGTTAACAAGTGCGTGAATACGCTTATTGTGTCAATCATTATTTTTCTTGTTTGGGGTTGGGAATGGTTGTATATTTCCTGTTCTTTCAGCTTCTCTCCTCGAGATGACTTTTCATTTGATATGGAAGTGAATAAGACAATGGAAATCCCAAACATTATGATTGCCTTTTATATATAGAAGAACTCCTGCTGTGTTTCTCGAAGTATTCTGGGTAAATTCCTGCTGGGATATAACCTAATATTGGTGGGATATGAAACATGAGCAGCAAAGAGTTCGTTGTTTGTTATATGGGAGTCTGAACTTTTCTGATTTAGCAAGCAATGATTCATATCTTCATAGTTATATGAGCATATTTAAAAATTATGGAATTCAGTAGGGAAATGATAGTTGTTTTTCAAGGTTCAACATTTTCTATAATCAACCTCGGAATCGAGACTTATTATTGTTCATGTTTTATATGTTGCAAAATTCAGTAGTGGAATTAATGTCCCAAGTTCGAAAAATCGAACGCCCAAAAAAATTTGGAAAATTCACTTTCCCCAAGACTAATATAAAAATACAGTAGAATATGGTCATAGCTAGTTTTTTAAAAAGCTCTCAGTTTTTCTCATTTCAACGTTGCACTTTGCATTTATTACTCTTCATTCCTATGTGTTTCGATTTAATGGGTCTTCATAATTGAATATTCACCCTTATGAAATTTTATATTTCACCTTGAATCAAAATTGTTTCCGATAATGGAACTCATTAGCTGAAAATATCAAGTCCTGTTCGTAATTGAGATTTCGTTTATCTGAACCATTTTGATCATTCAAAATTTATTCGATTGCATCAATATTACGGTGGGTAGCGTTCAGCTTATGGGCAAATTAAGTCTTCCTCAATCCAACTTGTTAGCAACCCCCGATCGCGCTCTAACATAATCACAGCCGAGATCACAGCCATCATTTCCAGCTGGTGATATATATGACGTACCGCGAAGAATGCGGTTTCAATACAATGCGCCCGAGCTGGCTTGTATCTTGACGAAACCAAAGACCAATCTAGACGAAGACTTATTGTTACGAACATGAACGATGCAAGGACGACAAGAGTGCATACTGACAGGACAATCTGACTGATAAATGGACACTTACGATGTCACTATGACTGGCAAACAACCGCCGCATAAGGACGCGCATCCGTGATCTTCGACTACATCGACTTGGAAGATATCGTGGCGGGATTGAGTCGTTCAAAGCAGCTGATCTATCTCGAAATCAGCGAGGTCCAGTCGTACATTTCCGTCGTCAATCGACAATTCCATTATCGTAGAATTTGCACGTTTCCACATAACATTGCTCATAATCATGTAATAATTCGACTAAAAAAATCTTTAGGGTCATTTACAAAATATGTTCAGCTTTCTTATCCCAATTCTAATAGGTTTCTTTCTCCAAACCAAAGACATTTTATCCAGAAAAGTCCATGGCTCGATCTATGTTTCCTCGATGTTTCCAGCTCAAGAAAGTATCGTACAAGATGCATCGTCAGAATTCGGCGCAGTGAATGTAAGTTCCTTAAGATGACACTGAGGTTGGAAAAAACCCATTATGACCCAGAAAACAGTTCATAGATGAAAGCAAAATGGCTTTCGGGAATTTTGTAACCAACATTCTAGCAAATAACCACTCTTAATTTTTCATTTTGAGGGACAATATTTAATGAAACCTGTCAGGATTAGTTCAGAATCCAGAACACATACAGTTTTTCATCTTAGCCAACCTCGGTGCTAACTGACTGCCCTTCAGCCATATATCTTTATTGGTCTACAATGGACCGAGTAGCCCTTCTGAGTATCTATCATATTTCGAAATTAAACGTTCAAGATGAGTCTTGAGAGAAGCCATTTTGAATAATTAATTGACCCCATCCTCCGTACGGACCATGGAATGCGTGATCTCTTGCATGCACTTGCATGTCTGCAAATATCGCAGACATATCTGCTGAGTGAATTGAGGCGTGCTCTGTCGAGCGGTCCGCAGAACGTACAGAGGAAATCGCGCAAATTAATATGGGCTTCTTCGCCAATCGTGTCCAGCTGCAGTGGTGTTTTCTGCGGTCGGACTGGTTGGTCAACGCTAAAAACGTGCCAAGTTCAACAATATCCTCGAGTATGTTTGTCTTCATGAATAAGGTTGCCCCTCGGGTTGCCCCAAATTGTGCCATAGAAGGACCTTATTAAAAATGTAACTCAGCAGTGTCGCTAACGAAGACACTTGGAACAAAAACGTTTCTACTTATTATGGATTAGTTTCAGCCTCAACAAGAAGTATGTTTGGGATACAAGGTGGGACACTAGGTTTTGTCAGCGAATATTTATTGAAAGAAGAGATGTCTTTCATTTTTAAAATATTGTATTTTGATGTATATTTTATTCAGTTAGTTACCGAGTGTCTAATGAGAGTCTGCAGCCAGATTTTGGAAACATGTGTATACCGTATATTGAAAATAATCCTAGAAATCATCAGAATTGCCAACATGATAATGTGATGAACTCTAGAAAAGACATTGATGATCTTAGTAGCATGTATATTCCCTTTTAATTTTGTTAGATAAAGATATAAGTTCAAGTAATTACGAGTAACTTGATGTTCTTAGAGATCATTTAGAATATATTGTCTGCCTCAGTATAGACCTATTTGTTGTTTCATTCTTTCCAAATCATTAGACATCTAAATTTCATGTGAATTTGTTATTTTTTATCGAGTTTTTCATATCACACTATAATTTATTAATGTGAATTGTTTTTGGTCTGGTCTGAATCAATTTTGTTAATTTTATTAGAAATTCTATATTTGGCAAATTAATAACGGACGTGTTTACTGTTCTTTCATTTCAGTTGTCATTGCTTTCAATTCTGTTTGAATCAATTTATTGCGAGGGTTTATAGGATCACAAAATTTCTAAAAAATCTTGATTTCAGTTAAAAAAATTTACAGAAAGGTTTACCAGTAAGGGATTCTTAGTTATGAAATTTTAAATGTCTGTAAAGCTCGCTGTAAACTTATGTACTGAAATGAACTGACTGACTCTGTAAATCAGTGGCAAGATTCTGATGAAGTTGAGAAATCTCATTAGGTAATTCTAATACGAATCCAATTGAGGGATGTTTGTATCGTCAATATCGACAAAAAGTATTCGACTTAATCCCGAATCCCCGGTTTTTGATATATTTTCTTAAAAATACGATATGTTGATCCTCGGGTTGTTCGACATTCCACTGAAAAATGCCTTCACGTAGATTCGCCCGATCTTTGTGTAAAATTACAGCATTTTTGTGTTGCGATTGCCCCCCAATTCATCTCATCTGCCACAAAAACACGAACGTAGAGGACGGCTTTTCACGAACAAACATGAAACGCAAACAGGTAAAAATCTAGTGGAGCAGCTTTTTTGCCAATGTGTTTAATACATATAAATCGTCATTATGGGTACTGGCAGCATAAAGACATACCAACAAGAATGTAGTTCTCAAAAATAATCGCTGAGCACACATCTATACGTCAATCGGAGATAATATACGACTCGGTTTTGCAAAACGTGTACGCACTCGGTCGCTAACGTTGTGCTCTTTTTTATGCACGTCAACGGTTATCTTGCAACCTAAAGCGGAGACTCCACTATAATCAATCTTGCAATGAAACAGTCTCATATCCATTTTGATATTCTGAACGAGGACTGAAGAAACAGTATAAACTTCTGTAGATTTAAAACTTAAAGAGTTTTGGTTTGAACCGAAGGATCAACTAAGGTGGTGCTGCCAAAAACTTTGAATGTCCTGCTCCATTCATGATTGAACGAAGCTTTGTATTGATATCAATAGTTGATATTTGCTGAGTGCTTGGCAAACTATACATCAGTGAAGGCCGAACAAATTGATGATTTAGAATGAAGAACATGTGCTGGGGGGATTTGAATCAGATCTTTCAATTCAATGGGAATAACAGTTGATCCGTTTAATTATCTGTCTTGTTATGGCGTGTTTGAATGATCGACTGCCAATATTAATAGAAAAGCGTCGCAGAGAATCAATCCGTTGTGAATTCCAAAAATCTACAAAACAAACATCATTTTTCGAATAACGGATATTGTCTATTCAGTTATCATATTCCATATCAACTTGCAATCCTGGGATAATGTAAATAATTAATATGAAGGAAAAAGTTTGCGACTATCGATATTCTTGATGTTTTAACGAGTTGCGTGGGTAACCTGCTTTAGATGGCATCCAACCCGGCGTTATAGTGTAGACGAACCCGAAAAGAGGCACCAAACCACATTTACGAATGTAACCGCAACAAAATGTCACCAGCCAATTTTTGTTTTTTTTTCGCCAATGGTGAATTCGGATGATTCGGATGCCTCGAACTTCAAAGGACTTACTTTTCTTGTTCACGTCGTCACTTCTTAATAAGTCCACAGCAGGCTCTTTTGCGCTGGACTGTTAAGGCGGCTTTAAGCGATGATGACATTTAGAGAGGTTTATATATGTTTGCTGAAATAGATTCTATTTTTTTGCAGATTGTAAATTTCAAAGGGATTTCTTCTAATGATTAACCACGATGATACATCGAGTACACTTTTTCAATATATTATTTATATTTCCAAAACAGAAACACAGATATAAAATCATCTAATGGAAAAAGTTCATTTCTCTTTTTAAACTTCCTCCCGTATACGTTTAAAATTTTTTTCTCACATTTACCACTGAAAAAAATTACAATATTAGTTACAATTCGCTCTTAGATCAAAATATAAAAAAAACACCGAATCGCTATTGAGCTGAATAATGAATTAATGTGATGACCAAAAATGAAAGCCGAACAATATTGATGAACTCAGACAATAGTCTGAGATTGCTTAATTAAATAACTTATTATTATTATTATTTGAGTTTTTCATTTGTTTTCTTTTTTAGAAATTAAATGGAGTGTTTTGGAACCTATAAATAGTTTTATTTTCATTATATTCCATAGATCAATATCTATTGGCATAGTATTCTCAAAAAATCGTGTACATTTCTATTGAAATCTGGGTAGTCAGATGAGAGACATAATTCTTATTCATGAGGGCGAAGGAAGAAGATAAAAAGTGGGTCGAACTAGACGCAACGCTGCGTAGAAATTCTTAAAAGAAATGTTACAATTGAGATCCTCGGATCAACCTTGCTCCCTGGTTTCAAATCGACGCCTCACAGTTATATCTGCAGAAGCTCCATTGATAACTAGTCGGTTCCTACCTGCTCCCGAAAAGGTTCAATCAGCAGTTCTAAAATATCAGTTCCTAGAACCGGTGCCGAGCGCTGGCAAAACGAAGACACTCCGATGGTTGGCACCCATCCATCCGCTCGGATACAATTAAGATCCATAATTATTGTAAAACAACTTAATCAATAAATTTCCCACAGTCTAAACCGGTTCGGTTTCGAGAAAACCACGGACAGCGATAATGATTTGGAGATATGGCACGTAATTATCTCTATATATACACCTTATTTGAATTTCGAAATTTGGGTACGCAAGACGATACCTGGTATGTGGGCTGACAGGAACGTATTCGGCCCGATAGACCAGATCAAAATTAATTTTCTTGTACAGTTTTTTGTATGTCAAACTTTGAATGTTACATGGTGATTTTGAAATTATTGTGATTTTGGGAAAACTCTGTATCTCGATAATCTCTCATAATATTTTCAGGTTGAAAACTGTCTTTGATATATATTTTTACATAGAATTCATTGGCGTACACTAAAAATTTTTCTGGAATAACGTTTCCGAGTTTCAACCCAAACATATAGCTTTCTTGAAGAGCAATCTCAGATTTTATATCACCATTAAATGGCATATTTTTTCTGATTGAAATAATAAATAACACTGGTTATCAAAAAAGAATTTTCATTATTAAAATTCCAATTTCATACCTAAATTCATTATTCAACAATAATAATTCTGACAATACTTATGATATAAACATTCAAAGAAAGTTATCAAAATTTCGGCCATCATATTCTGAACCTAATTCGCACCTTCTTCTTGAATCACAAATGACATTTAGCATATATGCGAATATAGGGGAGCTCAGAGTAATGGGAGCCTACTGAGGGAAAACTTTCATAAAAACCATATTTATTAACCTTTTTATAATTTTTCATTAGGAACTCTTAGAACGATAACACAGGAATGTTTTAATCAAACTTTGAATTAACTGCACTCATGTATCAAGGTAGAATAACAATTCTACAAAAAAAAGTCAATCGCTCCTATCACCCGACACGTTAGGGAAGCCTATTTTACGCTCATATGGAAATTGAAAGCCATGATATTAAATTATTGCGCGAAAGTTGAACTGATCAACTCTAAATGAGATCTTGATTAGTAACTACGAAGTATTCATTGTACAAAAATTAAATAATCTACTTTTTGCGAAAGTCAAGCAAAATGGAGACAAAATTATTGAAAAAGAACGTATCTTACGGATCCAAACAAAAGAAACAAATTTAAGAAGCTGGACTATCACTTCCAGAACATTTCCCTTGGGGCAATTTCCCGCAACTTCTGCATCGGCACCACAACTCTCTATTTTTCCAGTATCAAAACAAATTGCACAAAAAGTTTTCTCTTCCGAGATCTTAGGCTCCCATTTCCCGCTGAGTACCATTTTAAAAAACGATAATATAAATATTGTAACCCTGCTTTCAATCGCAATTGAAGGAATAGCTTCAGTAAGTGAATGAATCTACGGATTTAATAAATATAAACATAATAAAATAAGAATAAAATATCATGTTTACTTTGGCGGTGAAAATGCACAATTTTTTTTAAGCGCGGATCGAATACCAAAAAAATGTCCCTCCTGACTGAACGCAGGTCACTAACGGCTTCATACCGCTAATGCGAAGTTTTTCGAAGATTGGCGAAGGCATACTTGGCACTTAAGTTGACATATCTAACAAAGACATCATTTTGATATAAACTGAGACGTAATCGAGATACAGTATCCCCGAAAACGCAATAATGTTGAAATCACCCTGTAACATCGAAAGTTTAACATATATCGAAAAAGAACATTTTATATACTCTCAACAGCTGCAGAAATACCCTGAGGGAAAAGCGAGTTTGGTCTGTACGTTATGTAGATTTCTTGAATATTTCCTCACAAACAGCATTCCCAGATATTTCATTATCATCTTGGGTACCTAGATGGTATTGGATGCGACAGCAATGACAGTGGTTCTTTTCGACACCTCTATTTTGGGGAAAAAAGAATAAAATTAATTTTGATCGTTTTCCTAACAAAATGAGGCAATTCCAAATTGTGCCAATGCCATCATAAAGTTATTTAAGGAAATAATTTTTAATATCCAGAACTAAAACTTTCAATTGGCCTGAACAAAGTTCGAATTTCCTTATTTGGGTCTACTTGTTGCAATATATGAAATTTTTGGTACCTACCTATATACCGAAAAACTTCGAAATAAAAAAACTTCGGAACTGAAGATTAAACGACAAATAAACAATAAGATCACACTTAATGTCATGGATATTCGCATTCATGTTTCATTTATTACCCTCAAAACGTACAGGGAATGTCATATATAATTACAATGTATACATATCTATTTCGATCCTCAAAACTAAGTAGAATATTTGAAATATACTTTGAAATGAAGAAGCTCCGAAAAAAGAATTTCGCATTGATTTGAGCTGAATAAGAATCCATATAAAATACAATGGAAAGTTGAACATTCACTTCACCATGAAATCGTTGATACAAAAAGAATCCAAATGTCGTCACTCTTATTTAGAAACTGATAATGCCCACTCTCAACTGTTGAATTGACAAACATTCTTCTTTTTCTGAACCTCGGTCTTACCTTAAATAAACGGATTGAAAACAAAACAATTTTTGTTTTTGTTGTTTGCTAAACGAAAAGCAAATTTCATAGCTAATCAACTAATCTAGATGCTTGAGGAAAATATTAAAATCAGGAATTTCGGACACATTGAAGGAGTCACACTGTATTCTGTCAACAAAGGTGTATGGGAAGAAGAGATGTCCTCCATTGCTCAAACGCAGCAGCTCATTTTTGTGAATAGACGCTTCACTTCTTGGGGATAAAAGTTATTTTGTTTGGATGTTGTGTTTTCATTTTATGATGTTTCTCCGAGTGTTTCTCTCTATCTCAAAATTGCTTTTCCCCTTTTTTCTGGAAAAAGGCAGAGGAAAACTCGTGTACGGTACGGGATTAACTTTCGTCTAACACGGCCAAGCAATAATAATTCAATTAATGCTTTGAGCTATGGCGTCTGGTGAAATATAAGGATGTCTCAACACCTGATCAGTAATAAAAGTGAGTAAACATAGACATGTATTATATTGAGATGTAAATTAGGTGGTGGCTGGAAACACTCCCGAGTGTTAATGCGTATGTTTGGAGAACTTGATTTCGTATAATGGAGCCGCATTCCAATGTTCGAGCTTCTTCCCATTGACACAACAACTAGGTAAAGGCAGGAGGATTTCTTCCAAATATATCTGAATGGTAGTCGCTGTTGATTGTCACCTGTTTTGAGGTACAAATCATATTATATCCATATTCTTTGTACGAAAGTTAGCAATCTCTATACAACGCATCTATAAAGCTCACTAGGCAAAGTCTGTATACGAAAATCCATCATAAGCATCAAGAATATTTATTCATAAGGTACTTGTTCATAATATGGATCATAGGTTTCCGGTATACTCTTTAGTAATTCACTCATCCCTTTGTATTTTAATTTTATAGATATTCAAAAGAACACGTGACAGGAACTGTCATATAATTGATAACTTTGATTTTGATCTTTATATCGTACTGCTTTTTTGTTATAACTGATTTTTTGTGACTTAATTAGAGAAGGCGCTCAAAAAGGTTTTGGTGTTGTTCACTCATGCAATTAATGGGTAGGAAGATGATTGTGTCGCAAGAAACTTTCTTCCTGATTCATTTCTCGGTTACCATTTACAAATTAATTTTATATAAGTAGTTATACTAACCGAATGAGGTATGTTGTCATTCCGTTTTGAGAAACAAATTATTTATCATTATCAAGATAAGGAAAAAGTACATACTGATGTAACCTCCCTGTTTGTTTCCCGTTGACATATTTTTGAAATAATTCTGCGTGCGTTGTTTATCTTTGAAAAAGCCCAAAATGTTGGGGTGAAACGTCAGTCTTCTTATTTTTCGGTCAGAATAAACTTACAGGGATTGTATATACGTACGTGACCGATAACCTAAACTTGAGGATATTATCATTAATCATGAAGTGACGAGAATATTGATTGAATCAATTTACTCATTTAACTCTGCAAATTGACAGGTGAACGGGAAAACCCCTTTTATACAAATTATTATTATACACACAATTATACTGTTCAATAAAATAACAATGTAATTCGCTACAGGCAGTTCTATACTGCATGAGGTACAATAATGTGTCAGCATAACAACATCGATAACAACAATAACAATACTAAATATCAAAAACTACCGATAACCCTACTGCAAATCTCTCAATCCACTTACACAAAAATCCATAGTTTTCAAATTCAACGATATTGTCAATTCGGAGTGTCGTCTACAGTAGAACAATTACTGTATTTTATCAAGGATGAATTCTTTATACGGCCTATTTTGATTAGATTTTGGAGTGAAGCAGCTAAATGGAATAATTGGAGTTTATTATTGTGAGAAAATGAATATTTTTCGAGTCGCTTTCCAATCTTCTCGATTCTCTCCAGCTCAAGGTAATAGCTGGCCCCTGGCGAATCTTCCTGATAATAAGTCTGAATTATCGAATTTATATGTCTTCATAAAATCCGGTCTGGCAATTAAAACTTGCGGTTAATGATAACATTCAGACTCTCTGCGGCGAAATTACTTACCCGACATGGAACGCGGTGGCAAAAAGCAACCACGGAAATGTTCGAAACGTTAATTGCCTGCTCGGGACAAATTACATGGCCAACTACCATTTCCACGGCACATCAATGAGCTTTGGTGGCAGGTAAATAGTGTCATCAGAACAGAAAGGATTTTCTTCAAAACTAGGTATTCTTGAGCCATTTTAAAATTAATTCTTCGAAAAAGGTGCTGATCCAAAAAATATGCCAGAGGTAATTATTCTAACCTTTCGCCGAATTCTGTGAATCAACAGATTTTTCGGATTGAAATTTCTTCACGAATAATAGTATATTCTAAAACAAGTTGCAGAATGAGCTCCTATTCCAACACGAATGCGAAATTCGAAAACGAGCGACGAAGGAGAGAGTTTCCGAAAGCATGAGTGAACTGCCTGAGGCAGTTCAGTCCAGTGAGAACATCTCCTGAAATATAACTCCTGAAGATGCCAGACACTCAAACTGGCGAAACGTCGAGAACTAATCTACGACGACGGCCTGAATGCTCGAAAGAACATGTCACATTGAACGATGGCCGCGAAAGCCTCAACCAGTGTAATGAGTTTCTTTACAGCACTACTTTTAGTACTGCAATCAACTCATTACGATACTGAAATAGAGAAACTAAAATACTGCCCATATCAAAAAGCTATTGTTAACCCACTATATCTCTCAAACAATCAGTATCGGTCACATTTCTACATTGAATAGTCATACATTAAGTTGCAGCAACTTCCGTTAAATTTAAAGCTCCCTTAATCCTCCTTTACCGGAGTATCTAGGGCTACCGTCTATGGACGGGGGCATAAAATTTTAATGGACGTTGCTGCAACTCAGGGTTAAGTGTCTTAGTGCACATTCACTGGATCACTGGAGTTTACTCGGGAACAACTGTTGGCTGCAATAAATTCGTTGGACTCTGGGAAAGGCGCAGGACCGGATGGTATCCCGGTTTAATTTATACTTAATTGCAAAGATAACATTCTTACACCTCTTCTCCATATATTCAATATCTCCCTAAAAAGCGGCATCTTTCCCACTAAGTGGAAATTATCTGAAATTCTCCCTATATATAAAAAAGGAAATAGACATAGCGCGAAAAACTACAGACCGATCTCCAGGTTGGGCATTTTCGGAAAGCTTTTCGAAAAAATTATATACAAAGAAATTCTCAAGGTGACTAAAGGTTTGGTAATACAGCAGTAGGTCGGTTGAGACCTCGGTTGAGACCAATTTGATATTTGATGACCATCACTGAATATATCTTAGAGTCAATGGACGTCCAGGTGGATGTCGTTTACACTGACTTCAGCAAGGCATTCGACAAAAAAACCATGAAATCCTTATAAAAAGACTCGCTGAGGTTGGTGTGAATGGCTTCTTACTCAGATGGATATGGTCGTATCCTCGCGGTAGAATGCAGGTTGTGGCTCTTGACGGTTATCGGTCCTAACCTTTTGAGGCGTTGTCCGGAGTGCCACAGGGCAGTCATCTGAGCCCGTTATTTTTCATTCTTTATATGAACAAAATTATGAATTGTTTTAAATTCTGCCTCTTCTTGCTATATGCAGATGATTTAAAAGTTTACCGTCGTGTGAGGAGCCTAACCGACTGCTTTAAAATTCAGGGAGATCTTGATAGGCTTTCAGCGTTCTGTAGAGACAATAGCCTTTTTCTGAACATCGAAAAATGTACAACAATATCGTACACCAAAATAAAAACCGTATTGAATACACCTACAAAATCGAAAATCACGAATTGAGACGGGTTTCTGAGGTGGAGGATTCGGGAGTTTTAATGGATTCTAAACTTACATTCAAACCACATATCGAGAAAACTATGAACTACTGTAACAAGCTTGTCGGGTTTATAAGGAGAACCTGTCATGTTTTTCGGGAAAGACCCCCTAATATAAATTATATATATATTATATATATATATAAATATATATATAAATATATATATACCTATTATAACTATTATATATATATATATATCCATAAGTATTTTGCAAATGTTCACAGCAAACTCCCATTGAGAATAGCGACTATTCTCCGTTGATGCGAAAGCATGGGATTGTGACATTTCAGGGTAGAAGAGTCATCTCGGACTTGATGATGGTTTTCAAGATGATGAATGGGCTAACCCAAAGTCCGGAAATTTTTTCTAGGGTTCAGTTCAACATCTCGAATGGAGTGCTGAGATATTCTGGATTATTTAAGATACCTTTTAGGAGAACAAACGCCGGTCAGAATTCCCCTTTGTAGAATGCTCAGGATTTTCAATGAAAACTGCGGTAACATGGAAAACTTGAGGTTATCCCCGCTCCCCTTTCGTTTGAGAGTCAAGAGATTTTTGGAGAGCTGAATACAGGGTCATAGATGCTAAAATGTCTTTGATTAGTTTCTTTTTTTTTTTGAGGGCTTCTGTTTGTATATTTTTTTTATGTATGTGCTATAAATGTTTTTTTTTACTGTATTAATCACATATTATATTTAATGGATTACCCACTAAGTTTAAATAGAGGGTTCTATTTTGGATCACTAGATCTGTATGTAACCCCTTTGTATATAAATAAAAAATCACCCATATAGAACAATCTCGAAAACATCGAAGAAAATTTCAATGGCTGAGTTTGAAATATCGATTGTACATTTTTGATTTTGGTACAATAAGGGCAAAGAAAATAATTATATGATTTTCAAGTACACATATCAGTCTTTATATTCAAGATAATTTGGTGCAGTGACAGTAATTTAAAGAAATACTGTAAATGATTGTAACATCATAGTGAGCTTTGATGTTTTTGGGTTTGCCGTTACATATGCAGGTATGCTAAGAAATATGTTATGAAACAACCTGAATCAATGGAACCACAAATAGATATCACCAATAATCCAAAGCCAATATAGATAATACAATCATCACCCTATATTAGTGCACTTTTGAATTGACATTGGAAAATGTCAGTCGAGTACGAGGTCAAGTGCATCGGGGTCGCACAACTTTAACCGCACCTCTTTCTCTTGCGAACTAATTTCCTGTTGAATTTTTAATATAGAGCCATAACGATGACATATATATCGCTAAGCTCGGATATTTCGATCACATTCAATTTTAGTTCAAACTTTGAAATGGAATTTCTTGAGTAGATTCATTTTGCCGTAAATTAAATATATGGTACTTATTTCATAGAAACCCTATCCCTTAGGATCGTTAATTATAGTTTAATAAATGAACTCTTGACCCAAAAAAAGAATTGTCAATAGCCTGCTAAAATATCGTTACTGATAAATCTCGTAATGAATGCTTCTGTTTTTACAAAAACGAATACAATGAAAGAATCGTGCCTCGCCCTATGAAAACACCCTTTATACCAATGTCAGAAATGTCGAATGTAATAAAAAATATATTTGAACAATATACATTTATGTACGAAGTTTCAATCTGGTGGCATCACCCTTTGCAAGTTATGCGGAGAAATTATTTCAATTTATCAATTTTCGAAGGATATACCCATCTCCCTTAAAATGGATTTTGGGCTATGAGTTTACTTATCAAACTTACTTATCACCCCCAGAAAGCTCACTACACATTTTGACCCACCTTGTATATATCCATTCTCTTATTCATGAAATATTTCACTCTGAAAATCGTTATCGTATACTTAAAAATCATTGCTTGGATACAGAAATGAATGAACATTATTTCTGATATCTCAAAGGTTGCGATCTCAGAATATTGCTATAAACAAACATAAAATTTTATATATAATAATTATAACACTAAATGAGAATGAGTGTTTCTTGGAGCTGGAAACCAATGATCACTTATCTGCAAATAAAACCAATCAATATGAAGAGCTGAAAGATAAATCTTCATTCAAGAAGAAATACTCAAGCGTACTCACTCTACGCTTGTCCACACCAATGTTTCAGAGGGGGCGTTGTAACAAGTGCTACCGAAATAACAAAATAAATAAATCTGTTTGTACAATATGACCCGATATGTAAACTTTGTTGAGGCTGCTTCAATATTTATATTTTCATGGTTTATTTAAATTTACTTTGGCAGATACGCTTGCACACTTTAGATAAGGTACTTACGGGTATTTGTTTTGAGAGGTGTAGACGGTTTATTTGTCCGTTCGTATTAATTATTTTTCGTGCGTTTATGATCTCCCATTATATGCCTTCATGAGGATTGAGTCGATGATTGACTCTCATTTATCATTTCGAACAGTGGATGTGAAAATGGCGGATTCATACATTTTGTGTATGTATTTATTTTAACGTGAAGGACTACTAGGATACGTTCAGGTGTTTCATTAACTACCTACCCGAGGAATAATAATGCTCTTTATTGGCTTCAATGTTACTTTTTCTGCTAAGATCAGGTCATATCACAATTGAGTAGGTTGGAATTGAATATAATCTAATGAACTCTAACTTATTCATTCTGTTATCTAATATCGTTGGATGGATGTCAAAAACAATATTTCGTAAAATTCGGATTTTGACGATATTGAGAATTTTCTGTTGAATTTGAAATGAAGAAGAGGATTATGAGCCGCTCCGGTGAATTTCAGCTGAATAATTGTCCACTTGTTTCGTGCATGCTCCACCTGCAATAACCAATTCCACTTGAATGAAGAGTTCATGCGAGAAATTGGAAAAGAAGATAAATTGGTTGGCAAATTTTAATAAAACTACCTCTGGAAAGCAATCTCCCAAAGCAGCAAGCTTTTAATGATTGATGTATTCTTCCAGGAATGAATACGATGAAAAAAAGAACTTGACAACATGGATAAGTTGGGAGCCTGTTCTTACCTGCAACTAATATACCCACTTTGTTTTTATTTATAGTTGAGCCGTAGCGAAATGAATGTAGGTACATCTTTATGAATATTTTATACATGGCCTATTGCAACGGAGACTGTGGTCCACGGTAATTCAATTATGTGTGGAGAGCATTATCTCGAGATCTTCATAAACTATGGTGAGACAGAACAGAGTGAAACATTTTTGAAATTACAGGTTATTTGGAATATAATATGAGAAAATCGCTTCAATTACGAATACCTGCGTCGTAATCCATAACTGGGTTTGGAAAGTTCAAGTTTTCTCCGGATATCCAATGATCTTTCGTAATAACGTAGAAGTAAGAGTTTGACGAATTCGTCATGAAAATGTGAACCCTATTTTTTCAGAGAGTTGATTAAGTTGTTAAAAAAAGTATATAAGTTATTATCCGCATCCTTATATTTTTGTTTTTTCATTGATCTAGCGGCAATCCTAATAATATCATTCCATCAACAATCAATAACCGCTTCAGCAGCGATTTGCAGATGTTTATTCGGTCCATGAGTATTTTTTTTTGCCTTTGTGATACCTATACGTCAGTCTTCTTAAACCAGCCTTATGCAAATGGTTCCAAACGGTTTTGCGTGCAATTTTTAGTTCTTATGAATCAAAATAGTTTTTACGTGACAGCTTCGACAATGTCCATGATTATATCGATATTTTCGACAATTGACTTTCCAGTGCGTGCTGCATCTTCAAACATCGAAAAATCGAAATTACTGGAATAGAATCGCCGAAACCAAAATTGCGCGTAAAAGGACCATGAACACTATTCACGTTTTCAGCTGTTTGGCTTGCATTTTCGGCTTTATCGAAGGAAAATTGTCAAATACAGAATATTTTTTCCTAGTGCGCTCGAACTAAACTGACCCAACTAATCACATAAAGGTTTTTGTAGTACGAAATCTCATCTTTCTAACGCCATCTAGTGGAAACCGCTGAAACTTATACAGCGCGGGATACAGTCAAGTGAAGCCATCTATTGGAAAAATAATGGTTTTCTATCTACTACACTTTTTAATAAGATACGTAAAATATAAAAGCAAGGTGACGTGAAAAGACAGATTTACAAGCTTACCATGAACTTATATCATACATCATGCTTGAGATGCGTAAAGAAATATAAAATATACCTTCCCAAACAGAATGCAGTTGAAAAAGGTTTTTTTGGATAAAATTACCTAATATTTTCTGAACATACCCGAACCTATATATTTATTTATCGGTATAATCTATAATCGTGATATGAGTTTGAAATATATTCATCTTCCAACTGGAATTTCGAAAAAACTCGAGGATGAACTACACTTTGGGGAAATTCTGATTTTTTTCTTCATGCCGCTTTCGATCAATTAACAGTCGGAATCTTCCGAGAACAAAAAGCAGAAACGTGTTCTATAAATTCAGGTCATTATCGAAAACTCCCCTATAGGACATTTTCGAATCGTTCAAATCAAGATATTGCCATGTCTCCCGAGCGGACAGACCATAAAGTTTGGAGAAAAAGCCATCAAAACTGTCGGCGTTCCCAGGAACTAACACATCAATTAAGACGAAACTTGTCAGAAAAAAATCAAAACATCAGCCGTTGTTCTCTGTTTTTTTGCCATTGCCTCTGAAGTCATTTTGGTCATAGACGGTGCCATAAAATTTTACGACTGGCACGTTGTGCTCTGCAAAAGACAATCAGCCTTCACTTCTACAAGAGATCCCGGCGGGAAGACTTTCAGGGCCGTACTCGGATAGGTTTGTTCCGAATCTCAAATAAGTAGATGAATTTGCATCCATATGGGAAGCTAGTTCTAGTGATTATATCGATTTTATCGAAGAAAAATATTGACGTTTTTTCTTCATAATATGCTTCGAAAGTCTCATCAAATAGGACAATTTATTTTAATCCAGGTACACATACACACAAATATATAAAGGTTTGTTCCGATTTCGAAATTATTAAGTTTTTTTTTTTTCAGGTGAGTACTACTAGCTTTCGTTCGTTCTCAGGTAAGTCCAAGTAAGATTATTTTTGAGCTACGTTAAAAATGTGTGTTTATAAGTACCTACTTCATTATGCTCATTTCAGTTGTATGTACCCGGAAAAATAATATCCTATTTTATCATTTAACGAAAGTTTCCCGAATGTTTAATATCAACAGACAATACAGACAAACAACTTTCGCATTTTTCCTCCAGCACTCGAATTTTAAATATGGTACACTCATGTCGCCTCTCACATTCCAGATACCCGAAATATTTCCATTAAAATAAACAGAGGTGTCTCTTTCCGAGATAGAACTATTCGGTTTCTTATGTGCATATGTTTCAACTGTCATCTGAAAGTTGTGACATAATGCATGTTGGGAAGACTACAGTGTTTCCGGAATCGGATTCAAATGTATCACGTTTCTTGCTGTCGAAAAGGCAATAAATACGTTTGATCGATGGCATAACTGGGCGATTTGTGGATCCGACGATTTTTATGGATTTCAACGCCAAACTTCTGGTCTGGAATGCTTCAGGTCAGGCTACATCGCTTTTATGGGGGGAAAAATTGAAAATTCTGAAGGATATTCCTAAGAATACACTGTGCTCACAGTTCTGAGATAGCCAATTTCAGATTGATTTCAGTTTCTTAGAATAAATGGTAATTCGTATTTTAATGTAATCGAGTTTTTTGACACTTTTCAAATGAGTTATTCATCAGTTTACACGAATGCTGAATGTTCTACACAAAGGCTGATAATGGACCCATCTAGTTTAGTTCAGGACAATCATCACTACCATGAACCTAGCCTTTATTTAAATAGTGGGAAAATCAAAATAGTAATCATCGAAATAAATAGCATTTCAGTTCATAGGCTCACAGATCTCTCATCATGAAGAAGAATAAAGAAATTGACTCTTGAGGAAAGAGAGATATACCTGTTTCAGCCTTATTTGGCATCATCAGAGTATCCCCTCGAGACAAAATCTTCATGAAAAATCTCTACTAATGAAGCAGCTTGTTTAAGCCTCCTGAGTATAATATTACAAGTGGCGACATCTAGTGGCATCAAAAGAGAAGTCCCACATTGCCACTAACATGCTAAAAAAAAAATGCGTTCATCCTCTTTCACTCCATGAGATTTTTATAAAAATCCCACTTCATTACTCCTGCCGCATGATAAAAGATCTGTGAGCCTATGAAAGGAAAGCGGTATTCATTTCGGGGATTAATATTTTAAGTTTTTCCATTCTTCTTCTTTTTCTCAAAAATGGCCAAGCCTTTCAGAAAGTCTGCAAACCCCGTTAATCAGCCATAGGGCCAGTACCCCAGCATATAGCTAGTAGCTCTTGGAGGATATATGGGATGAAAAATGTGGAATCTGCGCTAAACTTACTCTAACTGCTTACTATGAGAGGAATGAAGGGCAGTAAAGTTTCCACGAGGGTGTTAAATAGGGCAATATGGGTTCCAGGATTTTCAAACTGCCTTGCGTTACGATCTATGAAGCCATATAACTTCAACGCATCCATCAGCAAAATCATTCAACTATTAAACAAAACAACCAAGTCCCTCAAACCTTACAAACTGAACCTCGTGACATTTTCCAAAGACTAATCAAACTTAAGAGATTCCTTCTTTATTATTTGAATACACCACAATAATTCTACTTACTTTCTAAGACAGTCCTGCACACATGTCACTCCTTGATTGAGCTTGCAATTATCCTAAAATAACAAACCTATCGCGTTAACCACACAAGTTAACTCGAACAACTGACCAAGATTCGAGCCCTGGGGTACACCAGAATACTCAAACGAACGAACTCCCCCCAACATAACCATACTTCCTGCGATGTGAGAGATAGGACTCAGGGAGACATGATAGCCACGAATTTGTTTCACAATTAACTTATTTCGTGATCCTCATTATCCAAGGCCTTCTGCAAATCCTTCATAGATGCATCAACTTGAGCAGAATCGTTGAAAGTATGAAATAGAAAGCGAGAAAACTAAGCTAAATTTTGTAAGAAATGATTTTAACTCAGGCATGAAACCATGCTACTCTCAATTTATCTGGTGCTCAATGAATGGAATATATTTTGTTGTGAATACTTATTTCTTGGATCTCGAGATGTTTGACAAGTAGGTTATTAGCCTCTGTTCTGTTCGGAAAGATTACTGACAAACTCTTCAACCTCTTTTGTTTTGGCGATGTGGAAAAGTTAAAGCTGCCGTGATTTCTTGTTCAAAATGTTGAAGATTTTCAAATTTAATATTTTGGAATGAAATGAATTATTTGATTCTATATATGAACTCTACAGGCTAGGTTCATTGTAAATAACTACAACCGTCCTCCAGAATGATATCAAGATGAGTGTAATTCATACTATTTCTGGTTGCATTTCTATCTGAAATAGCTTCAGGATGATTTCTAAAAAGCATTAAAGCACGGTATAACGAATCTCTTCTGTCGACGATAAATTGAGTCCTTCAAGGCAATAACCATTAACCAGAGATTTCCTACGTATAGTCGGCAAAAATGTTCGAAAAATGTCGATTTTACATGCCT